>OX380349.1:27852313-28336900 GCA_947425015.1 Pterostichus niger | reverse complement strand
GAATTGTTGTAAATTATCTATTGAAACCATATTTATTATTTATTTTACATTACTAAGATACAATAATTTTATATATTTATTACAAATTTATGAACAAAAATTGTGTAATTATCATATTAACAAGGCTTTATAGATTATAGCAGAAACTGAGCCACTCTGTAATGAATCTATATTTGTTAGTTAAATTTTCTAATTAAGAATCCTGCACTGTTCTTAAAACATAATTTTTTGCATATTGCACATGCCAGTCGCATTTTTATAAACGAAAGCTCGTGTAGAAAATGATAAGTTTTATTTCCGTAAAATAAATGTTTTATCAATATGCAAAAAAATGACTTGTACAACACGTTATGAAAGCATAATTTTTCACTCATTTGATTGATACATTCCGGTTTCGCCGTCATGCAACAAAATTCAAATTCATAAAAAAAGTATTACTTTTATTACTAGTTGTACAAATAATTATTATTTCATTACCACATACCTTTAATATTCCTGAAAACAATTAAAAAAAACACACAAAACACCCCAAAGTACGGTTTCGGAACGAATTATTTGTTATAAAATTAATCAAACAAACCCCAAATATTACTATGTATAACGAAATCGTATCAAAGTACATTTAAATCATTTTTAACCCCGAAAATATTAAATCAAATAAAATAAATAAATATTTCATCACGCCTTTTACCCATTACTGGGTAAATATTAAATCAGTACACAAAATATCCCGAAACGCGTTGTTGAACATAGTTCATGATATTCAAGTACCTTTTATGAAGTTCTGCGTTGTCTCCCTCGATGGTGAAAGCTTACAGGGCTTTAGCAAGCTTTCACGTCACCAATATACTAACTTATCTTAATCCTAATGAACAGTGCAGGACTCCTAACAGTTATAGTGCATTGAAAACTACTCAAATGCAGCGGTATTTTTGATTATCGTTAACGCAACTAATTGTAAACGACCCCATTGTATATTTATCGCATAAAAACTACCCCCTGTGAATATATATTTTTACGTGTTTATAGACAGTTGTTTTTTTGGTTATTTAAGTCGGCGGGATTTGAACTCGCAAACTTTCCCTAAGTGATGCGATTCCGGCTGGAATTATTTACCTCACATACGTTACTGTTGTGTGAAGTTCTGTCACTTTCTTCCTCGTCTATCTCGTTGATGAGGCTCTTCAGGTCTGGTCTTGGGCGAACTATTAACAGAAAAACTACAACACTGTGTGGCTCGAAATTAATACTAATTACATTAAATAAATATATCGTTTTGCCTTTATCATAGAGATCTGATTTTACGGGCCCCCTCTTATGAACTGCTTTAGTTTATAAATAGTTAACACAATTGTAGAAAAAATGTAAAAACTTGTTAAAAATAAAACGATAAACCAAGCTCAAAATTATTTAAAATTTTGTTAGAAAATTGCACAAGAAGAATTGGAACCCAATGACAGTGCAGGAAACCTATAGTTTATAGTGGATTGAACCCGCGAACTAGCGCTTGTGAAGCAAGCGCGCTAACCAGCAGTCAGCAAGAACTGTTTGTTTAATTGGCTTAATGATATATTTATCTTTTATTTTTAAACATAATTAAAAAGAAATTATTTTTATGAACTCTAAGGCCAACACAGTATTGCAGTATAAATTTAATTTAAATTTGGAGTAAACTTTTGGTAATTTGTTTATAAATTTCTTTTGTACTTAGCTTTTTAAGAAGAAGGGAGAAATTTCGGGACGGTGTCGGTAGATGAAAAAGATAAAATACTTTAAATTCAGTCACATTTGTTTTATTTCAACTTATTGTGAAGCTCTTCATCTTGTTCTTGGCTGCATCCAACCTAGAATCTTCTGAAGACGTCTAGAGAGCTTCTTCCATCCTGGACCTGAAACTAATATTAACTATGAAACTTTCAACAACTGCAGTTATACAGGGTGTTTTCAGTGGGATCTCGAGAACTGTAAGAGTTACTATTATGGATACTAAAAAGCCCTATTTTCACTAGAGAAATTATTTTAATCATTAAATTGCCCTACTGACGTGACAACCTTTGTCTGATTACAGTTTTCGAGATTCACTCATTGTTTTTGTGCTGCAACACTGTGTGATTTAAAATTAATCTACCTTAAATAAATATATCATTGCGCCTTTATCCGCGACATTTAAACCCAGAAATTCTCACTTATGAACTGTAAGTAAATATTAAACATAATTGTAACTTTTAACAATTATTTTTTACCACTCAATCAATCAGCCTCTATCTTATTTGGATTTTTTTTTATTAAACACTTTTCAAAACTCGTTAAAAATAAAACAACAAATGCGTCGTTTTATTTTAGTCTCCCAACCACCCCCGAGCTCAAAATAATTTAGAATATTCTTACTAAATATCATTGCACCTTTATACACTTCTGAGTGGGACAGATCTGCAATTGTGGATCACAATAGAAGACATATTTCACCGTTAAGTACAGTATATGAATTTACAACACAGAATTAATTTTAAGTATAGTAACGAATTGAATCAGAAACTTCTAAAATGATAAGCCATTAAATATAAATATGTACAGTAAATTTTTTAATGAGTTTTGCAGATAATTTTGTTATTAAAATATAAAACATATTAGTTGTCCTTCAGGCATCACAGAAATAAACTGAGATAAGAAAAGTTAGAAGAAGAAGAGAACTAATAACTTATAACTACCCGGCTTATATCTAATCGGACTTATATTTAAACGGACCACGGTCATTCACACAACGCTTAAATCTAATTGGACTAAAATTACCCGGACTTATACTAAGAAGAAAGAGAACTAATGTAAGAAATAACTAGGAGAAAAGTCTAAACCTGAGATGCATGAAGGACTTACTTCAAAAATAATTAATTTTACTTTAATACTACTATTATTTTGTTATTAATATTTACGTGGATTTAAATTAAACAATTTAATATTTATTTGTATCGAATGGATAGTGGCTCTAGTGACCTAGAGGCCTTCATTTTGATTCGATATCCCGTCCTTATCACGCCTGTGACTCACTCTGTACGTGATGTATTTTGACGGCTGGTAACCGTACTTTACGATGAAAATGTCATCTACCGAGATGTGCAACTGCAGAGCTGCGACACTCTGACGTAAATAAAAGGTGTAATGATACCTTTTAAATTAAAACAAAAAATGTTATTGCCAAATTTAATATTAATTATGTCAAATATTTATTTACTACGCTGAACAGCAAGAATTTAAATCCAGTGACTATGTAGGGGACCTACAGTTTATAGTGGAATCTGAACCACTTGGCCGGAATTGAACCCGCCGAACTGATGCTTGTGAAGCAAGCGCGCTAACCAGCAGTCAACAAGAACTGCATGTTTGCTTAACTGATGTTATTATTTATTTTTATTCGTAAATCGAATCGATTTTTTTATGAAATTTAAAGTTAAAAGGTCTATACAGAGTTGTTTACAGTTTGGTACTTATCTTTTGAAGGAAGAAGAAGAATCTCTGGACGGTTTCGGCAGATGTCCTTGACTGGGTTCATCGTGGAAGCTCGTGGATCGTCTTGGACATGCCTGGAACACAACGTCTTGAAGCTGTCCAGCTGCTGTTGATCCTGTATCAACAGAAACATCACTTTGATTAATATTATTACCCTTGAAAGTTTCAGCCATTGCATCAAACCGGAATAAACAACATTGAATTAAATAATTTACAAATACCGTTTGTTTATCTAATTTTACTGAATGCGTTACTGTTATTTGAACTGCACAACCTTCTAACAATTCAATTCGGTGGGCTACAAAATAGTCAATTTAAATTATGATAAAACATTCAATACTTATTAGCCAGAATAATTTTATACGTAATAAACGACAATAAGGAGTGATTTATTTCACTGATCTCCTGTCAAGAAGTCCTAAATTATTTTAGAGATAAATAAACATTAAATTTCAGATACTAAAGTTATAAGCAATCTATTTCAACAAAAGTTGCAAGTGATTTTAGAAATATTCAGGATTCTTAATAATGGCCCCTGAAGAGTGGCCATAATGTACCCTTCTTGCTTCGCAAAAATTATAAACCAACATGCAAGCAGCACGAGTAGAAGGGTAGAAAAATATAACTAATATAGCTTCAATAATTTCCTAATTCTCGTACTCTAACTTCAACCCACTTTGGCTAATTTTATCTTTAGTAATACCCAATAATTAATATGTTGCAAATCATCTATACCAACTTGAATTAAAATACCTCTCTCCTAGGACAACTTCAAAAACTAACTAGAATGTGTTCGTTAAATGAAGTCTGCAGGCTCTGAGTTTCGAACCCAAGTCTGCCAGTTTCTTCAGCAAACCAAACATAATTCCAGAAAGTGTGAGAGTTAGTTAGTCCGAGTTGCAGCCTGTCCTCGTTGATAACACACCCTTCCTGCATCAATCAAATCTCACTAATATACTGATTGAATTCACCAGGACTAGTTACAAACAGACACACATGTAATGATAGTTTTACAGAACTCGACCGTGTAAAATCTCCCGGGCGAGATTACAAAGTGGAGACTGTGATTTAGAAAATAGTGTTTCACAAAAACAAATCATTTTAATAACTTATGAAATAGTTTAGTCAATCTGCAATTATTAGTTTTGTACAAGACATGCTTTCTTCCATTTGTTCTATTTCTTCTTTAATTTCCAGCAGTAAAATTCAAGATGTAATCCTGTTCATTTCTTCACAGCAATATTCATTTATTAACTTGTAATTCTTATTTTTTCAAAATTTATTTATTTATTTCTAAAGAATCATGCAAAATTATTGTTTTAAATTGAGTACATTTAAATTATAGATATTAAATAATTTTATTGATACAATTAATTTATTTCAAACATAATTAATATTTTAATCTTCAACTATTATTCAGTATTATATTGTTGCATCATGTATGACTTTTAACATTTAAAATTTGGTAATTAAATAATAATTCAAATATAAAAATGTCTTGAATTGCTTGACTATCTTTCAACAGCAGGAATTCTGGATCAATTTTTGTCTTGATATATTTAACTTCTTGTTTTACAATTTAATGACATTAAATATTTAAATCAAGTATCAATTATTTTATTAAATATTTGTGAAACGCTATTTAAATTTAAAATATAAAACACTCAGGGAACTTGTCATCTTGTAACAAAGACTGGTGGTTAAGCAACACAGAAGTGAAAATTGATTGATGTAGAAAGATTGTGTCAACAACTGTGACAGACAGTCACCCGGGCAAACTGACGCTGACTTTCCCTGAAATGATGCTCGAGTCACACAAGAAACTATAAAGTAGGATTTGAACCCACTGTCAATTATAAGACAATTATTTCATTAACCAACCGCGAACATTACATCCCATCCCTTCAAAACTAACCCTAGACTAACTCAAAATCTCGACAAATCTGTGAAGAATTTCATGCCTAAATAACTCTTACAAAATTTAGCAACCCTTGAAAAGCTACCCTCTAATCACATTAATTAATATCAATAACACAATAAAAATAATAAATATGCCACTGGTAAACGACTGCGCATAAAATAAATGAACACCCACAATTGTGAGGGTCGCGATTTGGCAGCTACTAGTAACTAACTTGTAAATATTAAATGTCCACTTATCTGTGTGTATGAGGTTGTTGGACTGCAATGAAGCCGCTTCCCGGAGTGGACTCGAGGTGATCTTGCTCCGGAGGGATAGCTCCTTGACGACAGCATCCTACAATTAAAAACAATTACAAAAATTACATAAATTCACTACTAAATGTCTTACAATGTATTATTTTTGTGTTAAACCGGACAAATTTTATTCCAGTAATTAAGGAAGAAACTTATTTATCGATATTTAATAACTGTTTAATCAATAAAAAAAAATGTAGAAATTAATATTTAATCAAAAACCATCAACTCGAATCCGGCTCGCTGATTTTTCATTTAATTTCAATAAAATCTGTAATTCGTCGAGCTTGTAAACTCATAATTGGGTAAAATGTACATGTGTGATAATGGATGTTAATATAAATAATGCTGGGTGACAATTTTATCTGTAATTATGTACACTTGATGCTAAATAATATGTTACAAACCTATATATGCAAATTCAAGAACTTTATTCAACAAGATCTGCAACTGAAGAGCCGCATTCATCGCTGTATTGAACTCTAGGTTCGATGAGAAGTATATTTGTTTAACTGTACAAAGATCTGCGATTGCAGAGTCCTTCAAAATTAATAAACCCATGATATTTAATTTATTAATTTTTGAGCCATGATCTGCAAGTGCGGAACAGTACAACCAGAAAAAACTCAAAAGACTAACCTGTTATCCATTCTTGGTGAGTCTCTACCAGGAGTAGAGGTCCTTAGGGACTGCCTGGACTCCTTGGAGCTGCCTCGCCGTAGACTACCATGTCCTGGAAGACTGGTGCTCATCCGCGATACTGGAATGCTCGGTTGGAGTATTTTTCGTTACTGCATCATGCTAAAAAGTGACAAATATTTATTAGCATTGAACAAACATATATTACATATTAGTTGTACATGATCCAAGACTATCAAATCGGTTTTATTTAATTTATTTATTATTTAATTAAATATTTCAAATTTTCCAAGCGCTGAATTTTTAATCAAGTTTTCAAGTACCTATAACTTTTGTGTTGAACTTACTTGAACCGTGGCCGCAGCGCACACGCAGATCCAGAACAACTACCTACTTGAAGTGCAATCAACCTTGTTTTCTTTCAACTCTAACTTATCCTGGAGGTTTTTATCTTGGTGTTGGCTGCGTTCATTTAATTAAATATCACACACTGTTTAATACACTAGACATCGACCACGTTGATGGTGACCTCCCAGGTCTTCAGTAGGTCATTAAAATTCCGCAACGATAATATCACCTTGCCTTAAAACCATGAATAAGAAAATTAAAACAATATATGACTCAAAATTAATCTACATAACAATACAGAAATATATCACTACGCCTTTATCAGTGAAATTTAAACTCTCAAATATTAAAATAAAGGTATTTAGAATTATAAAATTGTTATTTTAAATTTTAGAGAAATATTTTAGAGCTCGTTAAAAATAAAACAACATATTTGTTGTTTTATTTTTCCACCCGACCTCCCCCGAGCATAAAAATAATTTAGAATTTTGTTATTAAATAGATATATCATTATACCTTGATTACTTCCTGAGTGAGACAGCTCTGCAAACATAGATCACAGTAGAAGACATATTTACAATTAAATATAGTGTTTAGTTACAATACAGAAATAAATTTAGATATTTTAATATAGTAATTAATTGAATTAGAGACCTTTAGAATCGCAAGCCATTGCCTTAGAACGTTCAACTATCCGTTAATCCATCTCAAAATGATATTTATATAAAATAACATTTAAAAAAAAAGTATTTACTTGAAATTTCATATTTAAATAGAAACAAATAAGAATAGTCCTTCAAGCATCACAGAAATAAACTAGAATAAGAAAACTAAACCGGATGTCGACTTATAACTACGCGGACTTATAACTACGCGGACTTATAACTACGCGAACTAATATCTACGCGAACTTAAAACTATGCGGACTTATAACTACGCGGACTTATAACCACGCGGACTTATAACTACGCGGACTTAAAACTAAACGAACCCTGATTTGTACAAAGAAGTAACTAGAAGAAAAGTCTAATCCTGAGATGCATGAAGGAATCATTTTAAAAATCATTCATTTCATTTTAATGCTATTATTATATTTGTTATTAATATTTACGCAGATTTAAATTAAATAATTTAATGCTATTTGTATGGAATGAACAACCGAGCGTCTCAAGTCAATCGGCTCGTACCCTAAAAGTCTCCGATTTGATTCCATATCACACATCTATCATTTAAACATTTTAATCATCGATATAACACTCTCCACTAACAAGCCTACGTCTCGATTAAAATGTCATCTACCAAGATCTGAATCTGCAGAGCAATGACACTCTGAATTAGATAAAAGACGTGATTATATTTTCTTTAATTCATAAAAAGAATAATTTTGAAAATTGTTTGAATTAATTACTGCTGAACTTATTTTCTTATTACATTAAATATTTACTTACTATGCTGCACGACTCAATGACAGTGCAGGGGACCTACAGTTTATAGTGGAATCCGAACCACCTGGTGGGGATTGGCGTGGTGATATATTTATTAAATTAATTATTTAAAATACAGTCACAATTTGTTTTACTCTTTAATATCATAGACTACTTACTTGTATATTTTACACCAAAATTTAATTAAACATCACTCACTAATTAAGTCACTTCACAAATTATGCACCTCCGTTTGTTTCACTAACAAATTATTCTGCACAACAGTAATACGCCGTCAAACAATTATTTTCAGTGGATTGTAAAATTGTTAATTGAAATTGCTTACAGGAACGTCGACAAAGAGTGGACAACTTCATTGATCCCCTGCCAGAATGTCTTCAATTATTTAAAAGATAAATGCCTCCAATTTAAATGGAAGAGAATTAAATTTCAGATACTTTTACTATAAGTTACAAGTACCTTATTACAATGAAAGTTGTAAGTGTTTTCAGAAATATTCAGGATTCCTAATAATGGTTCCTGAAGGGTGGCCATAATATACCCCCTTCTATTCCGCAAAAATTATAAACTAACATGCAAGGGTAGAAAAAATAAATAATTTAACTTCAATAATTTCCTAATTCTCGTACACTAACTTGAACTATATAACTGCCCAAAGTAACTAGCTAATTTTATCTTTAGTAATACCCAATAAAAAGTTGCAGATTATCTACCCTACCTTGAATTAATATACCTCCCTCCTCGTACAACTTACAAAACTAAAACTTAAACATAATATGCGGGCGGTACGAGTCGAGGGTTTGAAAATATAGCTAAACTAGTATTAGTACTATATGCTAATTAACCTATGCTTCCTAACTTTCATATGCAATGCACCCTGAATATTTCCTGTTCATTTAAAACATACACATACTGAAAAGTAAACGTTTGTAATCAGTTTTATGCGAAGCATTTTTATCTAGAACAATTCAGACTCGTCTGACAACGAAACAATAAAGTCAATCACTCTTAATCAATGATCATATCAACTACCATTATTTATAAAATTATCAAAGCACAATTATTAATAAACAAACAAAAATTAACTTGAAGCTCAATCGAAATCTTTGATTTGAATACAGCAAATAATTATTTGATGAAGCTTAACTATTGCGACAGTATCACCCACTGAATTTAATTAACTATCGCTCATTGTTTAAGTCACTTTATAAAATATGCGCCGCGGTAAACACCCAAAACAATCAAAATTCCCAGTAAAAATACACCCATCTACCGACTTATTTATTTCACACTTAATTTAATATCACCGTTGAACCTCAACCTCCGCCGAGATAAACTGTTTCGGATAATAAAATCAAGTGATTTTCAATCGCGCGCAAAATAACATAAAATTGCCCGCTAAATACGTAATAAACCATAATTCATTCTCTCTATTTTCCCCCAAATATGGGGTATGTTTAGCTACATAACGAAGGATCATGTGAGAAATAAATTGGTGTATGATGAGTGTCAGATTGAAAACAATGTTATTAACAGTGTGAACGTGCGCGAGTTATTATTTAATATTATTATTATTTTTAGCATAGTTTTAATTCTTTCTTCATTCAAATCGTTGGGTATGTCATGTATGTAAATTCTTATTAACAATTATGTCTATATTTTAAATTTGAATAAATTGAAAAGAATTTTGTTACCAGGGTTATTATTTTTGTGTAAATAAGATGTATGTGTTAAGATTGAGGGTGTAAGATTATGTGTACGTCTTATAAGTTGAGGAATGAATGTTATTTACGGTTTATTACGAGCGCAAGAGCTTCCGATGATGGAGAATAAATGTTTGCTGTTTTATCACGGCACAAAGAATAAATAAACACCCACAATTGTAGGGGTTGCAATTTGACCGCTACTAGTAACTAACTTGGAAAATAAAGAAATAACAAGTGTCTACTTAGCTGTTGAAATCAGGTAGTTGCAGTGTAATGAAGGCTCGTTCCGCAGTGGACTGGCTTTGCAGCTCATCATCATGAATGCTCATCGACTGGACTTCCTTCAGGACTAATCTCGACCTGAAGAGATAGCTCTTTGACGACTGCATCCTAAAATTACAAAGATTCTTCTTAAAATATGCCATAAATATACAAGTTCAATTAATTTCGATTTATAATCACACTATTTTCAATTATAGAATTAATAAAAATAAAATAAATTTACTACTAAATTTCTTATCAAATATATTAATATTATTTTCGTGTAAAACCGGATACATTTTATATCTATAGATACGTTAAATCCTATTCATAAGTTAAATAATTATATTTGATCAAAATTCTTACAATCAGAATAGGGTTCATTGTTGTACAACTGTTTATCAAGTTTTTCGAATGAAATTTTTAGATTTATGCGACAATTTATACATCAAAATGATCGCCAGAAAATAAGGAATCTATAGACATAAGTTTTACATATTGAACTAAAAAATTACCGGTTCAAATGTTCATAAAAACGCGCACAATACGTATTATTGTCACAATTGTTGACAGAAACAATTATGGCGGCCATGCTAAACCAAGACCAACTGTAATCCAATAACAATTTATTTAGATATTTGTATGTAATTTATACAAAAATCTGCGATTGCAGAGCCTTTCAAATATGAATAAGACATGATGATATTAAACATTAATTTATTCATTTTTGAGCAATGATCTGCAAATGCAGAACAGAACAACCAGTAAAAAATCGAAGACTAACCTGTTATCCATTCTTGGTGGATCTCCCTCTCAGGAATAGAGGTCCTGAGGGACTACCTGGACTCCTTGGGCCTGCCTCGCGGTAGACTACCATGTCCTGGAAGACTGGTGCCCATCCACGATGCTGGAATATTCAGTTGGAGTATATTTCTACTAGAAGTGCAATCACGCGTCTTTTCTTTCAACTCTAACTAACAGATAAACATGATTAATATAATAGATCACTCATCTTCTAATTCATACTAGATTTAATTAAATATCACAAACTGTTTAATTCACTAGACGTCTACCTCGTTGATGGTGGCCCCCAGGTAGGTCTTTAAATTCCAGCAGCATTACTATCACCTTGCCTTAAAACCAGTAAGTAAATTAAAACAATATATTACTGAAAATTAATCTATATCACAATACATAAATATATCACTACGCCTTTATCAGTGAAATTTAAACTGTCAAATATTAAAAAATCACTCTTAATCAATGATCATATCAACTACCATTATTTATAAAATTATCAAAGAACAATTATTAATAAACAAACAAAAATTAACTTGAAGCTCAAACGAAATGTTTGATTTGAATATTCCCAGTAAACATATGCCCATCTACCGAGAAGTTCACCCTGAAGGGGTTTGAATTCTACAACTTTTGCTCATACGACGACAACGCTACCATTATGCTACAACGACCCATAAATGAATCGCAGTCCACTGCCAGTTATGTTTCTAGTTATAAATTAAACTTCCCAGAACATTTATCTAGATTATATGAACGATTGAAATTTGATCCTTAAATTCAAATAACTATAAAAATCAAACATATCTTAAATATTTTCATTTATCTTAGATATCATTAATTAAAATTAAATTAAATAAGAGTTATTATTTTGCAACCCATGACATATTTACGACCTATTTTACATAAATCTCTTTGCAGTTGATTCTAGAATGTGTTCGTTAAATGAAGTCTGCAGGCTCTGAGTTTCGAACCCAAGTCTGCCAGTTTCTTCAGCAAACCAAACATTATTCCAGAAAGTGTGAGAGTTAGTTAGTCCGAGTCGCAGCCTGTCCTCGTTGATAACACACCCTTCCTACATCAATCAAATCTCACTAATATACTGATTGAATTCACCAGGACTAGTTACAAACAGACACACATGTAATGATAGTTTTACAGAACTCGACCGTGTAAAATCTCCCGGGCGAGATTACAAAGTGGAGACTGTGATTTAGAAAATAGTGTTTCACAAAAACAAATCAATTTAATAACTTATGAAATAGTTTAGTTAATCTGCAATTATTCGTTTTGTACAAGGCATGCTTTCTTCCATTTGTTCTATTTCTTCTTTAATTTCCAGCAGTCAAATTCAAGATGTAATCCTGTTCATTTCTTCACAGCAATATTCATTTATTATCTTGTAATTCATATGTTTTCAAAATGTATTTATTTATTTTTAAAGAATCATGCAAAATTATTTTTTAAGTTGAGAATATTTAAATTATAAACATTAAATTTATTTTATTGATACAATTAATTTATTTCAAACATAATTAATATTTTAATCTTTAATTATTATTGTTGCACATCATGTATTACTTTTAACATTTAAAATTTGGTAATTAAATAATAATTCAAAAATAAAAATGTTAAATAATAATTCAAAAATAAAAATGTTAAATAATAATTAAAAAATAAAAATGTCTTGAATTGCTTGACTATCTTCAACAGCAGGAACTCTGGATCAATTTTTGTCTTGATATATTTAACTTCTTGTTTTGTAATTTAATGACATTAAATATTTAAATCAAGTATCAACTATTTTATTAAATATTTGTGAAACGCTATTTAAATTTAAAGTATAAAAGACACAAGGAACTTGTCATCTTGTAACAAAGACTGGTGGTCAAACAACACAGAAGTGAAAATTGATTGATGTAGAAAGATTGTGTCAACAACTGTGACAGACAGTCACCCGGGCAAACTGACGCTGACTTTCCCTGAAATGATGCTCGAGTCACACAAGAAACTATAACGTAGGATTTGAACCCACTGTCAAATACACCCCTTCAAAATTTAGCAACAATTATCAACTCTTAATCAAGTTAATTAATATTCACGAGTAATACTGATATTTGGTAATCATTTTCATCAAAGTTATTCATTTCGTTGTAATTCTGTCTTAATTATATTTAATAAATAAAACCGTTGAATCCCTCAGTCAATCTAAATAATTATTTCAACTAAACTCATAGTAACATTATAAAAATTCCCAACCCAGCAACGTAACCACCCTAACTGATTCTGCCCCAACACAATAAAAATAATAAATAAGCCACTGGCAAACGACATAAGATATCACTTATATATTCATTGGTTAATGAATGGTGTACGTTTACTTTTAAGATCAAATTTCAATTATTTATTTGAATTTTATAACAAAATTTTTAAATAATAATATAATTTCTCCCACCAAGTGTGGATGAAATGTATATGGGCGTTAATTTTGTAGCATAATGTAAGGTCACCCTTCACTCCAATCGGTGGGTGATATTAAATATATTGAAGTTTAAAAAAAAAGTTATCTGCTTATATCTTAAAGTGCTACGAGCAGAATTTGGTAAAATGTATACTGGAAATAATTGAGGAGGAGAATTGAAGCTCACCCTCCACTAACAACTTTGGGTGATAGTTTATAGCACCCGAAAATAGATAGAAACAAGAACTTACTTTGACTGCAACTGTACTGCTTATTTTACCTCCATAAGAATTGAACTGTGCTGCTCCAGAACTGTCGAAACTTCATGTGACCTTAGACTGAACTGATGTTTGAACTACTTTTAATCTTGATAATCACCTGGATCTGAACCTGGACAACCACTTCCACGATGACTGCATCCTAAAATACGAGAGATTCGTATTAAATTATAACAAATATTTAACTAAACCATTCAAAAATTACATCATTTAATAATGATTATTTAATCAAGTATTGTCTGATAATATTGAAACACTGCGTAATAAATAACTGTTCGTTAGCAACTGTGAAGAATGTTAAATTGCAGCTGATGCTGATAATAATGATTAAAAACTAATTAATAAATAAACAACAACTCACCGCCACATCTTTGCCCCCCCCCCCCACCGGTGTTGGCTCTTTTCGGTCAACTTCGGCCGATTAGTTGAATTTTTTTTCCGAAAAATCATTTAATAATCACTTTAAACACTAATTAACGTTGTAATATTACTAATTGATAAAACTTTAATAGTCTAAAACCGGCGGAAAAATAATTAATTTCGCGGAGCAAACGGACAGAGGTCTGACCTGACTAGAAGACAACCTCCGACTGATTGTTAGAGCCACGGAGTATATATACTTGCAATTGTTCTGTATGCTGCAATGCGTTAATTGAGGGTTGATTGAAGATCCCACGAGACCAGCATCTACAACAGTTACAAAGTAACCAGGAAATAATGAGAATTTACATTCATTTTATTTTAAAACATATACGAATAGATCCTATAAAATGGAGTAGCACAAAACCTCTCATTCTTCAAACAGTTAGTCATTGAATTCATTCATCCTGACAAGCTACTTTAGCTTCATCCACATTCATAATTTCTTTTATGCACTGTTATATACTCGTCTCACCCACATGCCTAAACCATCTCAACTAACTTACATTCACTCTTTTAACAACATTCTTCTCAATCTCACACCAAGCAATTTCCTTATTTTCTCAAACACCCCAACATTCACTAGGCACTAACACACCATTATAAACGGTTTACCAATTATCTCTGAATATATACTAAATAAAAGAATAAAAGGTATTGTTTCACATTTTTGGCTCTTATTATAAAATTAAATACTGAATTTAATCTTATGGATTTCAGTAGTGAATGTATAAAAGTTCTCCCGAGTTTAAATATCAAAATAATTCAACAACTTTTAGAGTAAAATATTATTCATTTCATTTTTACTTCCTTGTACGAAGTAAAGGAAGTATTGTAATCGCGAAAATTTTCGGTTCTCAGATTTCAGTAGAAATACGCATTTTGGCCATCCCTGAATCCATTTTGACTAATTTCGTTATGACGTATGTACGTACGTATGAATGTATCTCGCATAACTCAAAAACGGTATGCCGTAGAAAATTGAAATTTTATATTTAGGACTGTTATAACATCTAGTTGTGCACCTCCCTTTTTGGTCATTATATAACTTCCGGAAGTGATACTTTACTTGAAGCCTATAATAGATTTTCATGAAAAACTATATTCAAATATAATTTAATACTTTCCAAATTTGGTATATAAGACTACTATATCAATGGAAATAACATAATAGATTTTGGTTAAAATAGACTAACCGGAAGTGACACATTACATGAAGTTGCTAACAGTTTTCCTTCAAAAAAATGAAATTATTTTAATTTTAGAAATAAATACTGCAAATTAAAGTTTTAGAGAATTAAATTCTGCGTCTAACATATTGAGAATATTTACATTAGCTTTTTGCATAAACAAGATATCTAAATTTAAATATTATATATATATATATATATATATATATATATATATATATATATATATATATATATATATATATATATATATACCGGGAGTTTTTCAAACATAGGGATATACCATAGTTGCAGTTACAAAGTTTGACAGCAATACATTAGAGCGTTTATTTTAAAAGTAAACATAGGGAAAATAACATTTTCAGCAATGCATTGAAGTGTAATAGTCTATAGTCTAAAAGTAACATTTTAAGTTTAAATTAAATGAATTTGAATTACTTTACATTACATTAACTAAACGTTAGGTATAAATTTAGAACCTCAAAACAATCCAAAAGTACTTTTGTGTAGAGGTTTGTTCGCAAATTCTTCGTTTAAGAGCTCGTACATACAAATAAAGAGAATTTTGGGTTGAAATAGTTCAATAATCGAAAATTATTAAAATGTGGTTCTATATAATTCAGACCACGAGAAATCGAATGGCGCAAGGCGCATCTTCATATCTTTTTTAGTTTTTGAGTTACAGCGATTTTAGATTTTTTTTAAGCTCAAATTTGAAAGCCCATAACTCAAAAATTAAAAGAGATATTGAAATGAAATTGAACGAGTGTATTTCTCGTGCGCTACTTAACTTGTACAGGTATTTTGAAAATTTTGAAAATTTTTCAATTTTTTTCAAAATTTTTCTTCCTCAATATTTCAAAAACTTGAAAAGATAATGAAGATCTGAAAACACCAGTGAATTTCTGGCGTGAAAAATACATAAGTATGCAAATTTTCACAATAAAATTCGCACGGATACATTTTTTATTACAAAAAAACGAAAAATGGCAAAAATCCGTAAAAACACCAAGGGGTACCCCTTAAGAAATTTACAAAAAACGGCCATTTTCGATTTTTTGTAATAAATCATGTATCCGTTCGAATTTTCTTCTGAAAATTTGCATACCTATGTATTTTCACGCGAGGAATTCACTGGTGTTTTCATATTTACATTATCTTTTCAACTTTTTGAAATATCGACAAAAGAAAATTTCGAAAAAAATTGAAAAAATTTCAAAATTTTCAAAATACCTGTACAAGTTAAGTAGCGCACGAGAAATACACTCGTCCAATTTCATTTCAATATCTCTTTTAGTTTTTGAGTTATGGGCTTTCAAAGTTGAGTTTTAAAAAAAGTCAAAAATCGCTGTAACACAAAAACTAAAAAAGATATGAAGATGCGCTTTGCGCCATTCGATTTCTCGTGGTCTGAACTATATAGAACCATATAATAAAAATTTTGACTTTTGAACTGGTTCAACCAGAAAATCACATGTTTATATGTCAAAATTCTGGTTATTCTTGGCCATGGCAGTTCTGCAATAGCAGATCCTAATAAACTACACATTTTAAGCCGTTAAGTATAGTAACCAGTTGTCAAATCACAACTACCAAAAAAGAAAATTTTATTTAGTTTAAATAGGAACTTTAATTCAATAACTGTTCAAAATTACCCCCATTTACCTGTAAACAATAGCCTAAACGATTATAAACTGAATTTATAGCATTATTTATTTGATCTGGAGGAATCTCATGCGATGCAACACTAATTCTACGTTTTAATTGTTCTACACTCATTCTACCACCATTATAAATATTACTTTTTAAGTGAAAAAACTCCAGGTTATATATATATATATATATATATATATATATATATATATATATATATATATATATATATATATTTATTTAAGTTTACTATGGATTAGAACAAAGAATAAAAGATTTAATGTCAAATATGTTCAATTAAAAAAATATCTATAATTTAATACGCGTACAAGGAAGTCATGTGCTGCCACATCAGATTTTTAAGATATAGCTTCCGGAAAAGTGAAATGCTACTTATTCTTTACGATTTTTTCACTTTTCCGAGGCTATTTCTTAAAAAATGAACGATAGGTATATGAAAATGCGCACAAAGGCATTGTCCTGAAGTACTCAACATGCCTATATTTTGAAGAACTAAACCTTCATGGCTTTTGTCCTCAATTTACAAAGAGAAATAAAAGCACCTCGTGAAGAAAGTGTCATTCATCCCTCAGATGTTATACATATCCCTCGGGAAATTAAACAGCAATTTCGGGAAGAAATGTCTCACTTTCTTCCCTTAACATACAAATGTTGTATTAATTTTATTGTAAAATGGTTAAAAGAGCGTAATTAATAAAATTATTAAACCTTAAATACAAATTTAAGTAGTTTAGTTGGTTCATAGCTTCCAGGTTCAAATCCTGGCGGACGTATTATAGATTGATGCAGTGTGAGAGCGCAGCAAGCTTAGGCAACCGAATCTACAGCGAGTAGAGAAGTATACAGGCCCGCCTTGAAGCTAAGTGTAGCGGGATTGTATACGCACAGAGATTCAAGGGGCTCAGCAGGAAAGAAACATTTGTTGCTGATCGTCAAACATCGATGGCGAGTGACGTCATAGCATCGTCTGAGCTTGTTTCTTAGGACGTCGCGAGGCGCTATTACAAGTACATACTATCTGTTGTAATTATATAGGTTTCATAATCAAACTAGAATTAGAATAAATATAATTTTATCGATCCGAAATATTACTAACTATTTCAAAAATATTATCTGTAAATCTAAAAAATTAATTGCGACTGAAATATTTGTTGCAAATGAATGAAATAAATTTTAAAGGGTTCAGCATGTTTTTCTACACGTGTAGAATATGCAATTGCAGATATTTGGGTGGTACTAAACCGTCAAATTACTATATATGTATACTATTAATGAAAGTTTAAATAATTATTGTTTTAATAAATATAGATTTTTTGAGAAAAAGACTTTCTTATGAATGATTTAGAGATTTTTTTGGGAATATTACAGTTTTATAAATGATTGGGAAGATTTTTGGAAAGATAAGTCTTATAAATGATTTATGGGACAGTTTATCAAGAAAATAATTTTGAAGGCCTCTTTAAGAAACTGACATTCTTCGAAATGATAGTCTTATGAATTATTTGGGTGACTTTTTAGGAAGATAATTTTTAAAATAATTTTGGAAAAGTTTTAAGCTGACTTTTGTCTTCAAAACTATTTTGAGAGACTTTCTTAAAAGACCACTGTCTTTAATCCAATTTCAAGATTGCGTGAACATCTTAAAAATAAATAAATAAAATATTTGGTAGTAAATCTTCGCCAAACATTCATACTAATTTCTTTTAATAACAACTATATTCTAATACAAACAAATAATGCATCTACCTTTTGGCTGGCGTGTACTAAGTCCCATCCATTCCTCTCGGAAAAATTCCAGGCTCGTACCACTATAAATTCACTTCACATCCAGTATACATTAACACTTACACTATATTGCCCTTATATTTCACTAAAAAATCACTGATTTTACAATATTTCTACTTGAGACACAAATAAAACGCAGCATTTTAAACAAATTTCGTTCGTAGACTGACGATTAAAATCGCTAGGCATGTATGTAACAAATTAGAACATAATTTCAATTAATAGCCAAAGACCGATTTCATGCCATTCTAGGCTTTAACAACTAGGCTCTAAAGAATATATTTGATTGTATCGAATTATATATTTTATTATTAAACAAATTAAATATATTTTATGCTGTTTCTCCTTACAATAATCCCTAATTTTATATGTAGATTCAAAAGACGAAATTTGAATGGATCACTTTTATATTATATACAGTGTATAAAACTTATTTAAAATATATGGAATAAATAAATCAATAAGAACTGAATCTAACGGCCCCTGTATAGATTATAACAATATAACATTTTTTTATTCATTCCCTAGCCAATCAAAACCAATTACTATTATTTAAAGCCCCTTTAAAAAGTAAATTTTCCTTCTCTAAAAAAAGTAGTTATAACAAAAATAATTTCGAGTTAAATTAAAATATTCTTCAAATAACTTAAATAGAGACATAATTAAGTAGCATTTTCCTTCATTAAAACTATTCTGTAAAATTAACAATATAGACAGAAATCGGGACAATATGTTTACGGTATTGGCATCTTGGGAACTATATACAAACGTGAATATTTCAGAATTAGGGAATTAAATCGAAAAATATTTCAAATAAATAAAATAAATAAATATATCATCACGCCTTTTACCCATTGCTAGGTGTGGCACTCTGCCTAAAAAGATCTCGGTAAGTGATATATTTTTTCGCGTAAAGTGCGGTTACCAGCCGTCAAATCACAGATAAAAATTGTATGTATTATAGAGGACCATATTCTTAAATATACAATGTTTGAGCCGTTTTCTATCTATTATTTGTATCATAAATTTAATAATATTTAGTTTATTACTACACTTTGAAGTATTGGCTTTGAAATTATGTACAATTCAGCATAAGTTTCATTCATAAAAACAAAGATATATTATTTGAAAGAGATCATGTCAAGCAAAATTTAATTATACTCATATAATTTTAATATCTTACTTGAAATATTTGTTAATTTCAAAATCTAAACAAAAAATTGGAATGTAATTTAAACTGCTGCTCTCTCCACGACTTTTATAATAATATCCTGTTGTGCTTCAAAATAAACGAATTAGTTTTTTTTTTACGAATTATTTTTCTAGATTTTTTACTTCCCTGTACGAAGTAAAGGAAGTATTGTAATCGCGAAAATTTTCAGTTCTCAGATTTCAACGGAAATAGGTATTTTGGCCCTCCCTGAATCCATTTTGACTAATTTCGTCGTGCCGTCTGTACATACGTATGTACGTACGTATATATCTCGCATAACTCAAAAACGGTAAGCCGTAGAAAATTGAAACTTTATATTTAGGACTGTTATAACATCTAGTTGTGCACTTCCTTTTTTGGTCATTATACAACTACCGGAAGTGGTACTTTACTTGAAGCTTATAATAGATTTTCATGAAAAACTATATTCAAATATAATTTAAAACTTTCCAAATTTGGTATATAAGTCTACTATATCAATGGAAATAACATAATAGATTTTGGTTAAAATAGACTAACCGGAAGTGGCACATTACATGAAGCTGCTAACAGTTTTCCTTGAAAAAAATTAAATTATTTTAATTTTAGAAATAAATACTGCAAATAAAAGTTTTAGAGAATTAAATTCTGCGTCTAACATATTAAGAATATTTAAATTAGCTTTTTGCATAAACGAGATATCTAAATTTAAATATTATATATATATATATATATATATATATATATATATATATATATATATATATATATATATATATATATATATATATATATATATATATCTATCGGGAGTTTTTCTTATCAGTAAACATAGGGATATATCATTACCATAGTTGCAGTTACAAAGTTTGACAGCAATACATTAGAGCGTTTATTTTAAAAGTGAACATAGGGAAAATAATGTTTTCAGCAATGCATTGAAGTGTAATAGTCTATAGTCTAAAAGTAACATTTTAAGTTTAAATTAAATGAATTTGAATTACTTTAAATTACATTAACTAAACGTTAGGTATAAATTTAGAACCTCAAAACAATCCAAAAGTACTTTTGTGTAGAGGTTTGTTCGCAAATTCTTCGTTTAAGAGCTCGTACATACAAATAAAGAGAATTTTGGGTTGAAACAGTTCAACAAACTAAAATTATTAAAATGTGGTTCTATATAACTCAGACCACGAGAAATCGAATGGCGCAAGGCGCATCTTCATATCTTTTTTAGTTTTTGAGTTACAGCGATTTTAGACTTTTTTTTTAGCTCAACTTTGAAAGCCCATAATTCAAAAATTAAAAGAGATATTGAAATGAAATTGAACGAGTGTATTTCTTGTGCGCTACTTAACTTGTACAGGTATTTTGAAAATTTTGTAAAATTTTCAATTTTTTTCAAAATTTTTCTTCCTCAATATTTCAAAAACTTGAAAAGATAATGAAGATCTGAAAACACCAGTGAATTTCTGGCGTGAATATACATAAGTATGCAAATTTTCACAATAAAATTCGCACGGATAAATTTTTTATTACAAAAAAACGAAAAATGGCAAAAATCCGTAAAAACACCAAGGGGTACCCCTTAAGAAATTATCAAAAAACGGCCATTTTCGATTTTTTGTAATAAAACATGTATCCGTTCGAATTTTCTTCTGAAAATTTCCATACCTATGTATTTTCACGCGAGGAATTCACTGGTCTTTTCATATTTACATTATCTCTTCAACTTTTTGAAATATCGACAAAAGAAAATTTCGAAAAAAATTGTACAATTTTCAAAATACATGTACAAGTTAAGTAGCGCACAAGAAATACACTCGTTCAAACCGCATTTCAATATCTCTTTTAGTTTTTGAGTTATGGGCTTTCAAAGTTGAGCTTTAAAAAATGTCAAAAATCGCTGTAACTCAAAAACTAAAAGAGATATTGAAATGCGGTTTGAACGAGCGTATTTCTCGTGCTCTGAACTATATAGAACCATATTATAAAATTTTTGATTTTTTGAACTGGTTCAACCAGGAATTCAGATCTGCATGTTTATATGTCAAAATTTTGGTCATTCATGAACATGGCAGCTCTGCGATAGCAGATCTTAATAAACTATACATTTTAAGCCGTTAAGTACAGTAACCAGTTGTCAAATCACAACTACCAAAAAAGAAAATTTTATTTACTTTAAATAGGAATTTTAATTCAATAACTGTTCAAAATTACCCCCATTTACCTGTAAACAATAGCTTAAACGATTATAAAATGAATTTATAGCATTATTTATTTGATCTGGAGGAATCTCATGCGATGCAACACTAATTCTACGTTTTAATTGTTCTACACTCATTCTACTACCATTATAATATTTACTTTTTAAGTGAAAAAACTCCAGGTATATATATATATATATATATATATATATATATATATATATATATATATATATATATATATATATATATATATATATATATGTAAATTTAAAATTTAGCGTCTCTGTTGTTTTGTCAGGTATTGTTATGTTGTTTAGTTACTTGTGAATTAAGTTTGACAGAACTGTAATATTTGCATTCATTGGAATTGGAAGTATATAAAAGCCTAGAATATTATTATAATTAATGAAGGGACTTTTATTCAATTCTATTATTTTAGGTAATATAGTTTTATTTAATAATTGTAACCTCTAATTGTTAATAATAAACTATTATTTTAGCAATCGTATAACTGTCTACTTCATTTGAGAATTACAAATTGAATAAACGTCTACAATTATGACTTCACAGAAGAAACTACATGTACATATTATCAAGAAAGGCGAAAATAAATATGAATTAGTTGCATTATCTATTGATAAAAGTGTTTGGTTTAACTTACCAGATGAATTGAAAGATTTGAATCTGCATACAGAATTGTTAGCAGTTAAGACTATTACAAGTAGTATGAAATCTATTACTAAAGTAGGTGGTTATAGAAAAATCACAGATACTTTTAAACCAGAATTACAAGAAAAATATTTAGATGAAGAAGAAAATTTTTGTATTAATGATCACTCTATCTAGAAGAATATGTTGAAGAAGCAGATGCTATAAGTGCGGTATTAGGCGAAACAAAGATTGCAAATGAAATTTTTTTAATTAAACGTATCAAGGAATTAGTGGATCGCATTTCATCTGTAAATGAAATAAGCTTAAGTGAAGTAGAACACAAATTTGTATTAAGCATATTTAATGGAAAACAAGAAGCTTCAACTTGGATTAATTCCTTTGAGAAAGAATGTATCAGATTTAAAATATTTGATGGGGCAACAAGAGTAGAAGTGCTAAAAATGTTTATAGAGGGAAATGTGAAAGAATGGTACAGTTCTAATTTGATTAAGTTACCATTATCTGATTGGGAAGCTTGGAATTGATCATTTTTATTAATTTACGGAAAGAAAACTTGGGCATCTATTCGTACTGCATTTAATTATAAATATATATTTGGTTCTTTGATTGATTTTATAAATAAAATAAATAAATATATCATCACGCCTTGTACCCATTACTGGGTGTGGCACTCTGCCTAAGCAGATCTCGGTAAGTGATATATTTTTGATTGATTTTGTGCTTAAGAAATAACGTTTATTGCTTGAAGCTGATAATAATATGTCAGAATTATTTAGAATTTATCAAATAGTTTATAATCTACCACTTGAGGTTCAAGATAAACTTGAAAGAAATAAAATTAAATCAATTAATGATTTGTTGAAAGAAATAAAGAAATTTAATGATTCATACGTTAGTAAACAAAAAATAGAAGAAAAAAAATATTTTGACAAAGAGAAGAAAATTGATGTAGAAAAAAGAAAATTTGTAAAAACGACTGATGTAGAAAAGAAACCATGTTCTATATGTGAAGCACTTGGTAAAATAATAATCGTTACCATCCGATCCAAATTTGTAGAAATAAAACAACTAAATTAACTAGAAATCAAATTAATTTAACAGAACAAGAAGAAGAAAATCAACATGATATATTAAAAATTGAGATGAATCAAGATTTTAAGAATAAAAAAAACTAATAAACCCGGATAAAGTCACACCATACTCATTAATTAAAATCAAAATAATTGTGGACAAATGTAAGTTAGTTGAATCAATTTATGACAATGGTTCAACATGTGCATTAATTAATGAGAAACTTGTAGATTTACTGAAATCAAAATTAAAAAACAATAAAAGTATTTTAAGACTATAAGTGGTGTGAATTTTTGTAAAAGCCGGGCAACTCTACACTTAAAAATAGGAGAAATAGAAGACAAGTTAGATCTAATAGTAGTAAAGAATAGTGATTTTAGTTATGATTTATTACTTGGTTTAGATGCAATTAAAAAGTTCAAATTAATACAAGACGAAAATCTAAAAATAAAACAAAAAATAGATGAGAAAATAATAGATGTAAATAATATAATAGAAGATAAAATAAAAATAATTACAGAGAAGATGAATCAAACAAAATAATTATCGAATCATTTATTAATGGGAATCCTTCTGGATATTATGAACATTTAAATTCTGAAGATTTTGAAAAAAAATTAGATCATTTAGATAAAAATAAAAAGAGGAAAATAATTGAAATATTTAATGAATATCAAACATGTTTTGCAACAAATAAATTTGATGTTGGTTCAATTAGAGCTGGAGAAGCGCAAATTAAACTGAAAGAAGACAAATACATTTCGAAAAAACCATATAGATGTTCATTCCCAAATCAAGAAGAAATAGAATCACAAATTTCCAAATTATTGGAGAATGATTTGATAGAAGAATCAAATTCACCGTTCGCATCTCCAGTAACATTGGCATTTAAAAAAGATGATGGAAGAAGATCACGTTTATGTGTAGACTACAGAGATTTGAACAAGATAGTAGTACCTGAATCACAACCATTTCCTAGAATAGACGATTTAGTAGTAAATGTTGGAGATTGTAGCTGGTTTACAGCATTAGATGTCAATTCAGCTTTTTGGTCTATACCAGTTAGGATAAAAGATCGGAAGAAAACAGCATTTATAATTCAGAAAAAGCACTGGCAATGGAAAGTACTACCATTTGGTTTTAAGAACTCGTCAGCTATTTTCCAAAGAGTATTGGCAAGTATACTTAGAAAATATAATTTAGATAAATTTTGTGTAAATTACATTGATGACATATTAATTTTTTCAAAATCATTTAATGAACATTTAAAGCACATTAAACAAATATTTGAAGCAATTAAGAAAGAAGGAATTAAATTAAAATTAGTAAAATGTGGTTTTGCAAAACATTCTGTTAAGTATTTAGGCCATGTAATTGAAAACGGTAAAGTTTGTCCAATTAAAGACAATTTAATTGCTATTAAAGAATTTCCACGTCGAACCACAAGAAAGATGGTACGTCAATTGTTGGGAAAGATACATTTTTATCATAAATTTATAGATCATTGTACACAAAGATTAGCACCATTACATAATTTATTAAAAAAAATAGAAAAATTTAAGTGGACAGAAGAATGTGAAAATTAAAGGCTATTTATGTTCAATACCAATTTTAGCAATTTACGATAAAGAAAAGGATATAGTAATAGAAGTTGATGCAAGTCGTTCAGGTTTAGGGGCAGTTTTAAAACAACCTCAGGAAGATCGATTTTTGCATCCAATAGGATACTTTTCAAAAAAATTATCACCAGGTCAAATGAAAAAGGAAATAATGTATTTAGAATGTCTGGCGATTAAAGAAGCAATTGTATATTGGCAACATTATTTGATAGGTAAAGAATTTATAGTGACATCAGATCACAAACCACTTGTAAATTTAAAATCTAAATCAAGAACTGATGAAGCGTTAGGTGATTTAATGTTATATTTGTCACAATACAACTTTAAAGTAATTTTTAAAGAAGGTAAAGATAATATAGAAGCAGATTCACTGTCGAGAAATCCTGTTCTAGAAATTTTTGAAAATGAGGATGATTGTTTGAAAGTAGTGAATATTATTCAATTAGAAGAAATAGTTAATGATCAAAAAGCTATAAAAGAGGAGATTAAAAATTCAAAGAAGATTTTAAAAGATGGTGATATTAGTTATAAAATATTAAGAACTAGAAAAAGAATTTATGTCAGAGAAATTTGGTTCAGATTTAATAGAAAAAGTACATAAATTTTATGGACATATCGGTAGTAGTCAGATAGCTGAGAAGATAAGATCATTTTATTATTTTCAGGGGCGCCGAGAGAAAAAGCGGGCCCCGGGAAAAAAAATTCGGGCCTCTTTTAACTTTGATTATTTATTAATTAAATATAAGATACCAAAAAAAATATATTTATAAATATATTTATGTATGACAACAATAAGAATTATTAATATCTAAATAAAGTTATAACAATATAAATAAAATTAAATACAAAATTCTGAGTTAATTGGTGCAGCGATGTGTATTGTATACTCACTGTATGACTATCTAATATCTAGTTGCATATTCGATAAATGCAGGGGATACCAAAACAGCACTACGCACAAATGTATAGAGCCTTTGCCTATGTGTATTGTATACAATGTAGTAATATAAGAAACAAAAATGCAACAATGTAATAATGTACTTTTGAATAGTGTATAAATTTATTTAAAATTTTCAACTGGGGCCGGCCCTTCATCAAGCATTTCGTCATTTTGTACTTTATGCAATGTAATAAATTGTTGGAATCGTGTATCAGACGTTTCGTTATACATGTTTTAGTAAAGAATATAAAAAATTGGTGAAATAGTAGAAAATTAAAAGCAATTTATAAAATAGCATCACATCCGGGCCCTTTGAATTCCACGGGCCCTGGGTATTTTACCCCACCTACCCTCCCCTCTCGTCGGGCCTGATTATTTTAGAAATATGGATAAAATGATAAATGAATTTTGTAGAAATTGTGAAATCTGCATAAAAAACAAGACAAGAACAGGTAGAGCGATTGGGTTATTATCAAAATTGGGTCCAGCACAGTACCCATTTCATATTGTACGAGGGTCGTTCAATAAGTCCTTAGAAAATCCAAGAGATGGTGCTCGTAGTATCGAAAATGAATTTTTTCCAGTAAGCAGCACTTCTAACTAGTCAACTGTTAGAGTTTTAGCTTTAGCCGTCACGTAGTTTCATTGTTGTTGTCAATTGTAGTAAAAAACTTTTGATTGTTTATAATAATGGATAAAAGTGAGTTTCGAGCGGTGATTAAACATCTGTATTTAAAAGGCTTAACGCCGAAAGAAATTAAAGCTGAGTTGGATGAAGTTCATGGCACATCTGCTCCTGTGTTTGCAACTGTTTACAATTGGGTGAATGAGTTTAAACGTGGCCGTACATCCACAAAAGATGAACATCGTTCCGGACGCCCTGTAGAAGTGTCTACCCCCGAAATGATTGACCAAATCCACGATATGGTTTTAAGTAACCGACGAATCAAAGTGCGCGAAATAGTTGAGGCTACAGGCATATCACATGGCACAGTCGCTTTAATTTTGCACGAAAAATTAGGTGTGAAAAAAATCTCGGCAAGATGGGTGCCGCGGTTGCTCACAGTGGAGAATAAACGCAATCGTGTGGTGGACTCTGAGGCTGTTTTGGCGCTTTTCCGTCGTAATCCTGAAGATTTTCTGCGTCGATACATAACTGTGGATGAGACTTGGATACATTACTACACTCCAGAGACAAAAGAACAGTCAAAACAGTGGATTTTTAAAGGCGAACGGGCTCCGAAGAAGGCGAAGACGGAGAAATCGGCTAGCAAGGTTATGGCAACGGTCTTCTGGGATGCACGCGGAATCATCTTCATCGACTATTTGGAAAAGGGAAAAACGATAACAGGAGCGTATTATGCGTCGTTATTGGACCGGCTGAGCGAACAAATAAAAGAAAAACGTCCTCATTTGAAACGCAAAAAGGTCCTTTTTCATCAAGACAATGCACGTGTGCACACCTGCGCAGTTGCGATGGCCAAAATTATGGAATTAAAGTTCCAATTATTGCAACATCCACCGTATTCACCAGATTTGGCCCCCAGTGACTTTTTCTTATTTCCAAACTTAAAGAAATGGCTTGGCGGACGAAGGTTTACGTCCAATGAGGAGGTCATCGCCCAAACGGAAGCCTATTTTGAAGAGCTTCCGAAATCCTACTTTTTGGACGGCTTAAAAAATTTGGGAAAACGATTAGAGAAGTGTATAGAGCTAAAAGGAGATTATGTAGAAAAATAAAAAAAAATCTACCCAAAAGAAGTGTTTTTTCTACATTTTTCTAAGGACTTATTGAACGACCCTCGTATCTATAGATACAATTGGTGGTTTTGGAGGTAATAGATCTGTAAAGAAATATATGCATTTGATAGTAGATCATTTTAGCAGATATGCATGGATTTTAACATCAAGTACACAAACAGCAGATGAATTTATTAAATTAATTAACCCAATTATAAAAGAAAATGAGATTAAAATGATGTTAGTAGATTAATATAGTGCATTAAAATCAACTAAATCTAAAGAATATATAAAGAGGAAGAATATTCAATTAATTTTTACAGCAGTAGATAATCCGTCATCAAATGGTTTGAATGAACGTTTAAATCAAACTCTGGTAAATAGAATACGTTGTAAATTAAATGATTGTAATAAAAAAAAACCATGGACCAAAATTGCAGAATTATGTGTTACGGAATATAATAATACTATTCACAGTACGACAAAATTTACACCAGCGTATTTACTATATGGTGAGAAATCTGAAATTGTTCCATTAGCTTTGGAGAAGGATTGTGATTTAGAAAAGGATAGGATAGAAGCACTTAAAAATTCAGAAGACAATTTTAGAAAGAATAAAAAGAGACTAGATAAAAATAGAGAAGAATATGAATTTGAAGAAAATGATTTAGTTTATGTATCAAATGGTAATAAATTAAATAGAAACAAATTAGATGAAATTAGAAGTGGACCATTTATTATAACAAGAAAATTATCTAAATCAATTTATGAAGTCAAATGTAATAAGAAACATAGAAGCAAATTTGTTTCATTGTTCTAAATTGATACCTTACTCTTTTTATCCCGAAAAAAAGAGTCTCCGACCATCGGAAGTGTAAATTTAAAATTTAGCGTCTCTGTTGTTTTGTCAGGTATTGTTATGTTGCTTAGTTACTTGTGAATTAAGTTTGACAGAACTGTAATATTTGCATTCATTGGAATTGGAAGTATATAAAAGCCTAGAATATTGTTATAATTAATGAAGGGACTTTTATTCAATTCTATTATTTTAGGTAATATAGTTTTATTTAATAATTGTAACCTCTAATTGTTAATAATAAACTATTATTTTAGAAATCGTATAACTGTCTACTTCATTTGAGAATTACATATATATATACAGGGTTCGTAAATATCATGATATTTATAATAAATATCTAAATATCTGATATATAGGATATATATCAGATAAATATCACTTTTTGGATATTTATTTTTTAATTTTAGTTTTTGTACACATTTATTATCACAATAGAAAATACAAAATAAATTATTACTCCTAAATAAAAAATTAACATAGGTAATGAAAAAAAGTAAATATACATTGAATGGATACACAAATATTATATAGTACTAAGAATAGTAAGAATATTTAAATAATCCTATATCCTAAATAGGGGCAAATCATCATCTTCTGATGAACTTCCTGAACATAGCGTTGCAGATAGACTCACTTGGCCAAATCCAATCTAAATTAGTTTCTTTTTGTAGTTTCTTTTTGGTTTAAATATTTAAACATAAAAACAAATCTTTGTCGCTACGTAATTGAGATTGAACAATGCCAAGTGGAGAAATATCGTTCCAGCCCTGCTGTGGCTGCTACAGCAGTGTATAACTGTTCAATGTGTGATTTGTCGTAAAATATAAAAAATACAGTTACATGTATTTATCACACTCGGGCGCTATAAATTAGTCACTTATTCGCCTTAAATACTGTAGCATTTGACTACGAAAACCGGCAGTACGGCAGTGTAAAAACTGCGGCTCGGTGTGTCCGGTAGGCCCAAGCCCGATTTGGGCTGTAGTGCCATCAGAAGAAGAACTGTTCACATAGTTCAATAAATGTACTTTTATTTGGCCACTCTGACTCATTGATAGTTACACTTTTCCACCATATTAAAGGATTTGTATTTCTAAAATGAGTACCAAATAAAAATTTTGGAAATGGTTCAGACTTTGCCATTAATGACATCACAAATGACACACAATTTGGATTTATGTCGTTGATGTGAAGTTAGTCAAAAGCTAGTAAAGTAAGAATTATCTTTAGAATATAATTTTAACAGAATTTATGAAAGTAATAATGAGAGGTATACTGTATTTATTATAGACTATTTGATATTTTTATATAATGGATATATATCTTCGAACCCTGTCTATAAGTTAACTGAAGCACGAGAAAATTAATGGCGTTGACCGCGTTTTCATATCACATTTAGTTTTCGAGATATAGCCTCGGAAAAGTAGAAAAACTGAAAAATTCGAAAAATTTCACTTTTCCGGAGGCTATATCTCAAAAACTAAACAAGATATGGAAATGCGCTCAACGGCGTTGAATTCCCCGTGTCCGAATTGACTTGTAAGCAAATTTTCATACAATTTTATGCAATTTAATATTTTTAATTATTTCCTAAGGGGTACCCCTTTGGTTTTTTCAGATTTTAATTCAATTTTACCAAAAATCCTTAATCGTAGGATTATTAAAACGAAAATTTACATACATATGTATTTTGACCCACTGAATCCAGTGGTGCAATCTTCAAATGCATATGACTTCTGGTTTTCGAGAAAATGTTAAAAAACCGCTTTTTGCGATTTTTTTGGCGGAAAATTGAAAAAAAATAAAAATCGCTGAAACTATGTTTATAAGTTAACTTAAGCACGAGAAAATTAATGCCGTTGACCGCGTTTTCATATCACATTTAGTTTTCGAGATATAGCCTCGGAAAAGTAGAAAAACTGAAAAATACGAAAAACTTCACTTCTCCGGAGGCTATATCTCAAAAACTATTTGATATTTTTAAATAATGGATATATATCATTGCAAAAATATGACTATATATATCAAAATAAATATCATGATATATATATCGATCGATATATATCTTCGAACCCTGTATATATATATTTATATATTTAATTAGGTTTACTATGGATTAGAACAAAGAAGAAAAGATTTAATGTCAAATATGTTCAATTAAAAAAATATCTATAGTTTAATACGCGTACAAGGAAGTCATATGGTGTCCACATCAGATTTTTAAGATATAGCTTCCGGAAAAATAGAATGCTACTTATTCTTTACGATTTTTGCACTTTTCCGAGGCTATCTCTTAAAAAATGAACGATAGGTATATGAAAATGCGCACAACGGCATTGTCCTGAAGTACTCAACATGCCTATATTTTGAAGAACTAAACCTTCATGGCTTTTGTCCTCAATTTACAAAGAGAAATAAAAGCACCTCGTGAAGAAAGTGTCCTTCATCCCTCAGATGTTATACATATCCCTCGGGAAATTAAACAGCAATTTCGAGAAGAGATGTCTCACTTTCTTCCCTTAATATACAAATGTTCAAAATCCGTTCGCGTTATCCATTTTTAAAACAAATCACCAATTCTTTTACCCTGTTATGTATGTATCATTCACAAAAGAAACAATAAATTGACCTACTAACATACTACGAAAGAATAATTACACAATTCAATAATTAGCAGTTATTTATAATAGAATTTTATTTAATTGATAACTTTAACATAATCATCCACCCAGTGGCAGTGGCAACGAAAAATTGTAGACTAGGAAACATGGAAAATAATTTGGCCATTTAAGAAAAATTCTTTTTGATTCGTAATCTGCATATCAAATAACATATACCATTAACGTATGTACCTGAAGTTATGAAACACCCTGTATAGGTTTCTCGATCAAACTAGAATTAGAATAAATATAATTTTATCGATCCGAAATATTACTAACTATTTCAAAAATATTATCTGTAAATCTTAAAAATTAATTGCGACTGAAATATTTGCTGCAAATGAATGAAATAAATTTTAAAGGGTTCAACATATATTTCTATACGTGCAGAATATGCAATTGCAGATATTTGGGTGGTACTAAACCGTCAAATTACTATATATATACTAATAATACAAGTTTAAATAATTATTGATTTAATAAATAAAGATTTTTTGAGAAAAAGACTTTCTTATGAATGATTTAGAGATTTTTTTGGGAAGATTACAGTTTTATAAATTATTGGGAAGATTTTTATAAAGATAAGTCTTATAAATGATTTATGGAACTTTTTGGGAAGAAAATTATTTTAAAGGCCTCTTTAAGAAACTGACATTCTTCGAAATGATTGATTGCGTGAACATCTTAAAAATAAATAAATTAAATATTTGGTAGTAAATCTTCGCCAAACATTCATACTAATTTCTTTTAATAACAACTATATTCTAATACAAACAAATAATGCATCTACCTTTTGGCTGGCGTGTACTAAGTCCCATCCATTCCTCTCTGAAAAGTTCCAGGCTCGTACCACTATAAATTCACTTCACATCCAGTATACACTAACACTTTACCCTATATTGCCCTTATATTTCACTAAAAAATCACTGATTTTACAATATTTTTACTTGAGACACAAATAAAACGCAGCATTTTAAACAAATTTCGTTCGTAGACTGACGATTAAAGTCGCTAGGCATGTATGTAACAAGTTAGAACATAATTTCAATTAATAGCCAAAAACTGATTTCATGCCATTCTAGGCTTTAACAACTAGGCTCTAAAGAATATATTTGATTGTATCGAATTATACATTTTATTATGAAACAAATTAAATGTATTTTAGGCTGTTTCTCCTTGTGACAGAGATATAAAAAATTAAAAAGATTTATTTGAAACATTTTTCAATTCATCCCTTAGTTAAAGAAATATTACTATCTTTATTTATCTTGTAAATGCACGATTATTTTAAATATAAAGACCTTAATTGAAAAAAAGTATAATTAAAATATCCGAGAAATAACAAAATGAACCTTTTTTATTTGAAACATTTCTTGATTTAGCGTAGAATAAGTTTCACCGCAAAAACTGTGTTAGCTTCATCGGTTGTTGCCTGTTGCCAGCGGCCGGCATTTGAATTGTATATTTGCGGGGTCTAGAAAAATCTAATTTTGCGTCTAATCAAAAAATACTTCAAATAACTTAGGAAGAGAATAAATTAAGGAGTATATCCTTTAATAACAATTTTTCTATAAAGTTAACGGTATAGCCATAAATCAGAAAAATATATTTTGTCGGGTCATCAAACGAGATTATTGGCACCATCTATTGGCAACTTGGGAACTATATATGAAGGTAAATATCTCGAAATTGAGGGATTAAATAGAAAATTACTTCAAGTAAATGTAACGGAGAATTAAAAAATTAAGACGATTTATTTGAAACATTTTTCAATTCATCCCTTAGTTAAAGAAATATTACTATCTTTATTTATCATGTAAATTCACGATTATTTTAAATATAAAGACCTTAATTGAAAAAAAGTATAATTAAAAGAGCCAAGAAATAACAAAATGAAACTTTTTTATTTGAAACATTTTTTGATTTAGCGTAGAATAAAGTTTCACCGCAAAAACTGAGTTAGTTTCATCGGTAATTGAAGTAATCGGTGCCCGGCATTTATAATGTGTATTTGCGGGGTTTAGAAAAATCTAATTTTGCGTCTAATTAAAAAATACTTCAAGTAACTTAGAAAGAGAATAAATTAAGGAGTATATCCTTTAATAACAATTTTTCTATAAAGTTAACGGTATAGCCAGAAATCAGAAAAATATATTTTGTTGTATGAAGGTAAATATCTAGAAATTGAGGGATTAAATGGAAAAATACTTCAAGTAAATGTTACGGACAATTAAAAAATTAAGACGATTTATTTGAAACATTTTTCAATTCATCCCTTAGTTAAAGAAATATTTGTATCGTTATTTATCATGTAAATTCGCGATTATTTTAAATATGAAGACCTTAATTGAAAAAAAGTATAATTAAAGAGCCAAGAAATAACAAAATGAAACTTTTTTATTTGAAACATTTTTTGATTTAGCGTAGAATAAGTTTCACCGCAAAAACTGAGTTTGTTTCATCGGTAATTGAAGTAATCGGTGCCCGGCATTTCTAATGTGTATTTGCGGGGTTTAGAAAAATCTAATTTTGCGTCTAATCAAAAAATACTTCAAATAACTTAGGAAGAGAATAAATTAAGGAGTATATCCTTTAATAACAATTTTTCTATAAAGTTTACGGTATAGCCAGAAATCAGAAAAATATATTTTATCGGGTCATCAAACGAGATTATTGGCAACTTGGGAACTATATATGAAGGTAAATATCTCGAAATTGAGGGATTAAATGGAAAATTACTTCAAGTAAATGTGATGGAGAATTAAAAAATTAAGACGATTTATTTGAAACATTTTTCAATTCATCCCTTAGTTAAAGAAATATTACTATCTTTATTTATCATGTAAATTCACGATTATTTTAAATATAAAGACCTTAATTGAAAAAAAGTATAATTAAAAGAGCCAAGAAATAACAAAATGAAACTTTTTTATTTGAAACATTTTTTGATTTAGCGTAGAATAAAGTTTCACCGCGAAAACTGAGTTTGTTTCATCGGTAATTGAAGTAATCGGTGCCCGGCATTTCTAATGTGTATTTGCGGGGTTTAGAAAAATCTAATTTTGCGTCTAATCAAAAAATACTTCAAATAACTTAGGAAGAGAATAAATTAAGGAGTATATCCTTTAATAACAATTTTTCTATAAAGTTTACGGTATAGCCAGAAATCAGAAAAATATATTTTGTTGTATGAAGGTAAATATCTCGAAATTGAGGGATTAAATGGAAAAATACTTCAACTAAATGTTACAGAAAATTAAAAAATTAACACGATTTATTTGAAACATTTTTCAATTCATCCCTTAGTTATAGTTTTAATTTAAATATCAAATTTATTCTATGTAATAATATGCAATAGTTTCTATTATCCATGGAAAGAGGGCTACATGAAAATAGTTTAAAAAGTTGACACTAGAGAAAAACAAGCGAGTAGCGACTTGCATGTAGTTCACAAATTAACCACCAAAATATATTATAAGAGTAAATATTTGCTTTATAAATACTTCAATAAATATTGTAAAATAGTAATCAATACAAACATATTAATAGTTTTAATTTAAATATCAAATTTATTCTATGTAATAATATGTAATACTTTCTATTATCCATGGAAAGAGGGCTACATGAAAATAGTTTAAAAAGTTAACACTAGAGAAAAACAAGCGAGTAGCGGCTTGCATGTAGTTCACAAATTAACCACCAAATTATATTAAAAGAGTAAATATTTGCTTTATAAATACTTCAATAAATATAGTAAAATTGTAATCAATAAAAATATATACTAACAGTGTTAATTTAAATATCAAATTTATTCTATTTAATAATATGTAATAGTTTCTATTATCCAAGAAAAGAGGGCTAGGTGAAAATAGTTTAAAAAGTTAACACTAGAGAAAAACAAACTAGTAGCGACTTGCATGTAGTTCACAAATTAACCACCAAAATATATTGAAAGAGTAAATATTTGCTTTATAAATACTTCAATAAATATAGTAAAATTGTAATCAATAAAAATATATTAACAGTTTTAATTTAAATATCAAATTTATTCTATTTAATAATATGTAATAGTTTCTATTATCCATGAAAAGAGGGCTAGGTGAAACTAGTTTAAAAAGTTAACACTAGAGAAAAACAAACTAGTAGCGACTTGCATGTAGTTCACAAATTAACCACCAAAATATATTAAAAGAGTAAATATTTGCTTTATAAATACTTCAATAAATATTGTAAAATAGTAATCAATACAAACATATTAATAGTTTTAATTTAAATATCAAATTTATTCTATGTAATAATATGTAATACTTTCTATTATCCATGGAAAGAGGGCTACATGAAAATAGTTTAAAGAGTTAACACTAGAGAAAAACAAGCGAGTAGCGGCTTGCATGTAGTTCACAAATTAACCACCAAATTATATTAAAAGAGTAAATATTTGCTTTATAAATACTTCAATAAATATTGTAAAATAGTAATCAATACAAACATATTAATAGTTTTAATTTAAATATCAAATTTATTCTATGTAATAATATGTAATACTTTCTATTATCCATGGAAAGAGGGCTACATGAAAATAGTTTAAAGAGTTAACACTAGAGAAAAACAAGCGAGTAGCGGCTTGCATGTAGTTCACAAATTAACCACCAAAATATATTAAAAGAGTAAATATTTGCTTTATAAATACTTCAATAAATATTGTAAAATAGTAATCAATACAAACATATTAATAGTTTTAATTTAAATATCAAATTTATTCTATGTAATAATATGTAATACTTTCTATTATCCATGGAAAGAGGGCTACATGAAAATAGTTTAAAGAGTTAACACTAGAGAAAAACAAGCGAGTAGCGGCTTGCATGTAGTTCACAAATTAACCACCAAATTATATTAAAAGAGTAAATATTTGCTTTATAAATACTTCAATAAATATAGTAAAATTGTAATCAATAAAAATATATATTAACAGTTTTAATTTAAATATCAAATTTATTCTATTTAATAATATGTAATAGTTTCTATTATCCAAGAAAAGAGGGCTAGGTGAAAATAGTTTAAAAAGTTAACACTAGAGAAAAACAAACTAGTAGCGACTTGCATGTAGTTCACAAATTAACCACCAAAATATATTGAAAGAGTAAATATTTGCTTTATAAATACTTCAATAAATATAGTAAAATTGTAATCAATAAAAATATTTTAACAGTTTTAATTTAAATATCAAATTTATTCTATTTAATAATATGTAATAGTTTCTATTATCCAAGAAAAGAGGGCTAGGTGAAAATAGTTTAAAAAGTTAACACTAGAGAAAAACAAACTAGTAGCGACTTGCATGTAGTTCACAAATTAACCACCAAAATATATTAAAAGAGTAAATATTTGCTTTATAAATACTTCAATAAATATTGTAAAATAGTAATCAATACAAACATATTAATAGTTTTAATTTAAATATCAAATTTATTCTATGTAATAATATGTAATACTTTCTATTATCCATGGAAAGAGGGCTACATGAAAATAGTTTAAAAAGTTAACACTAGAGAAAAACAAGCGAGTAGCGGCTTGCATGTAGTTCACAAATTAACCACCAAATTATATTAAAAGAGTAAATATTTGCTTTATAAATACTTCAATAAATATAGTAAAATTGTAATCAATAAAAATATATACTAACAGTGTTAATTTAAATATCAAATTTATTCTATTTAATAATATGTAATAGTTTCTATTATCCAAGAAAAGAGGGCTAGGTGAAAATAGTTTAAAAAGTTAACACTAGAGAAAAACAAACTAGTAGCGACTTGCATGTAGTTCACAAATTAACCACCAAAATATATTGAAAGAGTAAATATTTGCTTTATAAATACTTCAATAAATATAGTAAAATTGTAATCAATAAAAATATATTAACAGTTTTAATTTAAATATCAAATTTATTCTATTTAATAATATGTAATACTTTCTATTATCCATGGAAAGAGGGCTACATGAAAATAGTTTAAAAAGTTAACACTAGAGAAAAACAAGCGAGTAGCGGCTTGCATGTAGTTCACAAATTAACCACCAAAATATATTAAAAGAGTAAATATTTGCTTTATAAATACTTCAATAAATATAGTAATCTTGTAATCAATAAAAATATATATTAACAGTTTTAATTTAAATATCAAATTTATTCTATTTAATAATATGTAATAGTTTCTATTATCCAAGAAAAGAGGGCTAGGTAAAAATAGTTTAAAAAGTTAACACTAGAGAAAAACAAACTAGTAGCGACTTGCATGTAGTTCACAAATTAACCACCAAAATATATTGAAAGAGTAAATATTTGCTTTATAAATACTTCAATAAATATAGTAAAATTGTAATCAATAAAAATATATTAACAGTTTTAATTTAAATATCAAATTTATTCTATGGAATAATATGTAATACTTTCTATTATCCATGGAAAGAGGGCTACATGAAAATAGTTTAAAAAGTTAACACTAGAGAAAAACAAGCGAGTAGCGGCTTGCATGTAGTTCACAAATTAACCACCAAAATATATTAAAAGAGTAAATATTTGCTTTATAAATACTTCAATAAATATAGTAATCTTGTAATCAATAAAAATATATATTAACAGTTTTAATTTAAATATCAAATTTATTCTATTTAATAATATGTAATAGTTTCTATTATCCAAGAAAAGAGGGCTAGGTGAAAATAGTTTAAAAAGTTAACACTAGAGAAAAACAAACTAGTAGCGACTTGCATGTAGTTCACAAATTAACCACCAAAATATATTGAAAGAGTAAATATTTGCTTTATAAATACTTCAATAAATATAGTAAAATTGTAATCAATAAAAATATATTAACAGTTTTAATTTAAATATCAAATTTATTCTATGGAATAATATGTAATACTTTCTATTATCCATGAAAAGAGGGCTAAGTGAAACTAGTTTAAAAAGTTAACACTAGAGAAAAACAATCGAGTAGCGACTTGCATGTAGTTCACAAATTAACCACCAAAATATATTGAAAGAGTAAATATTTGCTTTATAAATACTTCAATAAATATAGTAAAATTGTAATCAATAAAAATATATATTAACAGTTTTAATTTAAATATCAAATTTATTCTATTTAATAATATGTAATAGTTTCTATTATCCAAGAAAAGAGGGCTAGGTGAAAATAGTTTAAAAAGTTAACACTAGAGAAAAACAAACTAGTAGCGACTTGCATGTAGTTCACAAATTAACCACCAAAATATATTGAAAGAGTAAATATTTGCTTTATAAATACTTCAATAAATATAGTAATCTTGTAATCAATAAAAATATATATTAACAGTTTTAATTTAAATATCAAATTTATTCTATTTAATAATATGTAATAGTTTCTATTATCCAAGAAAAGAGGGCTAGGTGAAAATAGTTTAAAAAGTTAACACTAGAAAAAAACAAACTAGTAGCGACTTGCATGTAGTTCACAAATTAACCACCAAAATATATTGAAAGAGTAAATATTTGCTTTATAAATACTTCAATAAATATAGTAAAATTGTAATCAATAAAAATATATTAACAGTTTTAATTTAAATATCAAATTTATTCTATTTAATAATATGTAATAGTTTCTATTATCCAAGAAAAGAGGGCTAGGTGAAAATCGTTTAAAAAGTTAACACTAGAGAAAAACAAACTAGTAGCGACTTGCATGTAGTTCACAAATTAACCACCAAAATATATTGAAAGAGTAAATATTTGCTTTATAAATACTTCAATAAATATAGTAAAATTGTAATCAATAAAAATATATTAACAGTTTTAATTTAAATATCAAATTTATTCTATGGAATAATATGTAATACTTTCTATTATCCATGAAAAGAGGGCTAAGTGAAACTAGTTTAAAAAGTTAACACTAGAGAAAAACAATCGAGTAGCGACTTGCATGTAGTTCACAAATTAACCACCAAAATATATTGAAAGAGTAAATAATTGCTTTATAAATACTTCAATAAATATAGTAAAATTGTAATCAATAAAAATATATATTAACAGTTTTAATTTAAATATCAAATTTATTCTATTTAATAATATGTAATAGTTTCTATTATCCAAGAAAAGAGGGCTAGGTGAAAATAGTTTAAAAAGTTAACACTAGAGAAAAACAAACTAGTAGCGACTTGCATGTAGTTCACAAATTAACCACCAAAATATATTGAAAGAGTAAATATTTGCTTTATAAATACTTCAATAAATATAGTAAAATTGTAATCAATAAAAATATATTAACAGTTTTAATTTAAATATCAAATTTATTCTATTTAATAATATGTAATACTTTCTATTATCCATGGAAAGAGGGCTACATGAAAATAGTTTAAAAAGTTAACACTAGAGAAAAACAAGCGAGTAGCGGCTTGCATGTAGTTCACAAATTAACCACCAAAATATATTAAAAGAGTAAATATTTGCTTTATAAATACTTCAATAAATATAGTAATCTTGTAATCAATAAAAATATATATTAACAGTTTTAATTTAAATATCAAATTTATTCTATTTAATAATATGTAAGAGTTTCTATTATCCAAGAAAAGAGGGCTAGGTGAAAATAGTTTAAAAAGTTAACACTAGAGAAAAACAAACTAGTAGCGACTTGCATGTAGTTCACAAATTAACCACCAAAATATATTGAAAGAGTAAATATTTGCTTTATAAATACTTCAATAAATATAGTAATCTTGTAATCAATAAAAATATATATTAACAGTTTTAATTTAAATATCAAATTTATTCTATTTAATAATATGTAATAGTTTCTATTATCCAAGAAAAGAGGGCTAGGTGAAAATCGTTTAAAAAGTTAACACTAGAGAAAACAAACTAGTAGCGACTTGCATGTAGTTCACAAATTAACCACCAAAATATATTAAAAGAGTAAATATTTGCTTTATAAATACTTCAATAAATATAGTAATCTTGTAATCAATAAAAATATATATTAACAGTTTTAATTTAAATATCAAATTTATTCTATTTAATAATATGTAAGAGTTTCTATTATCCAAGAAAAGAGGGCTAGGTGAAAATCGTTTAAAAAGTTAACACTAGAGAAAAACAAACTAGTAGCGACTTGCATGTAGTTCACAAATTAACCACCAAAATATATTGAAAGAGTAAATATTTGCTTTATAAATACTTCAATAAATATAGTAAAATTGTAATCAATAAAAATATATTAACAGTTTTAATTTAAATATCAAATTTATTCTATGGAATAATATGTAATACTTTCTATTATCCATGAAAAGAGGGCTAAGTGAAACTAGTTTAAAAAGTTAACACTAGAGAAAAACAATCGAGTAGCGACTTGCATGTAGTTCACAAATTAACCACCAAAATATATTGAAAGAGTAAATAATTGCTTTATAAATACTTCAATAAATATAGTAAAATTGTAATCAATAAAAATATATATTAACAGTTTTAATTTAAATATCAAATTTATTCTATTTAATAATATGTAATAGTTTCTATTATCCAAGAAAAGAGGGCTAGGTGAAAATAGTTTAAAAAGTTAACACTAGAGAAAAACAAACTAGTAGCGACTTGCATGTAGTTCACAAATTAACCACCAAAATATATTGAAAGAGTAAATATTTGCTTTATAAATACTTCAATAAATATAGTAAAATTGTAATCAATAAAAATATATTAACAGTTTTAATTTAAATATCAAATTTATTCTATTTAATAATATGTAATACTTTCTATTATCCATGGAAAGAGGGCTACATGAAAATAGTTTAAAAAGTTAACACTAGAGAAAAACAAGCGAGTAGCGGCTTGCATGTAGTTCACAAATTAACCACCAAAATATATTGAAAGAGTAAATATTTGCTTTATAAATACTTCAATAAATATAGTAAAATTGTAATCAATAAAAATATATATTAACAGTTTTAATTTAAATATCAAATTTATTCTAATTAATAATATGTAATAGTTTCTATTATCCAAGAAAAGAGGGCTAGGTGAAAATAGTTTAAAAAGTTAACACTAGAGAAAAACAAACTAGTAGCGACTTGCATGTAGTTCACAAATTAACCACCAAAATATATTGAAAGAGTAAATATTTGCTTTATAAATACTTCAATAAATATAGTAAAATTGTAATCAATAAAAATATATTAACAGTTTTAATTTAAATATCAAATTTATTCTATTTAATAATATGTAATACTTTCTATTATCCATGGAAAGAGGGCTACATGAAAATAGTTTAAAAAGTTAACACTAGAGAAAAACAAGCGAGTAGCGGCTTGCATGTAGTTCACAAATTAACCACCAAAATATATTAAAAGAGTAAATATTTGCTTTATAAATACTTCAATAAATATAGTAATCTTGTAATCAATAAAAATATATATTAACAGTTTTAATTTAAATATCAAATTTATTCTATTTAATAATATGTAAGAGTTTCTATTATCCAAGAAAAGAGGGCTAGTTGAAAATAGTTTAAAAAGTTAACACTAGAGAAAAACAAACTAGTAGCGACTTGCATGTAGTTCACAAATTAACCACCAAAATATATTGAAAGAGTAAATATTTGCTTTATAAATACTTCAATAAATATAGTAAAATTGTAATCAATAAAAATATATTAACAGTTTTAATTTAAATATCAAATTTATTCTATTTAATAATATGTAATACTTTCTATTATCCATGGAAAGAGGGCTACATGAAAATAGTTTAAAAAGTTAACACTAGAGAAAAACAAGCGAGTAGCGGCTTGCATGTAGTTCACAAATTAACCACCAAAATATATTGAAAGAGTAAATATTTGCTTTATAAATACTTCAATAAATATAGTAAAATTGTAATCAATAAAAATATATATTAACAGTTTTAATTTAAATATCAAATTTATTCTAATTAATAATATGTAATAGTTTCTATTATCCAAGAAAAGAGGGCTAGGTGAAAATAGTTTAAAAAGTTAACACTAGAGAAAAACAAACTAGTAGCGACTTGCATGTAGTTCACAAATTAACCACCAAAATATATTGAAAGAGTAAATATTTGCTTTATAAATACTTCAATAAATATAGTAATCTTGTAATCAATAAAAATATATATTAACAGTTTTAATTTAAATATCAAATTTATTCTATTTAATAATATGTAATAGTTTCTATTATCCAAGAAAAGAGGGCTAGGTGAAAATAGTTTAAAAAGTTAACACTAGAGAAAAACAAACTAGTAGCGACTTGCATGTAGTTCACAAATTAACCACCAAAATATATTGAAAGAGTAAATATTTGCTTTATAAATACTTCAATAAATATAGTAAAATTGTAATCAATAAAAATATATTAACAGTTTTAATTTAAATATCAAATTTATTCTATTTAATAATATGTAATACTTTCTATTATCCATGGAAAGAGGGCTACATGAAAATAGTTTAAAAAGTTAACACTAGAGAAAAACAAGCGAGTAGCGGCTTGCATGTAGTTCACAAATTAACCACCAAAATATATTGAAAGAGTAAATATTTGCTTTATAAATACTTCAATAAATATAGTAAAATTGTAATCAATAAAAATATATATTAACAGTTTTAATTTAAATATCAAATTTATTCTAATTAATAATATGTAATAGTTTCTATTATCCAAGAAAAGAGGGCTAGGTGAAAATAGTTTAAAAAGTTAACACTAGAGAAAAACAAACTAGTAGCGACTTGCATGTAGTTCACAAATTAACCACCAAAATATATTGAAAGAGTAAATATTTGCTTTATAAATACTTCAATAAATATAGTAATCTTGTAATCAATAAAAATATATATTAACAGTTTTAATTTAAATATCAAATTTATTCTATTTAATAATATGTAATAGTTTCTATTATCCAAGAAAAGAGGGCTAGGTGAAAATAGTTTAAAAAGTTAACACTAGAGAAAAACAAACTAGTAGCGACTTGCATGTAGTTCACAAATTAACCACCAAAATATATTGAAAGAGTAAATATTTGCTTTATAAATACTTCAATAAATATAGTAAAATTGTAATCAATAAAAATATATTAACAGTTTTAATTTAAATATCAAATTTATTCTATTTAATAATATGTAATAGTTTCTATTATCCAAGAAAAGAGGGCTAGGTGAAAATAGTTTAAAAAGTTAACACTAGAGAAAAACAAACTAGTAGCGACTTGCATGTAGTTCACAAATTAACCACCAAAATATATTGAAAGAGTAAATATTTGCTTTATAAATACTTCAATAAATATAGTAAAATTGTAGTCAATAAAAATATATTAACAGTTTTAATTTAAATATCAAATTTATTCTATTTAATAATATGTAATACTTTCTATTATCCATGGAAAGAGGGCTACATGAAAATAGTTTAAAAAGTTAACACTAGAGAAAAACAAGCGAGTAGCGGCTTGCATGTAGTTCACAAATTAACCACCAAAATATATTAAAAGAGTAAATATTTGCTTTATAAATACTTCAATAAATATAGTAATCTTGTAATCAATAAAAATATATATTAACAGTTTTAATTTAAATATCAAATTTATTCTATTTAATAATATGTAAGAGTTTCTATTATCCAAGAAAAGAGGGCTAGGTGAAAATAGTTTAAAAAGTTAACACTAGAGAAAAACAAACTAGTAGCGACTTGCATGTAGTTCACAAATTAACCACCAAAATATATTGAAAGAGTAAATATTTGCTTTATAAATACTTCAATAAATATAGTAAAATTGTAATCAATAAAAATATATTAACAGTTTTAATTTAAATATCAAATTTATTCTATTTAATAATATGTAATAGTTTCTATTATCCAAGAAAAGAGGGCTAGGTGAAAATCGTTTAAAAAGTTAACACTTGAGAAAAACAAACTAGTAGCGACTTGCATGTAGTTCACAAATTAACCACCAAAATATATTGAAAGAGTAAATATTTGCTTTATAAATACTTCAATAAATATAGTAAAATTGTAATCAATAAAAATATATTAACAGTTTTAATTTAAATATCAAATTTATTCTATTTAATAATATGTAATAGTTTCTATTATCCAAGAAAAGAGGGCTAGTTGAAAATAGTTTAAAAAGTTAACACTAGAGAAAAACAAACTAGTAGCGACTTGCATGTAGTTCACAAATTAACCACCAAAATATATTGAAAGAGTAAATATTTGCTTTATAAATACTTCAATAAATATAGTAAAATTGTAATCAATAAAAATATATTAACAGTTTTAATTTAAATATCAAATTTATTCTATTTAATAATATGTAATACTTTCTATTATCCATGGAAAGAGGGCTACATGAAAATAGTTTAAAAAGTTAACACTAGAGAAAAACAAGCGAGTAGCGGCTTGCATGTAGTTCACAAATTAACCACCAAAATATATTAAAAGAGTAAATATTTGCTTTATAAATACTTCAATAAATATAGTAATCTTGTAATCAATAAAAATATATATTAACAGTTTTAATTTAAATATCAAATTTATTCTATTTAATAATATGTAATAGTTTCTATTATCCAAGAAAAGAGGGCTAGGTGAAAATAGTTTAAAAAGTTAACACTAGAGAAAAACAAACTAGTAGCGACTTGCATGTAGTTCACAAATTAACCACCAAAATATATTAAAAGAGTAAATATTTGCTTTATAAATACTTCAATAAATATAGTAATCTTGTAATCAATAAAAATATATATTAACAGTTTTAATTTAAATATCAAATTTATTCTATTTAATAATATGTAATAGTTTCTATTATCCAAGAAAAGAGGGCTAGGTGAAAATAGTTTAAAAAGTTAACACTAGAGAAAAACAAACTAGTAGCGACTTGCATGTAGTTCACAAATTAACCACCAAAATATATTGAAAGAGTAAATATTTGCTTTATAAATACTTCAATAAATATAGTAAAATTGTAATCAATAAAAATATATTAACAGTTTTAATTTAAATATCAAATTTATTCTATTTAATAATATGTAATACTTTCTATTATCCATGGAAAGAGGGCTACATGAAAATAGTTTAAAAAGTTAACACTAGAGAAAAACAAGCGAGTAGCGGCTTGCATGTAGTTCACAAATTAACCACCAAAATATATTAAAAGAGTAAATATTTGCTTTATAAATACTTCAATAAATATAGTAATCTTGTAATCAATAAAAATATATATTAACAGTTTTAATTTAAATATCAAATTTATTCTATTTAATAATATGTAATAGTTTCTATTATCCAAGAAAAGAGGGCTAGTTGAAAATAGTTTAAAAAGTTAACACTAGAGAAAAACAAACTAGTAGCGACTTGCATGTAGTTCACAAATTAACCACCAAAATATATTAAAAGAGTAAATATTTGCTTTATAAATACTTCAATAAATATAGTAAAATTGTAATCAATAAAAATATATTAACAGTTTTAATTTAAATATCAAATTTATTCTATTTAATAATATGTAATAGTTTCTATTATCCATGAAAAGAGGGCTAGGTGAAAATAGTTTAAAAAGTTAACACTAGAGAAAAACAAACTAGTAGCGACTTGCATGTAGTTCACAAATTAACCACCAAAATATATTGAAAGAGTAAATATTTGCTTTATAAATACTTCAATAAATATAGTAAAATTGTAATCAATAAAAATATATTAACAGTTTTAATTTAAATATCAAATTTATTCTATTTAATAATATGTAATAGTTTCTATTATCCATTAAAAGAGGGCTAAGTGAAACTAGTTTAAAAAGTTAACACTAGAGAAAAACAATCGAGTAGCGACTTGCATGTAGTTCACAAATTAACCACCAAAATATATTGAAAGAGTAAATATTTGCTTTATAAATACTTCAATAAATATTGTAAAATAGTAATCAATACAAACATATTAATAGTTTTAATTTAAATATCAAATTTATTCTATGTAATAATATGTAATACTTTCTATTATCCATGGAAAGAGGGCTAAGTGAAACTAGTTTAAAAAGTTAACACTAGAGAAAAACAAGCGAGTAGCGGCTTGCATCTAGTTCACAAATTAACCACCAAAATTTTTTTGCGATTTTTTTGGCGGAAAATTGAAAAAAAATAAAAATCGCTGAAACTATGTTTATAAGTTAACTTAAGCACGAGAAAATTAATGCCGTTGACCGCGTTTTCATATCACTTTTAGTTTTCGAGATATAGCCTCGGAAATGTAGAAAAACTGAAAAATTCGAAAAACTTCACTTCTCCGGAGGCTATATCTCAAAAACTATTTGATATTTTTAAATAATGGATATATATCATTGCAAAAATATGACGATATATATCAAAATAAATATCATGATATATATATCGATCGATATATATCTTCGAACCCTGTATATATATATTTATATATTTAATTAGGTTTACTATGGATTAGAACAAAGAAGAAAAGATTTAATGTCAAATATGTTCAATTAAAAAAATATCTATAGTTTAATACGCGTACAAGGAAGTCATATGGTGTCCACATCAGATTTTTAAGATATAGCTTCCGGAAAAATAGAATGCTACTTATTCTTTACGATTTTTTCACTTTTCCGAGGCTATCTCTTAAAAAATGAACGATAGGTATATGAAAATGCGCACAACGGCATTGTCCTGAAGTACTCAACATGCCTATATTTTGAAGAACTAAACCTTCATGGCTTTTGTCCTCAATTTACAAAGAGAAATAAAAGCACCTCGTGAAGAAAGTGTCCTTCATCCCTCAGATGTTATACATATCCCTCGGGAAATTAAACAGCAATTTCGAGAAGAAATGTCTCACTTTCTTCCCTTAATATACAAATGTTCAAAATCCGTTCGCGTTATCCATTTTTAAAACAAATCACCAATTCTTTTACCCTGTTATGTATGTATCATTCACAAAAGAAACAATAAATTGACCTACTAACATACTACGAAAGAATAATTACACAATTCAATAATTAGCAGTTATTTATAATAGAATTTTATTTAATTGATAAGTTTAACATAATCATTCACCCAGTGGCAGTGGCAACGAAAAATTGTAGACTAGGAAACATGGAAAATAATTTGGCCATTTAAGAAAAATTCTTTTTGATTCGTAATCTGCATATCTAATAACATATACCATTAACGTATGTACCTGAAGTTATGAAACACCCTGTATAGGTTTCATGATCAAACTAGAATTAGAATAAATATAATTTTATCGATCCGAAATATTACTAACTATTTCAAAAATATTATCTGTAAATCTTAAAAATTAATTGCGACTGAAATATTTGTTGCAAATAAATGAAATAAATTTTAAAGGGTTCAACATATATTTCTATACGTGCAGAATATGCAATTGCAGATATTTGGGTGGTACTAAACCGTCAAATTACTATATATATACAACTAATACAAGTTTAAATAATTATTGTTTTAATAAATAAAGATTTTTTGAGAAAAAGACTTTCTTATGAATGATTTAGAGATTTTTTTGGGAAGATTACAGTTTTATAAATGATTGGGAAGATTTTTGGAAAGATAAGTCTTATAAATAATTTATGGAACTTTTTGGGAAGAAAATAATTTTAAAGGCCTCTTTAAGAAACTGACATTCTTCGAAATAATTGATTGCGTGAACATCTTAAAAATAAATAAATTAAATATTTGGTAGTAAATCTTCGCCAAACATTCATACTAATTTCTTTTAATAACAACTATATTCTAATACAAACAAATAATGCATCTACCTTTTGGCTGGCGTGTACTAAGTCCCATCCATTCCTCTCTGAAAAGTTCCAGGCTCGTACCACTATAAATTCACTTCACATCCAGTATACACTAACACTTTACCCTATATTGCCCTTATATTTCACTAAAAAATCACTGATTTTACAATATTTTTACTTGAGACACAAATAAAACGCAGCATTTTAAACAAATTTCGTTCGTAGACTGACGATTAAAGTCGCTAGGCATGTATGTAACAAGTTAGAACATAATTTCAATTAATAGCCAAAAACTGATTTCATGCCATTCTAGGCTTTAACAACTAGGCTCTAAAGAATATATTTGATTGTATCGGATTATACATTTTATTATGAAACAAATTAAATGTATTTTAGGCTGTTTCTTTTTGTGACAGAGATATAAAAAATTAAAAAGATTTATTTCAAACATTTTTCAATTCATTTCTTTGTTAAGAAAATATTTGTATCTTTATTTATCTTGTAAATGCACGATTATTTTAAATATAAAGACCTTAATTGAAAAAAAGTATAATTAAAATATCCGAGAAATAACAAAATGAACCTTTTTTATTTGAAACATTTCTTGATTTAGCGTAGAATAAGTTTCACCGCAAAAACTGTGTTAGCTTCATCGGTTGTTGCCTGTTGCCTGTTGCCAGCGGCCGGCATTTGAATTGTATATTTGCGAGGTCTAGAAAAATCTAATTTTGCGTCTAATCAAAAAATACTTCAAATAACTTAGGAAGAGAATAAATTAAGGAGTATATCCTTTAATAACAATTTTTCTATAAAGTTAACGGTATAGCCAGAAATCAGAAAAATATATTTTGTCGGGTCATCAAACGAGATTATTGGCACCATCTATTGGCAACTTGGGAACTATATATGAAGGTAAATATCTCGAAATTGAGGGATTAAATGGAAAAATACTTCAACTAAATGTTACGGACAATTAAAAAATTAAGACGATTTATTTGAAACATTTTTCAATTCATCCCTTAGTTATAGTTTTAATTTAAATATCAAATTTATTCTATGTAATAATATGCAATAGTTTCTATTATCCATGGAAAGAGGGCTACATGAAAATAGTTTAAAAAGTTGACACTAGAGAAAAACAAGCGAGTAGCGACTTGCATGTAGTTCACAAATTAACCACCAAAATATATTATAAGAGTAAATATTTGCTTTATAAATACTTCAATAAATATAGTAAAATAGTAATCAATACAATATCAAATTTATTCTATGTAATAATATGTAATAGTTTCTATTATCCAAGAAAAGAGGGCTACGTCAAAATAGTTTAAAAAGTTAACACTAGAGAAAAACAAAGTAGTAGCGACTTGCATGTAGTTCACAAATTAACCACCAAAATATATTAAAAGAGTAAATATTTGCTTTATAAATACTTCAATAAAATAGTAAAATAGTAATCAATACAATATCAAATTTATTCTATGTAATAATATGTAATAGTTTCTATTATCCAAGAAAAAAGGGCTACGTCAAAATAGTTTAAAAAGTTAACACTAGAGAAAAACAAGCGAGTAGCGGCACACATGTAGTTCACAAATTAACCACCAAAATATATTGAAAGAGTAAATATTTGCTTTATAAATACTTCAATAAATATAGTGAAATAGTAATCAATAAAAATATATTAACAATTTTAATTTAAATATCAAATTTATTCTATGGAATAATATGTAATACTTTCTATTATCCATGAAAAGAGGGCTAAGTGAAACTAGTTTAAAAAGTTAACACTAGAGAAAAACAATCGAGTAGCGACTTGCATGTAGTTCACAAATTAACCACCAAAATATATTGAAAGAGTAAATATTTGCTTTATAAATACTTCAATAAATATAGTAAAATTGTAATCAATAAAAATATATATTAACAGTTTTAATTTAAATATCAAATTTATTCTATTTAATAATATGTAATAGTTTCTATTATCCAAGAAAAGAGGGCTAGGTGAAAATAGTTTAAAAAGTTAACACTAGAGAAAAACAAACTAGTAGCGACTTGCATGTAGTTCACAAATTAACCACCAAAATATATAGAAAGAGTAAATATTTGCTTTATAAATACTTCAATAAATATAGTAAAATAGTAATCAATACAATATCAAATTTATTCTATGTAATAATATGTAATAGTTTCTATTATCCAAGAAAAGAGGGCTACGTCAAAATAGTTTAAAAAGTTAACACTAGAGAAAAACAAGCGAGTAGCGGCTTGCATGTAGTTCACAAATTAACCACCAAAATATATAGAAAGAGTAAATATTTGCTTTATAAATACTTCAATAAATATAGTAAAATAGTAATCAATACAATATCAAATTTATTCTATGTAATAATATGTAATAGTTTCTATTATCCAAGAAAAGAGGGCTACGTCAAAATAGTTTAAAAAGTTAACACTAGAGAAAAACAAGCGAGTAGCGGCTTGCATGTAGTTCACAAATTAACCACCAAAATATATTGAAAGAGTAAATATTTGCTTTATAAATACTTCAATAAATATAGTAAAATTGTAATCAATAAAAATATATATTAACAGTTTTAATTTAAATATCAAATTTATTCTATTTAATAATATGTAATAGTTTCTATTATCCAAGAAAAGAGGGCTAGGTGAAAATAGTTTCAAAAGTTAACACTAGAGAAAAACAAACTAGTAGCGACTTGCATGTAGTTCACAAATTAACCACCAAAATATATAGAAAGAGTAAATATTTGCTTTATAAATACTTCAATAAATATAGTAAAATAGTAATCAATACAATATCAAATTTATTCTATGTAATAATATGTAATAGTTTCTATTATCCAAGAAAAGAGGGCTACGTCAAAATAGTTTAAAAAGTTAACACTAGAGAAAAACAAGCGAGTAGCGACTTGCATGTAGTTCACAAATTAACCACCAAAATATATTGAAAGAGTAAATATTTGCTTTATAAATACTTCAATAAATATAGTAAAATTGTAATCAATAAAAATATATATTAACAGTTTTAATTTAAATATCAAATTTATTCTATTTAATAATATGTAATAGTTTCTATTATCCAAGAAAAGAGGGCTAGGTGAAAATAGTTTCAAAAGTTAACACTAGAGAAAAACAAACTAGTAGCGACTTGCATGTAGTTCACAAATTAACCACCAAAATATATTAAAAGAGTAAATATTTGCTTTATAAATACTTCAATAAATATAGTAAAATTGTAATCAATAAAAATTTATATATTAACAGTTTTAATTTAAATATCAAATTTATTCTATTTAATAATATGTAATAGTTTCTATTATCCAAGAAAAGAGGGCTAGGTGATAATAGTTTAAAAAGTTAACACTAGAGAAAAACAAACTAGTAGCGACTTGCATGTAGTTCACAAATTAACCACCAAAATATATTGAAAGAGTAAATATTTGCTTTATAAATACTTCAATAAATATAGTAAAATTGTAATCAATAAAAATATATTAACAGTTTTAATTTAAATTTCAAATTTATTCTATGGAATAATATGTAATACTTTCTATTATCCATGAAAAGAGGGCTAAGTGAAACTAGTTTAAAAAGTTAACACTAGAGAAAAACAAACTAGTAGCGGCTTGCATGTAGTTCACAAATTAACCACCAAAATATATTAAAAGAGTAAATATTAGCTTTATAAATACTTCAATAAAATAGTAAAATAGTAATCAATACAATATCAAATTTATTCTATGTAATAATATGTAATAGTTTCTATTATCCAAGAAAAGAGGGCTACGTCAAAATAGTTTAAAAAGTTAACACTAGAGAAAAACAAGCGAGTAGCGGCTTGCATGTAGTTCACAAATTAACCACCAAAATATATTGAAAGAGTAAATATTTGCTTTATAAATACTTCAATAAATATAGTGAAATAGTAATCAATACAATATCAAATTTATTCTATGTAATAATATGTAATAGTTTCTATTATCCAAGAAAAGAGGGCTACGTCAAAATAGTTTAAAAAGTTAACACTAGAGAAAAACAAGCGAGTAGCGGTTTGCATGTAGTTCACAAATTAACCACCAAAATATATTAAAAGAGTAAATATTTGCTTTATAAATACTTCAATAAATATAGTAAAATTGTAATCAATAAAAATATATATTAACAGTTTTAATTTAAATATCAAATTTATTCTATTTAATAATATGTAATAGTTTCTATTATCCAAGAAAAGAGGGCTAGGTGAAAATAGTTTAAAAAGTTAACACTAGAGAAAAACAAGCGAGTAGCGACTTGCATGTAGTTCACAAATTAACCACCAAAATATATTAAAAGAGTAAATATTTGCTTTATAAATACTTCAATAAATATAGTAAAATTGTAATCAATAAAAATATATATTAACAGTTTTAATTTAAATATCAAATTTATTCTATTTAATAATATGTAATAGTTTCTATTATCCAAGAAAAGAGGGCTAGGTGAAAATAGTTTAAAAAGTTAACACTAGAGAAAAACAAACTAGTAGCGACTTGCATGTAGTTCACAAATTAACCACCAAAATATATTGAAAGAGTAAATATTTGCTTTATAAATACTTCAATAAATATAGTAAAATTGTAATCAATAAAAATATATTAACAGTTTTAATTTAAATATCAAATTTATTCTATTTAATAATATGTTATTGTTTCTATTATCCAAGAAAAGAGGGCTACGTCAAAATAGTTTAAAAAGTTAACACTAGAGAAAAACAAACTAGTAGCGGCTTGCATGTAGTTCACAAATTAACCACCAAAATATATTAAAAGAGTAAATATTAGCTTTATAAATACTTCAATAAAATAGTAAAATAGTAATCAATACAATATCAAATTTATTCTATGTAATAATATGTAATAGTTTCTATTATCCAAGAAAAGAGGGCTACGTCAAAATAGTTTAAAAAGTTAACACTAGAGAAAAACAAGCGAGTAGCGGCTTGCATGTAGTTCACAAATTAACCACCAAAATATATTGAAAGAGTAAATATTTGCTTTATAAATACTTCAATAAATATAGTGAAATAGTAATCAATACAATATCAAATTTATTCTATGTAATAATATGTAATAGTTTCTATTATCCAAGAAAAGAGGGCTACGTCAAAATAGTTTAAAAAGTTAACACTAGAGAAAAACAAGCGAGTAGCGGTTTGCATGTAGTTCACAAATTAACCACCAAAATATATTAAAAGAGTAAATATTTGCTTTATAAATACTTCAATAAATATAGTAAAATTGTAATCAATAAAAATATATATTAACAGTTTTAATTTAAATATCAAATTTATTCTATTTAATAATATGTAATAGTTTCTATTATCCAAGAAAAGAGGGCTAGGTGAAAATAGTTTAAAAAGTTAACACTAGAGAAAAACAAGCGAGTAGCGACTTGCATGTAGTTCACAAATTAACCACCAAAATATATTAAAAGAGTAAATATTTGCTTTATAAATACTTCAATAAATATAGTAAAATTGTAATCAATAAAAATATATATTAACAGTTTTAATTTAAATATCAAATTTATTCTATTTAATAATATGTAATAGTTTCTATTATCCAAGAAAAGAGGGCTAGGTGAAAATAGTTTAAAAAGTTAACACTAGAGAAAAACAAACTAGTAGCGACTTGCATGTAGTTCACAAATTAACCACCAAAATATATTGAAAGAGTAAATATTTGCTTTATAAATACTTCAATAAATATAGTAAAATTGTAATCAATAAAAATATATTAACAGTTTTAATTTAAATATCAAATTTATTCTATTTAATAATATGTTATTGTTTCTATTATCCAAGAAAAGAGGGCTACGTCAAAATAGTTTAAAAAGTTAACACTAGAGAAAAACAAACTAGTAGCGGCTTGCATGTAGTTCACAAATTAACCACCAAAATATATTAAAAGAGTAAATATTAGCTTTATAAATACTTCAATAAAATAGTAAAATAGTAATCAATACAATATCAAATTTATTCTATGTAATAATATGTAATAGTTTCTATTATCCAAGAAAAGAGGGCTACGTCAAAATAGTTTAAAAAGTTAACACTAGAGAAAAACAAGCGAGTAGCGGCTTGCATGTAGTTCACAAATTAACCACCAAAATATATTGAAAGAGTAAATATTTGCTTTATAAATACTTCAATAAATATAGTGAAATAGTAATCAATAAAAATATATTAACAATTTTAATTTAAATATCAAATTTATTCTATGGAATAATATGTAATACTTTCTATTATCCATGAAAAGAGGGCTAAGTGAAACTAGTTTAAAAAGTTAACACTAGAGAAAAACAAACGAGTAGCGACTTGCATGTAGTTCACAAATTAACCACCAAAATATATTGAAAGAGTAAATATTTGCTTTATAAATACTTCAATAAATATAGTAAAATTGTAATCAATAAAAATATATTAACAGTTTTAATTTAAATATCAAATTTATTCTATTTAATAATATGTAATAGTTTCTATTATCCAAGAAAAGAGGGCTAGGTGAAAATAGTTTAAAAAGTTAACACTAGAGAAAAACAAGCGAGTAGCGGCTTGCATGTAGTTCACAAATTAACCACCAAAATATATTGAAAGAGTAAATATTTGCTTTATAAATACTTCAATAAATATAGTAAAATTGTAATCAATAAATATATATTAACAGTTTTAATTTAAATATCAAATTTATTCTATTTAATAATATGTAATACTTTCTATTATCCAAGAAAAGAGGGCAAGGTGAAAATAGTTTAAAAAGTTAACACTAGAGAAAAACAAGCGAGTAGCGACTTGCATGTAGTTCACAAATTAACCACCAAAATATATTGAAAGAGTAAATATTTGCTTTATAAATACTTCAATAAATATAGTAAAATAGTAATCAATAAAAATATATTAACAGTTTTAATTTAAATATCAAATTTATTCTATTTAATAATATGTAATAGTTTCTATTATCCATGAAAAGAGGGCTAGGTGAAAATAGTTTAAATAGTTAACACTAGAGAAAAACAAACTAGTAGCGACTTGCATGTAGTTCACAAATTAACCACCAAAATATATTAAAAGAGTAAATATTTGCTTTATAAATACTTCAATAAATATAGTAAAATTGTAATGAATAAAAATATATATTAACAGTTTTAATTTAAATATCAAATTTATTCTATATAATAATATGTAATAGTTTCTATTATCCAAGAAAAGAGGGCTAGGTGAAAATAGTTTAAAAAGTTAACACTAGAGAAAAACAAACTAGTAGCGACTTGCATGTAGTTCACAAATTAACCACCAATATATATTGAAAGAGTAAATATTTGCTTTATAAATACTTCAATAAATATAGTAAAATTGTAATCAATAAAAATATATATTAACAGTTTTAATTTAAATATCAAATTTATTCTATATAATAATATGTAATAGTTTCTATTATCCAAGAAAAGAGGGCTACGTCAAAATAGTTTAAAAAGTTAACACTAGAGAAAAACAAGCGAGTAGCGGCTTGCATGTAGTTCACAAATTAACCACCAAAATATATTAAAAGAGTAAGTATTTGCTTTATAAATACTTCAATAAATATAGTAAAATTGTAATCAATAAAAATATATATTAACAGTTTTAATTTAAATATCAAATTTATTCTAGTTAATAATATGTAATAGTTTCTATTATCCAAGAAAAGAGGGCTAGGTGAAAATAGTTTAAAAAGTTAACACTAGAGAAAAACAAACTAGTAGCGACTTGCATGTAGTTCACAAATTAACCACCAAAATATATTGAAAGAGTAAATATTTGCTTTATAAATACTTCAATAAATATAGTAAAATTGTAATCAATAAATATATATTAACAGTTTTAATTTAAATATCAAATTTATTCTATTTAATAATATGTAATAGTTTCTATTATCCATGAAAAGAGGGCTAGGTGAAAATAGTTTAAAAAGTTAACACTAGAGAAAAACAAGCGAGTAGCGACTTGCATGTAGTTCACAAATTAACCACCAAAATATATTGAAAGAGTAAATATTTGCTTTATAAATACTTCAATAAATATAGTAAAATAGTAATCAATAAAAATATATTAACAGTTTTAATTTAAATATCAAATTTATTCTATTTAATAATATGTAATAGTTTCTATTATCCATGAAAAGAGGGCTAGGTGAAAATAGTTTAAAAAGTTAACACTAGAGAAAAACAAACTAGTAGCGACTTGCATGTAGTTCACAAATTAACCACCAAAATATATTAAAAGAGTAAATATTTGCTTTATAAATACTTCAATAAATATAGTAAAATTGTAATCAATAAAAATATATTAACAGTTTTAATTTAAATATCAAATTTATTCTATTTAATAATATGTAATAGTTTCTATTATCCATGAAAAGAGGGCTAGGTGAAAATAGTTTAAAAAGTTAACACTAGAGAAAAACAAACTAGTAGCGACTTGCATGTAGTTCACAAATTAACCACCAAAATATATTGAAAGAGTAAATATTTGCTTTATAAATACTTCAATAAATATAGTAAAATTGTAATCAATAAAAATATATTAACAGTTTTAATTTAAATATCAAATTTATTCTATTTAATAATATGTAATAGTTTCTATTATCCATTAAAAGAGGGCTAAGTGAAACTAGTTTAAAAAGTTAACACTAGAGAAAAACAATCGAGTAGCGACTTGCATGTAGTTCACAAATTAACCACCAAAATATATTGAAAGAGTAAATATTTGCTTTATAAATACTTCAATAAATATTGTAAAATAGTAATCAATACAAACATATTAATAGTTTTAATTTAAATATCAAATTTATTCTATGTAATAATATGTAATACTTTCTATTATCCATGGAAAGAGGGCTAAGTGAAACTAGTTTAAAAAGTTAACACTAGAGAAAAACAAGCGAGTAGCGGCTTGCATCTAGTTCACAAATTAACCACCAAAATTTTTTTGCGATTTTTTTGGCGGAAAATTGAAAAAAAATAAAAATCGCTGAAACTATGTTTATAAGTTAACTTAAGCACGAGAAAATTAATGCCGTTGACCGCGTTTTCATATCACTTTTAGTTTTCGAGATATAGCCTCGGAAATGTAGAAAAACTGAAAAATTCGAAAAACTTCACTTCTCCGGAGGCTATATCTCAAAAACTATTTGATATTTTTAAATAATGGATATATATCATTGCAAAAATATGACGATATATATCAAAATAAATATCATGATATATATATCGATCGATATATATCTTCGAACCCTGTATATATATATTTATATATTTAATTAGGTTTACTATGGATTAGAACAAAGAAGAAAAGATTTAATGTCAAATATGTTCAATTAAAAAAATATCTATAGTTTAATACGCGTACAAGGAAGTCATATGGTGTCCACATCAGATTTTTAAGATATAGCTTCCGGAAAAATAGAATGCTACTTATTCTTTACGATTTTTTCACTTTTCCGAGGCTATCTCTTAAAAAATGAACGATAGGTATATGAAAATGCGCACAACGGCATTGTCCTGAAGTACTCAACATGCCTATATTTTGAAGAACTAAACCTTCATGGCTTTTGTCCTCAATTTACAAAGAGAAATAAAAGCACCTCGTGAAGAAAGTGTCCTTCATCCCTCAGATGTTATACATATCCCTCGGGAAATTAAACAGCAATTTCGAGAAGAAATGTCTCACTTTCTTCCCTTAATATACAAATGTTCAAAATCCGTTCGCGTTATCCATTTTTAAAACAAATCACCAATTCTTTTACCCTGTTATGTATGTATCATTCACAAAAGAAACAATAAATTGACCTACTAACATACTACGAAAGAATAATTACACAATTCAATAATTAGCAGTTATTTATAATAGAATTTTATTTAATTGATAAGTTTAACATAATCATTCACCCAGTGGCAGTGGCAACGAAAAATTGTAGACTAGGAAACATGGAAAATAATTTGGCCATTTAAGAAAAATTCTTTTTGATTCGTAATCTGCATATCTAATAACATATACCATTAACGTATGTACCTGAAGTTATGAAACACCCTGTATAGGTTTCATGATCAAACTAGAATTAGAATAAATATAATTTTATCGATCCGAAATATTACTAACTATTTCAAAAATATTATCTGTAAATCTTAAAAATTAATTGCGACTGAAATATTTGTTGCAAATAAATGAAATAAATTTTAAAGGGTTCAACATATATTTCTATACGTGCAGAATATGCAATTGCAGATATTTGGGTGGTACTAAACCGTCAAATTACTATATATATACAAATAATACAAGTTTAAATAATTATTGTTTTAATAAATAAAGATTTTTTGAGAAAAAGACTTTCTTATGAATGATTTAGAGATTTTTTTGGGAAGATTACAGTTTTATAAATGATTGGGAAGATTTTTGGAAAGATAAGTCTTATAAATAATTTATGGAACTTTTTGGGAAGAAAATAATTTTAAAGGCCTCTTTAAGAAACTGACATTCTTCGAAATGATTGATTGCGTGAACATCTTAAAAATAAATAAATTAAATATTTGGTAGTAAATCTTCGCCAAACATTCATACTAATTTCTTTTAATAACAACTATATTCTAATACAAACAAATAATGCATCTACCTTTTGGCTGGCGTGTACTAAGTCCCATCCATTCCTCTCTGAAAAGTTCCAGGCTCGTACCACTATAAATTCACTTCACATCCAGTATACACTAACACTTTACCCTATATTGCCCTTATATTTCACTAAAAAATCACTGATTTTACAATATTTTTACTTGAGACACAAATAAAACGCAGCATTTTAAACAAATTTCGTTCGTAGACTGACGATTAAAATCGCTAGGCATGTATGTAACAAGTTAGAACATAATTTCAATTAATAGCCAAAAACTGATTTCATGCCATTCTAGGCCTTAACAACTAGGCTCTAAAGAATATATTTGATTGTATCGGATTATACATTTTATTATGAAACAAATTAAATGTATTTTAGGCTGTTTCTCCTTGTGACAGAGATATAAAAAATTAAAAAGATTTATTTCAAACATTTTTCAATTCATTTCTTTGTTAAGAAAATATTTGTATCTTTATTTATCTTGTAAATGCACGATTATTTTAAATATAAAGACCTTAATTGAAAAAAAGTATAATTAAAATATCCGAGAAATAACAAAATGAACCTTTTTTATTTGAAACATTTCTTGATTTAGCGTAGAATAAGTTTCACCGCAAAAACTGTGTTAGCTTCATCGGTTGTTGCTATTGCCGGTAGCCGGCATTTGTAATGTATATTTGCGGGGTCTAGAAAAATCTAATTTTGCGTCTAATCAAAAAATACTTCAAGTAACTTAGATAGAGAATAAATTAAGGAGTATATTCTTTAATAACAATTTTTCTATAAAGTTAACGGTATAGCCAGAAATCAGAAAAATATATTTTGTTGAATGAAGGTAAATTCTCGAAATTGGGGGATTAAATGGAAAAATACTTCAAGTAAATGTGACGGAGAATTAAAAAATTAAGACGATTTATTTGAAACATTTTTCAATTCATCCCTTAGTTAAAGAAATATTTGTATCGTTATTTATCATGTAAATTCGCGATTATTTTAAATATGAAGACCTTAATTGAAAAAAAGTATAATTAAAAGAGCCAAGAAATAACAAAATGAAACTTTTTTATTTGAAACATTTTTTGATTTAGCGTAGAATAAAGTTTCACCGCAAAACCTGAGTTTGTTTCATCGGTAATTGAAGTAATCGGTGCCCGGCATTTGTAATGTATATTTGCGAGGTCTAGAAAAATCTAATTTTGCGTCTAATTAAAAAATACTTCAAGTAACTTAGAAAGAGAATAAATTAAGGAGTATATTCTTTAATAACAATTTTTCTATAAAGTTAACGGTATAGCCAGAAATCAGAAAAATATATTTTGTCGGGTCATCAAACGAGATTATTGGCACCATCTATTGGCAACTTGGGAACTATATATGAAGGTAAATATCTCGAAATTGAGGGATTAAATGGAAAATTACTTCAAGTAAATGTGACGGAGAATTAAAAAATTAAGACGATTTATTTGAAACATTTTTCAATTCATCCCTTAGTTAAAGAAATATTTGTATCGTTATTTATCATGTAAATTTGCGATTATTTTAAATATGAAGACCTTAATTGAAAAAAAGTATAATTAAAAGAGCCAAGAAATAACAAAATGAAACTTTTTTATTTGAAACATTTTTTGATTTAGCGTAGAATAAAGTTTCACCGCAAAACCTGAGTTTGTTTCATCGGTAATTGAAGTAATCGGTGCCCGGCATTTCTAATGTGTATTTGCGGGGTTTAGAAAATTCTAATTTTGCGTCTAATTAAAAAATACTTCAAGTAACTTAGAAAGAGAATAAATTAAGGAGTATATTCTTTAATAACAATTTTTCTATAAAGTTAACGGTATAGCCAGAAATTAGAAAAATATATTTTGTTGAATGAAGGTAAATTCTCGAAATTGGGGGATTAAATGGAAAAATACTTCAAATAAATGTGACGGAGAATTAAAAAATTAAGACGATTTATTTGAAACATTTTTCAATTCATCCCTTAGTTAAAGAAATATTTGTATCGTTATTAATCATGTAAATTTGCGATTATTTTAAATATGAAGACCTTAATTGAAAAAAAGTATAATTAAAGAGCCAAGAAATAACAAAATGAAACTTTTTTATTTGAAACATTTTTTGATTTAGCGTAGAATAAGTTTCACCGCAAAACCTGTGTTAGCTTCATCGGTTGTTGCCTGTTGCCAGCGGCCGGCATTTGAATTGTATATTTGCGGGGTCTAGAAAAATCTAATTTTGCGTCTAATCAAAAAATACTTCAAATAACTTAGGAAGAGAATAAATTAAGGAGTATATCCTTTAATAACAATTTTTCTATAAAGTTAACGGTATAGCCAGAAATTAGAAAAATATATTTTGTTGAATGAAGGTAAATTCTCGAAATTGGGGGATTAAATGGAAAAATACTTCAAGTAAATGTGACGGAGAATTAAAAAATTAAGACGATTTATTTGAAACATTTTTCAATTCATCCCTTAGTTAAAGAAATATTTGTATCGTTATTAATCATGTAAATTTGCGATTATTTTAAATATGAAGACCTTAATTGAAAAAAAGTATAATTAAAGAGCCAAGAAATAACAAAATGAAACTTTTTTATTTGAAACATTTTTTGATTTAGCGTAGAATAAGTTTCACCGCAAAAACTGAGTTTGTTTCATCGGTAATTGAAGTAATCGGTGCCCGGCATTTGTAATGTATATTTGCGAGGTCTAGAAAAATCTAATTTTGCGTCTAATTAAAAAATACTTCAAGTAACTTAGAAAGAGAATAAATTAAGGAGTATATTCTTTAATAACAATTTTTCTATAAAGTTAACGGTATAGCCAGAAATCAGAAAAATATATTTTGTCGGGTCATCAAACGAGATTATTGGCACCATCTATTGGCAACTTGGGAACTATATATGAAGGTAAATATCTCGAAATTGAGGGATTAAATGGAAAATTACTTCAAGTAAATGTGACGGAGAATTAAAAAATTAAGACGATTTATTTGAAACATTTTTCAATTCATCCCTTAGTTAAAGAAATATTTGTATCGTTATTTATCATGTAAATTTGCGATTATTTTAAATATGAAGACCTTAATTGAAAAAAAGTATAATTAAAAGAGCCAAGAAATAACAAAATGAAACTTTTTTATTTGAAACATTTTTTGATTTAGCGTAGAATAAAGTTTCACCGCAAAACCTGAGTTTGTTTCATCGGTAATTGAAGTAATCGGTGCCCGGCATTTCTAATGTGTATTTGCGGGGTTTAGAAAATTCTAATTTTGCGTCTAATTAAAAAATACTTCAAGTAACTTAGAAAGAGAATAAATTAAGGAGTATATTCTTTAATAACAATTTTTCTATAAAGTTAACGGTATAGCCAGAAATTAGAAAAATATATTTTGTTGAATGAAGGTAAATTCTCGAAATTGGGGGATTAAATGGAAAAATACTTCAAATAAATGTGACGGAGAATTAAAAAATTAAGACGATTTATTTGAAACATTTTTCAATTCATCCCTTAGTTAAAGAAATATTTGTATCGTTATTAATCATGTAAATTTGCGATTATTTTAAATATGAAGACCTTAATTGAAAAAAAGTATAATTAAAGAGCCAAGAAATAACAAAATGAAACTTTTTTATTTGAAACATTTTTTGATTTAGCGTAGAATAAGTTTCACCGCAAAACCTGTGTTAGCTTCATCGGTTGTTGCCTGTTGCCAGCGGCCGGCATTTGAATTGTATATTTGCGGGGTCTAGAAAAATCTAATTTTGCGTCTAATCAAAAAATACTTCAAATAACTTAGGAAGAGAATAAATTAAGGAGTATATCCTTTAATAACAATTTTTCTATAAAGTTAACGGTATAGCCAGAAATCAGAAAAATATATTTTGTCGGGTCATCAAACGAGATTATTGGCACCATCTATTGGCAACTTGGGAACTATATATGAAGGTAAATATCTCGAAATTGAGGGATTAAATGGAAAATTACTTCAAGTAAATGTGACGGAGAATTAAAAAATTAAGACGATTTATTTGAAACATTTTTCAATTCATCCCTTAGTTAAAGAAATATTACTATCTTTATTTATCATGTAAATTCACGATTATTTTAAATATGAAGACCTTAATTGAAAAAAAGTATAATTAAAAGAGCCAAGAAATAACAAAATGAAACTTTTTTATTTGAAACATTTTTTGATTTAGCGTAGAATAAGTTTCACCGCAAAAACTGAGTTTGTTTCATCGGTAATTGAAGTAATCGGTGCCCGGCATTTCTAATGTGTATTTGCGGAGTTTAGAAAAATCTAATTTTGCGTCTAATTAAAAAATACTTCAAGTAACTTAGAAAGAGAATAAATTAAGGAGTATATTCTTTAATAACAATTTTTCTATAAAGTTAACGGTATAACCAGAAATTAGAAAAATATATTTTGTTGAATGAAGGTAAATTCTCGAAATTGGGGGATTAAATGGAAAAATACTTCAAGTAAATGTGACGGAGAATTAAAAAATTAAGACGATTTATTTGAAACATTTTTCAATTCATCCCTTAGTTAAAGAAATATTTGTATCGTTATTAATCATGTAAATTTGCGATTATTTTAAATATGAAGACCTTAATTGAAAAAAAGTATAATTAAAGAGCCAAGAAATAACAAAATGAAACTTTTTTATTTGAAACATTTTTTGATTTAGCGTAGAATAAGTTTCACCGCAAAACCTGTGTTAGCTTCATCGGTTGTTGCCTGTTGCCAGCGGCCGGCATTTGAATTGTATATTTGCGAGGTCTAGAAAAATCTAATTTTGCGTCTAATCAAAAAATACTTCAAATAACTTAGGAAGAGAATAAATTAAGGAGTATATCCTTTAATAACAATTTTTCTATAAAGTTAACGGTATAGCCAGAAATCAGAAAAATATATTTTGTCGGGTCATCAAACGAGATTATTGGCACCATCTATTGGCAACTTGGGAACTATATATGAAGGTAAATATCTCGAAATTGAGGGATTAAATGGAAAATTACTTCAAGTAAATGTGACGGAGAATTAAAAAATTAAGACGATTTATTTGAAACATTTTTCAATTCATCCCTTAGTTAAAGAAATATTACTATCTTTATTTATCATGTAAATTCACGATTATTTTAAATATGAAGACCTTAATTGAAAAAAAGTATAATTAAAAGAGCCAAGAAATAACAAAATGAAACTTTTTTATTTGAAACATTTTTTGATTTAGCGTAGAATAAGTTTCACCGCAAAAACTGAGTTTGTTTCATCGGTAATTGAAGTAATCGGTGCCCGGCATTTCTAATGTGTATTTGCGGAGTTTAGAAAAATCTAATTTTGCGTCTAATTAAAAAATACTTCAAGTAACTTAGAAAGAGAATAAATTAAGGAGTATATTCTTTAATAACAATTTTTCTATAAAGTTAACGGTATAACCAGAAATTAGAAAAATATATTTTGTTGAATGAAGGTAAATTCTCGAAATTGGGGGATTAAATGGAAAAATACTTCAAGTAAATGTGACGGAGAATTAAAAAATTAAGACGATTTATTTGAAACATTTTTCAATTCATCCCTTAGTTAAAGAAATATTTGTATCGTTATTTATCATGTAAATTTGCGATTATTTTAAATATGAAGACCTTAATTGAAAAAAAGTATAATTAAAAGAGCCAAGAAATAACAAAATGAAACTTTTTTATTTGAAACATTTTTTGATTTAGCGTAGAATAAAGTTTCACCGCAAAACCTGAGTTTGTTTCATCGGTAATTGAAGTAATCGGTGCCCGGCATTTCTAATGTGTATTTGCGGGGTTTAGAAAATTCTAATTTTGCGTCTAATTAAAAAATACTTCAAGTAACTTAGAAAGAGAATAAATTAAGGAGTATATTCTTTAATAACAATTTTTCTATAAAGTTAACGGTATAGCCAGAAATTAGAAAAATATATTTTGTTGAATGAAGGTAAATTCTCGAAATTGGGGGATTAAATGGAAAAATACTTCAAATAAATGTGACGGAGAATTAAAAAATTAAGACGATTTATTTGAAACATTTTTCAATTCATCCCTTAGTTAAAGAAATATTTGTATCGTTATTAATCATGTAAATTTGCGATTATTTTAAATATGAAGACCTTAATTGAAAAAAAGTATAATTAAAGAGCCAAGAAATAACAAAATGAAACTTTTTTATTTGAAACATTTTTTGATTTAGCGTAGAATAAGTTTCACCGCAAAACCTGTGTTAGCTTCATCGGTTGTTGCCTGTTGCCAGCGGCCGGCATTTGAATTGTATATTTGCGGGGTCTAGAAAAATCTAATTTTGCGTCTAATCAAAAAATACTTCAAATAACTTAGGAAGAGAATAAATTAAGGAGTATATCCTTTAATAACAATTTTTCTATAAAGTTAACGGTATAGCCAGAAATTAGAAAAATATATTTTGTTGAATGAAGGTAAATTCTCGAAATTGGGGGATTAAATGGAAAAATACTTCAAGTAAATGTGACGGAGAATTAAAAAATTAAGACGATTTATTTGAAACATTTTTCAATTCATCCCTTAGTTAAAGAAATATTTGTATCGTTATTAATCATGTAAATTTGCGATTATTTTAAATATGAAGACCTTAATTGAAAAAAAGTATAATTAAAGAGCCAAGAAATAACAAAATGAAACTTTTTTATTTGAAACATTTTTTGATTTAGCGTAGAATAAGTTTCACCGCAAAACCTGTGTTAGCTTCATCGGTTGTTGCCTGTTGCCAGCGGCCGGCATTTGAATTGTATATTTGCGGGGTCTAGAAAAATCTAATTTTGCGTCTAATCAAAAAATACTTCAAATAACTTAGGAAGAGAATAAATTAAGGAGTATATCCTTTAATAACAATTTTTCTATAAAGTTAACGGTATAGCCAGAAATCAGAAAAATATATTTTGTCGGGTCATCAAACGAGATTATTGGCACCATCTATTGGCAACTTGGGAACTATATATGAAGGTAAATATCTCGAAATTGAGGGATTAAATGGAAAATTACTTCAAGTAAATGTGACGGAGAATTAAAAAATTAAGACGATTTATTTGAAACATTTTTCAATTCATCCCTTAGTTAAAGAAATATTTGTATCGTTATTTATCATGTAAATTTGCGATTATTTTAAATATGAAGACCTTAATTGAAAAAAAGTATAATTAAAAGAGCCAAGAAATAACAAAATGAAACTTTTTTATTTGAAACATTTTTTGATTTAGCGTAGAATAAAGTTTCACCGCAAAACCTGAGTTTGTTTCATCGGTAATTGAAGTAATCGGTGCCCGGCATTTCTAATGTGTATTTGCGGGGTTTAGAAAATTCTAATTTTGCGTCTAATTAAAAAATACTTCAAGTAACTTAGAAAGAGAATAAATTAAGGAGTATATTCTTTAATAACAATTTTTCTATAAAGTTAACGGTATAGCCAGAAATTAGAAAAATATATTTTGTTGAATGAAGGTAAATTCTCGAAATTGGGGGATTAAATGGAAAAATACTTCAAATAAATGTGACGGAGAATTAAAAAATTAAGACGATTTATTTGAAACATTTTTCAATTCATCCCTTAGTTAAAGAAATATTTGTATCGTTATTAATCATGTAAATTTGCGATTATTTTAAATATGAAGACCTTAATTGAAAAAAAGTATAATTAAAGAGCCAAGAAATAACAAAATGAAACTTTTTTATTTGAAACATTTTTTGATTTAGCGTAGAATAAGTTTCACCGCAAAACCTGTGTTAGCTTCATCGGTTGTTGCCTGTTGCCAGCGGCCGGCATTTGAATTGTATATTTGCGGGGTCTAGAAAAATCTAATTTTGCGTCTAATCAAAAAATACTTCAAATAACTTAGGAAGAGAATAAATTAAGGAGTATATCCTTTAATAACAATTTTTCTATAAAGTTAACGGTATAGCCAGAAATCAGAAAAATATATTTTGTCGGGTCATCAAACGAGATTATTGGCACCATCTATTGGCAACTTGGGAACTATATATGAAGGTAAATATCTCGAAATTGAGGGATTAAATGGAAAATTACTTCAAGTAAATGTGACGGAGAATTAAAAAATTAAGACGATTTATTTGAAACATTTTTCAATTCATCCCTTAGTTAAAGAAATATTACTATCTTTATTTATCATGTAAATTCACGATTATTTTAAATATGAAGACCTTAATTGAAAAAAAGTATAATTAAAAGAGCCAAGAAATAACAAAATGAAACTTTTTTATTTGAAACATTTTTTGATTTAGCGTAGAATAAGTTTCACCGCAAAAACTGAGTTTGTTTCATCGGTAATTGAAGTAATCGGTGCCCGGCATTTCTAATGTGTATTTGCGGAGTTTAGAAAAATCTAATTTTGCGTCTAATTAAAAAATACTTCAAGTAACTTAGAAAGAGAATAAATTAAGGAGTATATTCTTTAATAACAATTTTTCTATAAAGTTAACGGTATAACCAGAAATTAGAAAAATATATTTTGTTGAATGAAGGTAAATTCTCGAAATTGGGGGATTAAATGGAAAAATACTTCAAGTAAATGTGACGGAGAATTAAAAAATTAAGACGATTTATTTGAAACATTTTTCAATTCATCCCTTAGTTAAAGAAATATTTGTATCGTTATTAATCATGTAAATTTGCGATTATTTTAAATATGAAGACCTTAATTGAAAAAAAGTATAATTAAAGAGCCAAGAAATAACAAAATGAAACTTTTTTATTTGAAACATTTTTTGATTTAGCGTAGAATAAGTTTCACCGCAAAACCTGTGTTAGCTTCATCGGTTGTTGCCTGTTGCCAGCGGCCGGCATTTGAATTGTATATTTGCGAGGTCTAGAAAAATCTAATTTTGCGTCTAATCAAAAAATACTTCAAATAACTTAGGAAGAGAATAAATTAAGGAGTATATCCTTTAATAACAATTTTTCTATAAAGTTAACGGTATAGCCAGAAATCAGAAAAATATATTTTGTCGGGTCATCAAACGAGATTATTGGCACCATCTATTGGCAACTTGGGAACTATATATGAAGGTAAATATCTCGAAATTGAGGGATTAAATGGAAAATTACTTCAAGTAAATGTGACGGAGAATTAAAAAATTAAGACGATTTATTTGAAACATTTTTCAATTCATCCCTTAGTTAAAGAAATATTACTATCTTTATTTATCATGTAAATTCACGATTATTTTAAATATGAAGACCTTAATTGAAAAAAAGTATAATTAAAAGAGCCAAGAAATAACAAAATGAAACTTTTTTATTTGAAACATTTTTTGATTTAGCGTAGAATAAGTTTCACCGCAAAAACTGAGTTTGTTTCATCGGTAATTGAAGTAATCGGTGCCCGGCATTTCTAATGTGTATTTGCGGAGTTTAGAAAAATCTAATTTTGCGTCTAATTAAAAAATACTTCAAGTAACTTAGAAAGAGAATAAATTAAGGAGTATATTCTTTAATAACAATTTTTCTATAAAGTTAACGGTATAACCAGAAATTAGAAAAATATATTTTGTTGAATGAAGGTAAATTCTCGAAATTGGGGGATTAAATGGAAAAATACTTCAAGTAAATGTGACGGAGAATTAAAAAATTAAGACGATTTATTTGAAACATTTTTCAATTCATCCCTTAGTTAAAGAAATATTTGTATCGTTATTAATCATGTAAATTTGCGATTATTTTAAATATGAAGACCTTAATTGAAAAAAAGTATAATTAAAGAGCCAAGAAATAACAAAATGAAACTTTTTTATTTGAAACATTTTTTGATTTAGCGTAGAATAAGTTTCACCGCAAAACCTGTGTTAGCTTCATCGGTTGTTGCCTGTTGCCAGCGGCCGGCATTTGAATTGTATATTTGCGGGGTCTAGAAAAATCTAATTTTGCGTCTAATCAAAAAATACTTCAAATAACTTAGGAAGAGAATAAATTAAGGAGTATATCCTTTAATAACAATTTTTCTATAAAGTTAACGGTATAGCCAGAAATCAGAAAAATATATTTTGTCGGGTCATCAAACGAGATTATTGGCACCATCTATTGGCAACTTGGGAACTATATATGAAGGTAAATATCTCGAAATTGAGGGATTAAATGGAAAATTACTTCAAGTAAATGTGACGGAGAATTAAAAAATTAAGACGATTTATTTGAACCATTTTTCAATTCATCCCTTAGTTAAAGAAATATTACTATCTTTATTTATCATGTAAATTCACGATTATTTTAAATATAAAGACCTTAATTGAAAAAAAGTATAATTAAAAGAGCCAAGAAATAACAAAATGAAACTTTTTTATTTGAAACATTTTTTGATTTAGCGTAGAATAAGTTTCACCGCAAAACCTGTGTTAGCTTCATCGGTTGTTGCCTGTTGCCAGCGGCCGGCATTTGAATTGTATATTTGCGAGGTCTAGAAAAATCTAATTTTGCGTCTAATCAAAAAATACTTCAAATAACTTAGGAAGAGAATAAATTAAGGAGTATATCCTTTAATAACAATTTTTCTATAAAGTTAACGGTATAGCCAGAAATTAGAAAAATATATTTTGTTGAATGAAGGTAAATTCTCGAAATTGGGGGATTAAATGGAAAAATACTTCAAGTAAATGTGACGGAGAATTAAAAAATTAAGACGATTTATTTGAAACATTTTTCAATTCATCCCTTAGTTAAAGAAATATTTGTATCGTTATTAATCATGTAAATTTGCGATTATTTTAAATATGAAGACCTTAATTGAAAAAAAGTATAATTAAAGAGCCAAGAAATAACAAAATGAAACTTTTTTATTTGAAACATTTTTTGATTTAGCGTAGAATAAGTTTCACCGCAAAACCTGTGTTAGCTTCATCGGTTGTTGCCTGTTGCCAGCGGCCGGCATTTGAATTGTATATTTGCGAGGTCTAGAAAAATCTAATTTTGCGTCTAATCAAAAAATACTTCAAATAACTTAGGAAGAGAATAAATTAAGGAGTATATCCTTTAATAACAATTTTTCTATAAAGTTAACGGTATAGCCAGAAATTAGAAAAATATATTTTGTTGAATGAAGGTAAATTCTCGAAATTGGGGGATTAAATGGAAAAATACTTCAAGTAAATGTGACGGAGAATTAAAAAATTAAGACGATTTATTTGAAACATTTTTCAATTCATCCCTTAGTTAAAGAAATATTTGTATCGTTATTAATCATGTAAATTTGCGATTATTTTAAATATGAAGACCTTAATTGAAAAAAAGTATAATTAAAGAGCCAAGAAATAACAAAATGAAACTTTTTTATTTGAAACATTTTTTGATTTAGCGTAGAATAAGTTTCACCGCAAAACCTGTGTTAGCTTCATCGGTTGTTGCCTGTTGCCAGCGGCCGGCATTTGAATTGTATATTTGCGAGGTCTAGAAAAATCTAATTTTGCGTCTAATCAAAAAATACTTCAAATAACTTAGGAAGAGAATAAATTAAGGAGTATATCCTTTAATAACAATTTTTCTATAAAGTTAACGGTATAGCCAGAAATCAGAAAAATATATTTTGTCGGGTCATCAAACGAGATTATTGGCACCATCTATTGGCAACTTGGGAACTATATATGAAGGTAAATATCTCGAAATTGAGGGATTAAATGGAAAATTACTTCAAGTAAATGTGACGGAGAATTAAAAAATTAAGACGATTTATTTGAAACATTTTTCAATTCATCCCTTAGTTAAAGAAATATTACTATCTTTATTTATCATGTAAATTCACGATTATTTTAAATATGAAGACCTTAATTGAAAAAAAGTATAATTAAAGAGCCAAGAAATAACAAAATGAAACTTTTTTATTTGAAACATTTTTTGATTTAGCGTAGAATAAGTTTCACCGCAAAAACTGAGTTTGTTTCATCGGTAATTGAAGTAATCGGTGCCCGGCATTTCTAATGTGTATTTGCGGAGTTTAGAAAAATCTAATTTTGCGTCTAATTAAAAAATACTTCAAGTAACTTAGAAAGAGAATAAATTAAGGAGTATATTCTTTAATAACAATTTTTCTATAAAGTTAACGGTATAACCAGAAATTAGAAAAATATATTTTGTTGAATGAAGGTAAATTCTCGAAATTGGGGGATTAAATGGAAAAATACTTCAAGTAAATGTGACGGAGAATTAAAAAATTAAGACGATTTATTTGAAACATTTTTCAATTCATCCCTTAGTTAAAGAAATATTTGTATCGTTATTTATCATGTAAATTCGCGATTATTTTAAATATGAAGACCTTAATTGAAAAAAAGTATAATTAAAGAGCCAAGAAATAACAAAATGAAACTTTTTTATTTGAAACATTTTTTGATTTAGCGTAGAATAAGTTTCACCGCAAAACCTGTGTTAGCTTCATCGGTTGTTGCCTGTTGCCAGCGGCCGGCATTTGAATTGTATATTTGCGAGGTCTAGAAAAATCTAATTTTGCGTCTAATCAAAAAATACTTCAAATAACTTAGGAAGAGAATAAATTAAGGAGTATATCCTTTAATAACAATTTTTCTATAAAGTTAACGGTATAGCCAGAAATCAGAAAAATATATTTTGTCGGGTCATCAAACGAGATTATTGGCACCATCTATTGGCAACTTGGGAACTATATATGAAGGTAAATATCTCGAAATTGAGGGATTAAATGGAAAATTACTTCAAGTAAATGTGACGGAGAATTAAAAAATTAAGACGATTTATTTGAAACATTTTTCAATTCATCCCTTAGTTAAAGAAATATTACTATCTTTATTTATCATGTAAATTCACGATTATTTTAAATATGAAGACCTTAATTGAAAAAAAGTATAATTAAAGAGCCAAGAAATAACAAAATGAAACTTTTTTATTTGAAACATTTTTTGATTTAGCGTAGAATAAGTTTCACCGCAAAACCTGTGTTAGCTTCATCGGTTGTTGCCTGTTGCCAGCGGCCGGCATTTGAATTGTATATTTGCGGGGTCTAGAAAAATCTAATTTTGCGTCTAATCAAAAATTACTTCAAGTAACTTAGGAAGAGAATAAATTAAGGAGTATATCCTTTAATAACAATTTTTCTATAAAGTTCACGGTATAGCCAGAAATCACGAAAATATATTTTGTTTAAAAAAAATAATCTAATTTTGCGTCTAATCAAAAAATACTTCAAATAACTTAGGAAGAGAATAAATTAAGGAGTATATCCTTTAATAACAATTTTTCTATAAAGTTAACGGTATAGCCAGAAATCAGAAAAATATATTTTGTCGGGTCATCAAACGAGATTATTGGCACCATCTATTGGCAACTTGGGAACTATATATGAAGGTAAATATCTCGAAATTGAGGGATTAAATGGAAAATTACTTCAAGTAAATGTGATGGACAATTAAAAAATTAAGACGATTTATTTGAACCATTTTTCAATTCATCCCTTAGTTAAAGAAATATTACTATCTTTATTTATCATGTAAATTCACGATTATTTTAAATATAAAGACCTTAATTGAAAAAAAGTATAATTAAAAGAGCCAAGAAATAACAAAATGAAACTTTTTTATTTGAAACATTTTTTGATTTAGCGTAGAATAAGTTTCACCGCAAAAACTGAGTTTGTTTCATTGGTAATTGAAGTAATCGGTGCCCGGCATTTCTAATGTGTATTTGCGGGGTTTAGAAAATTCTAATTTTGCGTCTAATTAAAAAATACTTCAAGTAACTTAGAAAGAGAATAAATTAAGGAGTATATTCTTTAATGACAATTTTTCTATAAAGTTAACGGTACAGCCAGAAATCAGAAAAATATATTTTATTGAATGAAGGTAAATTCTCGAAATTGGGGGATTAAATGAAAAAATACTTCAAGTAAATGTTACGGACAATTAAAAAATTAAGACGATTTATTTGAAACATTTTTCAATTCATCCCTTAGTTATAGTTTTAATTAAATATCAAATTTATTCTATGTAATAATATGCAATAGTTTCTATTATCCATGGAAAGAGGGCTACATGAAAATAGTTTAAAAAGTTGACACTAGAGAAAAACAAGCGAGTAGCGACTTGCATGTAGTTCACAAATTAACCACTAAAATATATTAAAAGAGTAAATATTTGCTTTATAAATACTTCAATAAATATTGTAAAATAGTAATCAATACAAACATATTAATAGTTTCAATTTAAATATCAAATTTATTCTATGTAATAATATGCAATAGTTTCTATTATCCATGGAAAGAGGGCTACATGAAAATAGTTTAAAAAGTTGACACTAGTGAAAAACAAGCGAGTAGCGACTTGCATGTAGTTCACAAATTAACCACCAAAATATATTAAAAGAGTAAATATTTGCTTTATAAATACTTCAATAAATATAGTAAAATAGTAATCAATAAAAATATATTAACAGTTTTAATTTAAATATCAAATTTATTCTATGGAATAATATGTAATACTTTCTATTATCCATGAAAAGAGGGCTAAGTGAAACTAGTTTAAAAAGTTAACACTAGAGAAAAACAATCGAGTAGCGACTTACATGTAGTTCACAAATTAACCACCAAAATATATTGAAAGAGTAAATATTTGCTTTATAAATACTTCAATAAATATTGTAAAATAGTAATCAATACAAACATATTAATAGTTTTAATTTAAATATCAAATTTATTCTATGTAATAATATGTAATAGTTTCTATTATCCAAGAAAAGAGGGCTACGTCAAAATAGTTTAAAAAGTTAACACTAGAGAAAAACAATCGAATAGCGACTTGCATGTAGTTCACAAATTAACCACCAAAATATATTAAAAGAGTAAATATTTGCTTTATAAATACTTCAATAAATATAGTAAAATAGTAATCAATAAAAATATATTAACAGTTTTAATTTAAATATCAAATTTATTCTATGTAATAATATGTAATAGTTTCTATTATCCAAGAAAAGAGGGCTACGTCAAAATAGTTTAAGAAGTTAACACTAGAGAAAAACAAGCGAGTAGCGGCTTGCATGTAGTTCACAAATTAACCACCAAAATATATTAAAAGAGTAAATATTTGCTTTATAAATACTTCAATAAATATAATAAAATAGTAATCAATACAAACATATTAATAGTTTTAATTTAAATATCAAATTTATTCTATGTAATAATATGTAATAGTTTCTATTATCCAAGAAACGAGGGCTACGTCAAAATAGTTTAAAAGTTAACACTAGAGAAAAACAATCGAATAGCGACTTGCATGTAGTTCACAAATTAACCACCAAAATATATTGAAAGAGTAAATATTTGCTTTATAAATACTTCAATAAATATTGTAAAATAGTAATCAATACAAACATATTAATAGTTTTAATTTAAATATCAAATTTATTCTATGTAATAATATGCAATAGTTTCTATTATCCATGGAAAGAGGGCTACATGAAAATAGTTTAAAAAGTTAACACTAGAGAAAAACAAGCGAGTAGCGGCTTGCATGTAGTTCACAAATTAACCACCAAAATATATTAAAAGAGTAAATATTTGCTTTATAAATACTTCAATAAATATAGTAAAATAGTAATCAATACAAACATAATATTAGTTTTAATTTAAATATCAAATTTATTCTATGGAATAATATGTAATAGTTTCTATTCGCCATGAAAAGAGGGCTAGGTACAAATAGTTTAAAAAGTTGACACTAGAGAAAAACAAGCGAGTAGCGACATGCATGTAGTTCACAAATTAACCACCAAAATATATTAAAAGAGTAAATATTTGCTTTATAAATACTTCAATAAATATAGTAAAATAGTAATCAATACAAACATATTAATAGTTTTAATTTAAATATCAAATTTATTCTATGTAATAATATGTAATAGTTTCTATTATCCAAGAAAAGAGGGCTACGTCAAAATAGTTTAAGAAGTTAACACTAGAGAAAAACAAGCGAGTAGCGGCTTGCATGTAGTTCACAAATTAACCACCAAAATATATTGAAAGAGTAAATATTTGCTTTATAAATACTTCAATAAATATAGTGAAATAGTAATCAATAAAAATATATTAACAGTTTTAATTTAAATATGAAATTTATTCTATGTAATAATATGTAATACTTTCTATTATCCATGGAAAGAGGGCTACATGAAAATAGTTTAAAAAGTTAACACTAGAGAAAAACAAGCGAGTAGCGGCTTGCATGTAGTTCACAAATTAACCACCAAAATATATTGAAAGAGTAAATATTTGCTTTATAAATACTTCAATAAATATTGTAAAATAGTAATCAATAAAAATATATTAACAGTTTTAATTTAAATATCAAATTTATTCTATGGAATAATATGTAATACTTTCTATTATCCATGAAAAGAGGGCTAAGTGAAACTAGTTTAAAAAGTTAACACTAGAGAAAACAATCGAGTAGCGACTTGCATGTAGTTCACAAATTAACCACCAAAATATATTGAAAGAGTAAATATTTGCTTTATAAATACTTCAATAAATATTGTAAAATAGTAATCAATACAAACATATTAATAGTTTTAATTTAAATATCAAATTTATTCTATGTAATAATATGCAATAGTTTCTATTATCCATGGAAAGAGGGCTACATGAAAATAGTTTAAAAAGTTGACACTAGAGAAAAACAAGCGAGTAGCGACTTGCATGTAGTTCACAAATTAACCACCAAAATATATTAAAAGAGTAAATATTTGCTTTATAAATACTTCAATAAATATAGTAAAATAGTAATCAATACAAACATAATATTAGTTTTAATTTAAATATCAAATTTATTCTATATAATAATATGTAATAGTTTCTATTCGCCATGAAAAGAGGGCTACGTACAAATAGTTTAAAAAGTTGACACTAGAGAAAAACAAGCGAGTAGCGACTTGCATGTAGTTCACAAATTAACCACCAAAATATATTAAAAGAGTAAATATTTGCTTCATAAAAACTTTAATAAATATAGTAAAATAGTTTTACACTAGATCTGTTTTATAAATTGTTTCAGCAGTCCAATTCTCTCGACCAGAACATCCCTACAAAGTAGACTCATAATAAAGTTTGATCATTTATAAATAAATAAATATATATATCATCACGCCTTTTACCCATTACTGGGTGTGGCACTCTGCCTAAGCAGATCTCGGTAAGTGATATATTTTGTCGCGTGAAGTGCGGTTACCAGCCGTCAAATCACGGCCCTCAAAGATATTAGTGATGAGGGAGCCACAGGGGTAGATTTTTTAATTGGTGATCATTTATATACAAAACATTTCCATGAATACATATACTAACCTTAATTTTATTCAAATTCATGACCGTGCAGAAAACTTAATATACGAAACATTGTAAATTGAACGCTAACCCTGTTTACTTCTTTCTATTATTTATAAATTGGCATTGCAAAGTTATTATAAGCCATACTTTTTAACTATTTATTTATTTATTTATTTCAATACTTTTGTTAATACAACTGTAAATTCTAGTAATATTTTTTAAATGTTAATCATAAATACTACAATAACAATTCCATACCTATATGGCGGAAAAAAAATTGCGCCTGTCGGTCTGTAAAAATTCATAAATATGAACAATAATAATTTTAAGGAATGGATATCACAACTAGAGGACGGCGTAAAAATATTCGCATTCACAATTGCGCCGATAGGTCGGTGGTAAAAATGAATAAACAAACAATATCACATGGTATTTTACCTCTTTTGTCTGTTTCTGATGGAATTCTAAATAATTTTCTTTTCATATTTTTGTCCGTCTTACATCCCACAACAAACAACACAACACAAACCACGCGATATTGTTCCTCGCACATCAATTTAAAAAGCACTAAATAAAGAATCTACTAGAAATACAATAACAAAAACCCACAAGACAATAACACACAAGAAAACTAAAGAAAACACCAAAACCAAGTACAACAACTTACTTCTCCATCAGAATCGTAGTTAAAAGATGATGAGGGGAAACAATTGAAGTAATTCTGACATCTGCACACCAATCAGCTGTTCACGAACTTCAGATTGGTCACGTGTCTGCCCGCAACCCATTGACATATGAATTGTCATTTTGACAGTTGAAAACGTATGTCGTATATTTTGGCATTCAAGTCGATAATAAAATGTTGGTAAATGCTCAGTTTGATATCTAGTGACGAGCAGCAACAACTATTTTATGCTGTCATTTACCGGTAAGGTTTCACACATAGCTGGAACTACTATCGGTTCAGACTACTTTCGACTTTTGTAGAATCGGGTGATGTAGACAGAGCGCCACATTTAAAATTTTCGGGATTTGTAGAATCGGCTGATGTAGATTCTGTTCAATTAGAAACTGTTGCAATAGATTCGGTTGTTGCAGTGTCACCCGTAAATTTAAAAATGAATGTTTAAAATACTTTGTATGTTTATTTCAGATAAGACAATAACATTGGTAATATGATAAAGCATATGAGTGTAACAAGTAGTCAAAGTAGGTTAAAGATTTGAGGTGTGATTTCATTGATTTTTCCAACCTAGCCTTAAATTTGCATGACATAATGTCACACACCCTCATTCAAATTATAGATTTATATTTTATAAAGTGTTTGGCAAGTATGTGATGTAGTTAGAATAAGAACATTGAGAAAAATGGTTCGTGTGATCTCTGTGCACCACTTTTCAAAGCAACACATCCAGACTGTAGAACAGCCCACGGCGACAACTGTTGCACCGCCAGATAGGCTGCTACTGGCATTGTCAACGCATTGCATCGAAGTCCGAGACCTACAGAACGATGCAGAGTTGTTGTTTTCATTCCCCACGGTCGATGAAGTCAAGCAGATGGTTCACTGCGTACACGGAGACTACATCGGTACGCTGGAACGTAAACATAGCCGTCAGAAGCACGAGACATTCTATGCTCGTGTGTACGCCAACTGGGACAGTGTGGCGACGCTGCAGCAGAGCAAAATGCGACGAGCAGGAGCATCATTGGGTGCGAGCGAGTGTGGCATGGTACAACCGATGCGAGCACGTATTGCTGGCCGTGTCACCCCCAGTTCCAGTCCTGCCGAACTCAGTTGTCTCGAGATGATTGAATTGCCCCTGAAGCGTAGGCCCGATCGTCTGGCCGTGTGTCAACGTTCTGGTAACATGCTCGTGCTCTCTGCCAAGCTCATCCAGCTCTATCGGTTCTGTGTGCGCACTCATGATATTTCCAAGTTGCGTTTCATTGACTTTGAGGAGTTGTCGTTGCTGTTGGAGCTCAACTTTCGTCCCACACACATTGCCCTCGCTGAGAACTACATTGCCGCCATGAATGATACGTGCTTGCATTTGTTTACCGTGTCGCAAATGCCGGCCTCAGACCCCAGCGACGTTCACAAGAATCCCATGGACGACTTGACGTTCTACAGACGGAATGAGGATGCTCCTCTCAGCTACCTACAAATGTTGGCAGACGAACAGATGTACAATTACAATCTGATGACAGTGAATTTACCAAGTATCATGAAAGAGAACTCTGCTATACATAAACATTGTCCGTTTACATGGTGTGATACAGACATGACTGTTAACATCAAATCTTGTTCACCAATCGAGGTAACTTTTCACTTTTATTTATTACTACATCATGTAACATACAAAAACTACATGATTTTCTAGAACTGGTCACAAACTTACCAAGTGAACAATCTATTACAATTGAAATTAAAACCGATGGTGATTGAAGGCGCACATCGTCAAATATCAGAAGAATTTAAATGTTTAGTTTTGAAACCTTTATATGTTCCAAACATTCACAAACCCAAGAAATCGGAGAGTAGCAGGAAACCGTTGTTAAGATCCGAGTTCGGTTATTGTCTCAATTCTATTGCTTGCATGTTGACAACACAACAGGAAGGATATTTGTATATGTTTTGTGATCATTCGGATCCCATGTCTCACGTGGACAACTGTATTGCAGTTTATCCTTTCACTGCGCCCGTTTATAAGATTGTACTGGAGGATTATATGCTACATGCTTTAACAGAAACCGGTTTAGAATCTTACACGCTTCGAATCGGACATCAATTGACGAGGAATGTTCATCAAGTGAACAATATTAATGTGGTAGGTAACATTATGTGAATGTACGTACATACTTTCTTGTTGAATACTTGGATATTTTATAGGCTTGCCCTCCTGTCAAAGACTCTGTTTGTTTGGTGGGATTACGACCCTTCATCGGCGTAGAACAACTGCTGCTGTCTGAACACTATTTAATTCTTTTAGCTAATGCAGAAACATCACCAACACATTCAAACAGCTCTACCAAGTATTTATTATTATTCACAATTATTTATTTTGTGATTGTGACTAATACATAAACTATTCATTTTAAGCTCAACATCTGCGAACTGGACTTTATATAATTTACAACTACCAAATGCTTTAATTTTATACAATGATTTTCTGTCGTTGGCAAATATTCATCAGTTTTCCAGTCCACAGACGTATTGTCATTTGATTAGTGAAGCACACATGGTACTCAGAATAACGGTATTGCTGTTTATGTGGAAGAACCGATGTGAAAACGCTGTTAATTTAATCGTTCCGGTCAAAAATGAGAATGAAGAGCTTTTGGAAGCTTACAAGCATTCTTGTAAGCTTTTAGGAGATTATTTCGTCATGTAAGACAACAAGAATATCATATATTGCTTGGAAAGTGTTTCATTTAAAAAGTTATTTTCCAGGTGCACAGAAGAATATAATTATACTCTATCGCTTCCTTATTATAAAATGTCGCAAATCACACCGTTACAAGTTTTAAAACGCGTACAAGACATTCAAAATATCTCCAATAATCAAGTAAGTGCACTTTATATTTAGAACCGAATTTACGTAAACACGTTTGCTTTTCTAGAGTATGACGGGTCTTCTGTTTTATTTAAAAACAGTTTTACTTCAAATTAAAACCTGGACAGAAGCAGATGTTTTATTTACTTTACTTGGTGAACAAAATTTTGTCGATACAGTACTGGATTTGTTCAGCAAATATGATTCTAATAATTTATCAACTTTAGTGTTGAAGAACAATGTTTTAAGAGAATACGCTACTGATAAATTAATTAATATTTTCCTTCAAAACGATCTCAAGTATAAATTAAAATTATTTACAGAGAATATTTTAAATGTAACTTGTGAATATTTCAGGAATAACAATGACCTAGTGGCTGTAGCAGTTTTATATCTTCAACGATATATGCAGAAAGAAGCACAAAGTATATTGGAGAGGATTCCAAACGAATGTTTGTATGAAATTCTGCAAACCAACTGGGAATTGTTGTTAGATACAACAACGTCGTCCAAAGCTAAAGACACTGGAACTTGTTTTTCAGAATTAACGGCAATTTTAATCAGTTCCAAACCGGAATTATTGGCTGAATTGTTATCTTACTTAATTACTGATTTACGTGCAGTCAGTTTGGAAAAAATATTGAAAGTAATATTAAAAATCTAGGTAAATATTTTATTGTTAAACTGATGTGAATGATTTCAGGTGTTTCTAGAGTTCCTGCCGTCACATATAAGTAAGGAAGGAACAAATGGAAGCTTAGTACTGCAATTATTGCTAGAGAAATTCTTTAAAAATTATTTTTCCTTGCCTGAAAATGTTTATAGGAAAACCAATTACGATGGTCCAACTTTTGAAGCATTGAAAATCTTAATTCGTACTTACTTGTCCCAGCTTCAAATTTGGCAGATTAAAGACACCAAATTAAATAAAAATAAAGTAGAAATTAAAACGTATTTAAACGATTTAGGTTCAGAATCGATAGACGGACCAAAATCATTAGATTCAGATGAGAAAAGTTTAGAAACTGATACACAAAACTGTGATAAACTGATGGAACATTCCACTGAGGACTATTTATTTTCGAAGATTCGATGGCCATATCTCGATTTAACGCCACCATTTTGTGAGGATGAATTACCTACAGAAGACAATCAAATGCAGCCAGATACTGACCTAGTTTTGAAGAAACTACAGGCAAATATTTATACTTGATGTAGAATTAGAGATATTTTTATGATGTTTGCAGGCTTTATTGTGTAGTCAAATGGTTCCAAAACAAGTCATAAGCGAGATGTTGACGTTCTTTAAGATGAGTATCAATTTTAAAGGTAATGTGAGTTTACAGTCAATTGTCTTGTCTACAAAAGAAGGCAGCGCATTCTTATTAACCAAATATCCTCCATGTTTGCTACAGTATGGAAAAGTAAGTTAAATCATTGAATAAACACATTTTCAGCTTTCATAAACATAATTTTAGGACCGCTTTACCAAAGATGAAGACTGGACAACACTTTTAACATCTGTACAAGGAAAAATTATTCAATTAAACCAAAATGAATCTAGTCAAATTTATATCATCTTATTTAAAGGTAAATCGATTTATTTATTTACTTGAATGAATTATGACTAGTTTTTTTCGTAAACAGATATTCTAATGCATCTAGCAACCAGTTTACCTCTGCAACGATTTTTAAACATTTTACCGTCACATACAACTGAAAATAACGATGGAGCATCACACGTATCTTCAGATGTACCAAGTGACGCATTTGTGAAGAACGAGCCACTGGACGAGGAGCAGTTGATGAAGATTATTGACGATTCGAATCCCATAGAAATTGATAATTATGAACCGTATATTTTAATTTGCAAACAAACTGCACATGCAAATCATATAAAGAGATTAATTGTTGCTACTGGCCAAAAATTATTGACAACTTTGAATTTATAGATTTTTAGTACAAATTTTCATGGATTCATACTCATAATGCTTATATAATAATAGATATGTAATTTTTTGTAGGTAATTTAGACAAATTTTTATATCTATTTCTAAAGATCTGCATGTTTGTAAATTTTAAAATTTCGTTTCTAAATAGTGTTGTTACATTAAGCAATATAATAAAGTGATTTCATTCTTGCTATTGTAAAAATCAAAAAACATTTATTAACTGTTAGATGGAAATAAAAACACTCCAATTAAAGTGACATTTATTTTATTAAAATAAATATAATCCTGATGTTTCTATTGTTATAATAAATCAATAATTTGGACAAAAAAGTAGGTAAAAAGAACAACTTAAAATATACATATATACAAAATAATACTATGTATATCGGAGAAAATATAAAGTGTTTTAACAAGAAAAAAAATAAACGTTTGTAATAATTTAATTTAACGATGGCGTACGACCACTCGTCCAATTCACTTCTATACTCGGCCATTTTGTCTGTAAACAAGTCAGCATCGGGTTCGAATCACAAATAGACTTAAGTTCACACTCCAACAGAACAGCCAGGCCCACATTGTACTTGAGCTGTGGACAGAACACGTTTAACTGCAGCTTCTACATAGATGTGAAAACAACTCACCGTTCCTTCGACGTTCGAACGTCTCAAACCGTTGTAGTGCATTAACGTGAACGTATCTGGCGTCGAAGATTCTTCCCGTTGGAAAAATTCCTCCATAAATGCGTTTAATAAAATGATGCCCAAGTTCTCGGGGTCCAATTTCTTTTTCATAATATTTACACTGAAACATTCAATCAATATTAACATTTATTCTAAAATGTTTATTAAAAATACAATAAATACTATTCAGTTTCGCTGACGAGGTCCAGAGCACTAAGAACATCCTGTAGGAGCACCGCACTTATAAAGTTGTTTCCCTCGGGATCATAACTCTTGAATACTCTTCTTGCACGTTCACTATGAGTCTCCGGACTTACTAGTCTTTTCTCTGTGCTGAACAATACTGCAACAACATGTGATATTAGCAGCTCACAACACGTACATACACCTACCAGTTAGATGTGTCTCGGAACCAAGGATCCACACCGGATGTTTGGGGTTCTTGTAGAAGGAGCCGACGGTACAGTAACGCATGTGTTCCATAAGAGTGACAAAGCCTATTTGACTCTGTTTGTCGATACCTCGTAGTTTTAAACCACCAATGTCTTGCTCGTTGTCCCATACGTGAGCTACTGCACGCCCTGTAATCATCAGATTGATGAGACCCTGACTTCCATAGCCGTAAGTTTCGTGGATTAAACTCTCGCTGGTGTCTGATAGTTCGATTTTCACACTTTCTATTCCTTTCGTCATGAGAACAGAATATAAAAAGAGCAACACTCCATATTGTCGATGTAACAAGATGATATTGTCCGTGTAATATTTTTCGACTTCTGTTATGTTACTAAATGTTTGCACTTGTAAACTAGAGTGGAATTTGACTGGCTCATTGCTGACATTGTTGGAGATTTCTTTCTCTGTCACGTCCAACACTTGTTGTGAGTGTTCGAGTAAGTCTTTCTCTATTTGATTGGCTGGATTCAATGACGGTGGAATTGAATTTTGGTCGATAAATAAATTTTCAAAGACTATACGAAATTTAGAGTTACTACACTGTAATAAAATTTCACACATTGCTTGTACTAAGAGTCTATTGCGTTTGTCTTCAGTAACGTTAGTTATGAAATCAGGTCCTTCATATTCACTAAGCATATTTTTAATTATAAATGCTTGAACAGGAGCGATGACAGCACAAGGCCCTCCCTCACTTTGTTCAAGTGCACTTTGCTCATTTTCACTGAAATGAAAGCCTAAAAATAATACATAAACTAATTAATTAAACTATTCTAGCTTGATCCTAATGAAACTAATACAGCAATAAATTATTTATCAATTTTTGCGTACCCTGAGACCATCTTTTAAATATGTCAATTTTAACTTCCGGACCCCACAGCAAATATTTCATTTCATGTAGCTCTTGTTCATAATTAAAACTTGTTGTTTCTGCCATTGTATGTATAAATAAGAATTAAATATAAGGCTTTTTTATAGTTAAACATTCATAGGTTATAAATTCAATTTCGTCATTTGACATTTCATCTCGAACTGGGGAATTTCTTTAAATAACATTTTTCACCGAACCAAGAATATGTTTGAATTTAAAAAAATCCCTGTGTTGCCCAACGATTTCATTGTAATATATTAATTTAATTTTAAATCATTAACTTATTATTATTGTTTAAAAAACTTCTATAATTTTTAATCTGGGAAAATTTCGGTATTGTAAAAGTTGGCGTTGGTATTGTAATTTCTTGAAGTTAAAAATGGCGGTTGAGAAAATTGAGAGATGTTTTTAAGTTTATGTAGTCGTTTCGTTTGTATTTACTATTTTAGCTTGTTTAATTGTATTTTGAATGTTTTAATGTACGTTTTAATTTAACAATCATTTTAACTGTTAGATATGATTGGATAAACAACAGTTTGTATAAAAATCTGGTGACCTTTTGTTGGGTCACTAGCAAAGTTTTTACCGCGAATGAAAATAAAAATACTTGGTGCTCTTTAAATATTAATACAGTTCCTTCAAAGTTTCTCTAGTAATTAGTGAGTATACGTTTAACAATATTCAATAAAAATACATCGTTTCCTAGAATATATCAAAAAGTAACCTTAATTTTGAATTGACATTTGTAGAAATGGATTTGACACCCGGACTGAATGACTCAGGCTATACTACTTCTACCTCATCGTCTTCAAAAGTCAAGCGATTTCTTCGTTTTCCTTCTTGTGAAAGTACACCGTCTACTCCAATATCAAGATCTCGAAAAAGAAAATCCGAACCATATGAAATCAAGAGCCGAAAACTCAGTGACATTTTAGAAGATAAACAAGATGTATTACCGTTCTATACTTATAGATCTGCAAGTCTCGATAGCAGCTTCAATGAAAGTTTTAATAATAGTGAGAACGAAATTCAGTCTTTTCATGACATTTCTTTCATTCGAGGAAATTTTCAAAAGACTTTTTCTCCAAGAGACAAATCAACATATGATTTAAAGCTTAGTTCCTCTTTAGAGAAATGTTCTCTCGATGATTATATGAATGAATCTCAACACTGTGCCAAAAAATACAAATGGGACGATGAGGAATTGTCTTGTAGCAGGAAATCCAACTCTGCTCCTGGCACTCCACAGAGACAAGAAAAAGAATCCGATCATAGTTTAAGGAAATATTACAGCTTAGATCTCACCCCAACGAAGGGCACCAATGTCAAAATAGGCACCCCAGAACGATTCGAAATCCTATATCCAAAATTAGTAGAGGTGAAAAGTCCCTCAAAGATCCGAAGTGAATTTAAAAGACTAACAAAACCTGCAAGAAAACGATTATTTCATTGTAGAGATTTTGTCTACTTGTTCACTAAAGTAAAGAAGGTTGACCACGTCATTAAACAGATCTTCTCGTATTTGAGTGACACGGATTTAGTAAACGTTGCTAAAGTTTCCAACTTGTGGAAAAAGTCGCTAGAAACGAATCACGAAGCATTTAAAAGATACAAAACACATCTGAGGCATATAACGATCAGCAAAGAAAATATTTATCAGTTTGTTCCTCCTCGAGAGACAAATTCTTCGAATCTGACTTTCACTAAGAGAACGCCCGCGAATATACAAACAGCAAGAGTGCAGAGAAGCCCGCCCAGGAGTCCCAGCCGGGAAAACTGGACAAAATTCACCAAAGTAAGTTAGATTTGTATTTATAGATAATTGAAAATGATATAAAAATTAATTTCTCGTAGATTGCAGCAAAGCTTAGTGGGGCACAGCGCCTGACCAAATGTGAAGTATGCGGTCGTCCCGCGGTACTAGAACGGGGATTGGCACGATGTTCGGGACCCACCTGTGGTTACCTGTGGTGTGTACGTTGTCTACGTGGCTCGCGCTCTGTCCCCGAAGACTTGGCATGTATATGTTCGGGGCCCAACTCTCCACTGGCTGATCGTTCCAATCTCGAAGCCGTGGGTTCCGACACATCTTCGCTGTACTTTCTGGATAACAGCTCTGGGTATTTTAGCCACAGCGAGGCCGACAAGTCACTCAGTTTCTGCGAGAAGCCGCTCCGAGTCCTCACCGACTGCAATGACAACTTGACGCTGCGTAGAAAGTTACAATTGGAAAGCAACAACAACATCAGTAATGCGAGTGTTCTGGAACACAGTGCGGTGATTCAGAAAGTCAAGAAGACTCTACAGGCCAAAAAGAAACTCGTAGAGCCTGGAAGTCCACAGAAGATTAAAATGTACGCTGCTGGATCGAAGCAAAGTAAAAGGAACTTGAGGAGATTGTGATTGAATGTGTGCTGTGATTTTCGCATGTTGCGCATCTAAAAAGTACTATTTAGTTTTAATTTGTGTTTATTTAAAATAGGATTTAATATGTATTTTTTTTGTAGCATTTTTATTTTCTACTTAATTCCAGAAGGAAATGACAATTGAAGCAGAAATCTGAATGATTTTTCATTGTATTTTAAACATTGTTTCAATTTATACGCATGTAGATATTTTATGCAGTGTTAATGCCATTTTTGTGTCTTAAACATTCCTGTAACTTGTAATAAACTTGTACGTATTTTTATAATAATATAGATTGAATTTTTGCTCGATATTTGTAGATTTTTAATCAAGAAAACTTTGAATTAAATAATGAAAAACAAACAGATGAATTTTTAAATAGAATTCCGAAGTTGTTACTCTTGTTATTAATTTGCTTTTAGTTGTTATTTTGGTGTAAACTTCAACAGATTTACAAACAAAACTAAAGTATTTTAACGATAAAATGATTGCATTCGATAGGATTTCTACTTTTTGGTAAGCAGTGAATTTTTAAGAATTATTTTTGTTATAAGAATTGACATTTGTCTGATTGGGTTTTCTAATCATTATTGTTGACAAGAAATATATTTTATAGAAGAAAATTATCCAATTCTATAACTATAAACCCCAAAATACTAATACGTCAAATAATATATCATTATTTCCATTGTGTAATAAATTCTTAATGCTCTGAAACCGATGATTATACAATTTATATCTTAGGTAAAGTATAAAATTTACCCAACAGTATCATTTAAAATTGACAAATTTTTAAATTTGAAAATGGCATACTGTTAACTGCTGCTGGCGTCATCCCTATTTCTGCCATTTGATTGGCCGGGACTCGCCATCTTATTGATAGTGGTTCTCTGTACGCGACATTGATACAATTTTCTGATTGTTTATGGTGTTTTATGTTGGTTTTACTTATGAAATTATCAAAATTTTGTAAATTTATTTGTAAGGGTGAGTACCTTTATATATTACAGTAGTACTATTAGTCTAAACTTGTGTTTTTTAAGTACTTTTTCTTGAGGGATCACTACTTTACATTCCTCGGTTTTAAACAATAGCTAGAAAATTATTATAATATATAAATAATTTTGAATTAACTATATTGAAATGATTGTTTATAAATGTTTCATTAAGATCAAGCTTTTAATGTAGGTTAATTTTCTTTGTGACGGTTCAAAAAATGAAACTATAACGAACCTTGAAAGATCTTTCATTATTTTCAGAAAAATGAAGCTTTGCAATTCGTTTAATAAACTAGAAATGCAAATATTTGTTTTGAGTTATTTACCAGCAACGATTAGCGATAAAAAAATCAATTTTTATTTATTTATGTGTTTCAATCATTTAAATTATTTGACATTTGTGTCAGAATAAGTATGGCCCTGAAAATACATGAAACTTTTAATGAAATTGACTAAAATAATAGGTTTTCACAGGTGAAATGCATTATCATATATTAGACATTTTCTATTGTTATTATTAATGTAGGCAGATTTTTATTATGCAAGGTGTTATGAGTTAAATTCTTATATAGTTAATAAATTACATTTAAAATTCCATGTGTTCTATAAAATAATAACGGAAACATTCATGATGTGTAGTTATATGGGTCAAATTGGAAACTAGGTCAAATTTCAGCAATGATTTTCTGGGTATATTTGTGGCAATGGGTTTTTGCTTTTCCTGTTTAGTATGTTGGTACCAAGGAAATGCATTGTATGTTGGCAATGCGTGTTTAAAATCAAATATTAGTTTTCCGTTGACATCTGTCATTTTCCGACTTATTTCCAATGTGTTTCTATATTTTTAACTTGTAATATTGTTTATACACATATTTGAACTTGTCAGTGCTAAGTAAAAGTATATTTAGTGTACTTGCCACAGAATTAACAAGGTTAGTAGGCATAGAAAACATTTCAACTTAGCCTTTCATGTGTGTTCAGTAAAAACAATAATGGCTGCAGCAGTTTCAAAATATAATTTTCTTATTCTTTGACGATTGAATTTAATTCAGTTGTGTTATCAATTGCTAGATACGAAACGAATCTACAACATTAACTACTTTTTATACAAGTATGACGAATGCCAATTCCAACAGTTGGATCTATGCTTTTTCAAGTAGAATGAATCAAGTTTCAATCTCTAATTCAGAACACTTTTATTCAGTACGTTGATAGTGATCGTTTATTTACTTTTGAATCACGAACCATTGTTCCTGAAGATATTATATACATGATCGAGCATACACATTCAAATTTTAATGAATTTATAAACACAAAGCCATTGAGATTGCGGTACACATTTGTTAGTTTTACTTATGTGAAGGTACTTGGTTTCATAAAAACGATAGAGATGAATAGTTTGTAGTGTGGTACGGTCGGAGCCCAACACTGATGTGTGGTTTGTTTACAGCTGACGGACAAAGCAGATCTACAGATCTGTATATTGCCGTCCCCAACGTAAACACCTGAAACAACAGACTTGTCTTTAAAAGATTGTGCCAAAAATAATTTTGTGATTTAATTACAATAAATATTAAGTGCTACTTATTAATATCAAAGTTTAGACTTGTAAAACAGCAATATTAACGTTGTAGATTTGTTATTATTGAGATATTGTTTATGAAATTAAAATTAATCCAAGTGCCAAGTGATTGTTAATTAGTTTATGGATAGGTATTGTGATATCTAAATGTGTTCGAGAATCTGTTTACGTTAAGCTTAAGAGTTACGAGTCTTTGACGAGTGTTGTTGGGTATTCAGACTGGTAAGATGTCCGCGACAAGTCACTCGACATCGGCTGCGGCAGGCGGCAAGAAGGCCGGGACCACAACACAGCAGCAACAGAACGGTGCAGGCGCCGTGGCTGTCAGCATCACGAGTGTTGGTAGTGTAGCTACTAGCACCGTGGCCACCTCGGCCGTAGCCACTCCCGTCATTAATAACAATCCACAGCAACAACAACCACCGCTGCCACCGCCTTCACAATCTGCCAGTCCTCCGGCAAACAATGCCCCAAAATATGGTATAGCAAAACAATAGCAGCAGAGGCAACAGTGAGTAACATGTTTGTTTGTTTGTTTGTAGGTACACTAGTGCCGAACCGAGTATTTGTCGGCGGCATCTCGGCCAACACGACCGAGGGTGAACTTGCGCAACTGTTTAGTGCATACGGTACAGTGAAAGCCACGAAGATCATCTCGGACCGCGCGGGTGTATCCAAGGGCTATGGCTTTGTGACATTCGAATCTGAAGAGGAGGCGAAACGACTACAGCGTGAAGCTGACAACATTATGCTCCGCGAGCGCCGGCTCAACATTGCGCCCGCTATCAAAAAGCAACCGTTCAATCGTTCATTTGATGTGGCGAGTCCACCACCCGCTGCCGCTACACAAGCCGCCCAGTTCTACTACACAGCTGCTGCTGCTGCCGCCGCCGCAGCCGCCTCACCCTACGCTGCCTACCAGAACGGAATGGCCTACTATGCGACCCCGCCTCCCCCACCACCCTCGGCCGCTGCCCAAGTCGCTGCCAGCCAGGCTTCGGATACGAGTCAGTCGGCGGCCGCTGTGTATCAACAAGCACCGCCCCCGACTGCTGTGTACGCTGCACCCACAGCTGCACCTCCACAGGCTGCCGCTCCGCCGCCCCCATACCATCACATGCCGCCGTACGCCATGCCGCAGCCGCTGTTTATGCCACATCAGTACAATCCATACCAACCAATACCTGTAAGTGAATGAATTGTGTCGTGACTTGACTTGACTGACTGATCTCTGTGGTCCATCAGTCCTCAAACTACTTGACGGAGCCGATGGCGCAGTTCCCGCTCGCGCAGCCCACCTACGTGCTGCTCGACACACTGCAATATTGAACCAGGTTGGAGACACCTATCTACACACACCTAGTTCGTTCGCTCCCTCGCTCGCTTCTTCCACTTTGTTTCTGTTTTTATGATTTATTTTGCAGATCCTCGCATGGTAGCGCAGTTATTCTCATTTCATATTATTTGTGTCTCGTGTTTTAGCAGCGTCTTTTTAACTAGTGTTGTATGTGTGTGTTGTACAGTATGAGCCCGCGCAATACAGCGGCGGACCTGGGGTCTCGGGTGGCGGCGGCAACGGCGGCTCCCCAGCTCGCTATCATCCCGCGTGTTTACCCGCCGCTTCCACCGCCATGTACAGCGAGCCGCCGCTCTACTACAACCTGCCTCTCTATGCACTGGACCCCAACACTGCTTCCCACCATCTCTACTCGACTGACGCACTAATGCAGCACCAGCACCAGGACAACACGCAGCAGCAGCAGCAACAACAACAACATCATCAGCACCAGCACCAACAGTCGTCACCAAATGTAATCGAGGTAAGTTGTATTACATTACATTACATTACACACCACACTACACATAACTTGAGATCGGGTTTATTTTTGTTTATTTTTTTTTCTTCCTTCCTTACGTCATTTCCTACCACACCATCACAGACAGGACTCGTGGATATGTCGCCGTCTACCGCTGTCAAGTTCAACGGCTACACGTGCTCTAGCAGTCAGCACCAGCAGTCGGCACCGTCCCATGCTCCAGACAACAGCACACCCGTCGTATCGCTGCTGAGTGTAGGGTCCGCGCACGAGCGTGATCTGCGCTCCATGCAGGGTGGCCGCAAACATCCACGTCCAGAGCACCAGGTTGTGAATGGTGGTGGCATCCAGCCGTTCCGCATCATGTATCATAACGGCAAACAACACAACACGACCACGTACCATCGCACTAATAGTAATCACACCGTTACTGCTGTCACTGCTGCTGCCACCTCCATCGGCAACAAGTGTGACGTGAACCAATGCAGGAACACGTGGAGCAAGAAGCGTCGCAACTATAATACAAACATGAGCGAGTCGTCGTCTGTATCGAGTGTGCGCACTTCGTCCAACTCGTCCGCCAACGCAGCCGTGTTTGACGAGAATCTGAACGAGAAGCAACATCATCACCACCATCACGTGTCTGTGTTGCAGCAGCAGCAGCAGCAGCTGCCGCCACCCGCCGCCCCCGTCTACTATCAGCAGCAGCACAGTGCCGCCGCTGCCGTCGCTGTCGCCGCCAACCACCGTCGCAATCGCCGCAACAATCAACGCAACCGTCACCACAACAATCACCAGCACCATCACCATCAACAACGGCAAGAGATGGGTGCGGGCGACGCTCCCGCTGCCGACACAGACACCAATGCCGCCTCCTCGGCGACGACGGCCTCGCTGTGCAACAAGATGGACGCCATCAAACTGTGAACTGTACTTACATTTCCCTGCAGTCTCTCTGTCTAAATTCTACGTTGAGTGTACATAAAAACCTTTTAAAAATGGACACGTCCTGCAAAAAAATTAATCCTAATTAGTCAAAATGAGAAGAGAAATTGAAAAATAAATATGTATTACTTTACGGTACAAAATGATATAAATATACATATATATATAATTAATAATAAAAGTACGTGTATATAAAAATAAACAAAGCATACAAGTAAGTTTGTCGCGTCAACATAATAAGTATTTCAGTGATAAGTTTCGTTGCCATTCGGTTGATTGAAGAAAGAATCTAATTCTTGATGGAGGAGAAAGGCGTCGTTCTGTTATTCTCTAAGAACAAGGAGACTTGGTAATAAATAAATAAATCTGTAGTGTTAAGTTAGTGGCGTGTTAGATCATAGGCAAAACAATAGATTCGTAAGGACTATTTGTAATTATCCATTAAAGCGGTTATGATTTTTACAAAAATTCATCGGTTGTTATCAAAGAAATTGTTATATTTTCTGTGTGACACGACAGCAAAGTGTCCAGAAAAATTGTTGACATTTTTACAACACAACGTTCCGATTAGCGAACGTTACAAATGAAAATGATAAAAAGAAAAAAAAAAACTAGCTTGAGATAGTAAGATATTTTTTTTTTAATTGCTCAATTTTACTGCCAATTATTTTCCATTGTTGAACATTTAGAATGGAATTGTCGAAATCAATTATTGAAATCAATTAATGTGAAAGTTAATGCAATATTCAAAATTTTCTACGTGATCGTTATTAAAAATAATAAATTATTGATATTAGAGAATTTTTAAACATTGATACAACGAGATTGGAATACTATAACAAAACACTTTCGCAATGAGTTTTAACTAACGGCTCTTCACGGATGATTTTCAAACTGAACAGTCCGTAGAAATTTTACAAAACTGGCCTAAGTGCCTTTTATATTTAGCAATAGTTTATAATCATAATTAATTTTCCAAAGATCTTAAGTAAAAACCGCGATTGTTATTTATTATATAGTAATATAAATAAGAACAATAATTTGATAAGTAATTTATTAAAATTAGGTGAATGATTACAAACAAGCGAAACCCTCAGCCAATGTTGTAAAAAACAAACAGAAATGTGCAGCAGCACACCTTTTTAGACTTTTGTGATTGATTTGTTTCAATGTAGTAAAACATGATTTGATTATTTGTTAGTTGATTGCACATTTCTGTTTGTGTTATTACAATTTGTGACTGTAGAAGATAAACATAGATAAGAAGATTTATAGTTTACAGTAGAGTATACAGTACCTACCTAACTACGATACATAATAAATAACATAAATAGTTGAAGCTTGGATGGATGGACATTGGAGGAAAAGACAAACAAATCTGCTTCATGCTCTCCTTTCTATCTCTCTTTCTCTATCTCGTTCTCTCTTTCTCTCATTCGTGTATTCTAGATTATTAAAGAAGTAAAACAAGAATGAAAACTGATTATATAATACTATATACAAAAGGTTGTGCTATTACTATTTATATTTTATTTATATATATATTTATATATATATGTATATACATTTATATATATATATATATATATATATATAAATAAAATTATTGTTATATAAATATGATTAATTCTTAAGGAAACTTACAAAATTAACCTAGACCCGTGTAATAAGAATGTACGTACGCTGCTCGAGATACAAACATACAATACTTACAAACACTTGAATATTATATGAGCCAAAAGTACATGTGATAGACAAACTCTAAAACGGTACGGGAATGTGCATTTTAATATCTGTTGTACATGTCTCACCTTTCCGAATGTAACTGAAAATATTTTAGAGAGATTTATACACAAATTTTAGTGCCATCAAATTTATATACACTTTGAGCCAGGAACGTATATGAACGAATTGTTTGCTCGTTGTGTTCGTGATTGCTGCATGGAAATGATGGAACAAATTTCTATTTGTCGATTTAAAATGCACATTTCTCTGCCGACAAATACTGAATATGTGTGTTCAAAGTGTATATTAAAGCAAGTAGTGAAGATAATCATTATTATTATTATATTAACAAATTTAGCGATTCCACCAACCTTTATTATCATTTCATTATTTTTCATTCTTTCCAGTTGCCTTAGTTAATATATGCTCCAAAAAATGTAGTAACCGATGAGTTCAAGGCTGAGGACACAACGCGATTGACATTTATGATAAATTCATAAACATACGATGACATCATTTCCAAATGTGCGAGCTGGTTTTTTATGTTATCGCATCAGCAATTTACCTTTCCTGAATGAATTAATAACACTCCTACGTGTGGTTTCGGCAATATTAAAACCGCTCTTATCTACAGTATATTAGTTCAAACATCCTTTATATGTTACAAACGACAAATTCTTTGTAAAATGACTCATTCATTTCCCAAGAATAGACGCATACTTTCGATTTATTTTTAATGACTTAAAGGGGGTAGAAGTTGCTTCCGTATTTCTATGACCTAAAAATTATTTATACTTGGGAGAAAATTGCGTGTTTCTACCTCGAGAATAAAATTTATTAGCTGTCTTGCGTCACAAGGTCTTCGTGTAGATATCGCTTTCTTTAGTGGGTTACGCTACTTTTAAAAATAAATATTCAATCATAATATGATAATTTTGGAAATTATCAAATTTTATTTTGATTCCTAGACAAGCACGTGACTAAAATATTTACAATAGCAATGGAAACTTTTAGTCGACATTTTTTGCAGCATATCTTGTATGGCAACTTGTTATCTATTGAATTGTTATAGTTTCGATGATTAGAATATGTCTGCATTATTAAATTTGATCCAAGTTGAAAGAATTTATGATTGTTATATAATGAATTAAAGTATTTAGTGATATCTTAATCATAAGCTCGACACAGGAGGTTTATAATCTAAATAACGATGAACAGTATCAGATTCAAATATGTTGTACAATAATTCGTTCTTGGATAAATTTTTAGTTGAAATAGAAGAGTAATTAGTAGTCAACAATGGTTGGGTAGATAAATGTAGAGCTGATTTGGAGGGCTTTCTTAGTACAAGTTTGTTTGTTAATTTAAAGAAACGGCCTAATTTAACCAGTGACTTGTGATTACAACTGAATACCCTCCTGTATATGTGTAAGGACTTCACATGTACAAGTCAGATCTAAAAATAGCATTCGATGACGGCAGATTGTCCACAAACTGTAATAAAACTCTTATTTTTCATGTTTCTTGTGAGTATGGGGTACAAATATATAAAATAGGTATTGAATAAGCAACAACACAGATATATTATTATATATAATATTAATATTTATTATACTATGTGATAAATACATTTTGAAATGTGTATGTAGAACAGGACAGCAGATAATTATAAATATATAATAATAAGTATCGCGACTACAAGAGTAGCGCACGTAAAAATGACTTACAATATTCATAGTGTGTAATCTGTAAGCTGTCCTCTGTAATAATTATAAACAAACATAGCAAAATCAATTAGTTGAGATGAAAACTTTACACACACACACATAACACACTGAAACTAATATTACAATTTGATAGAAATTTTATGCTATGAAAAAAAAAACAATTTCGAAATATTTTTCAGTGTGCTATGTAAAGGCACTTAATGGTGTTTTTTATTGAAAATACCATCTGCCTTAAAATGGAGTGAAACTAAAAAAAATATATATAAATCTTGTTGTCTTGGTAATAAGTCTATGGTAAATGCATCAAGATCATTTGGTTCTTGATGCATTTGCCAACGGATTATTCTGAACTGTATTAATATAATTGACAAGAACTTAATTAGGTACGACTATAAATATTATATATTAGATTCTGATTGATGAGCAGACATGATTGTTACTGAATCTGAGAAACGAATAAATAAAAGATGAAATGCTATAACTTAACAACACCATTGTGTATTGATTAAATGATAAAACCTAGTCACGTTTTAAATATACCTTTATTTTTAATTATTTAAATATAATCTCTGTAAATAACTCATTTTCTTTTACATATTTTTTTATTTTATAAAAAGTGCGGCTGGATAGACTTGAGAATAAAATGTGTGACAATCAAATGCAAGGAGGTAAGTTCTGTACTATATTAAATAAAGAACACAACAGGTGTTAATACATAAATCAGGATGATAACCCGCGAGCATACGGTCACGGGTTACAATCCTAATGCATCAATCTGAAAAATATATGGACAATTCTCTCTCTATGCCCTTACACTTAATTTTGGTTAGTTCAGGTTTAAATCTTGAAAAAAAATATAAAGCAATTTCTTATCTCTTTGATAAATTATTCGAACTTAAATATAAATATATATATATAAAAAAAAATATATTCGAATGGTATATGCCTTCTTCCTTTATCGGCAGAGAAGAATCTATAAAAATTATCTTGGAATATAAAAATTAAAAAGACAAAAAAAAATCACTTAATTATTTTCTTATAGAACATTAGTTTTTGCACTTATAGTGGATAAAGTTATATGTAATAAAGTCAAAAAACATGTAGTTTTTCTCGTAAAAAATAGAAAAATGAAGGAGTGAATGACAAGTCCAGCTAGCACATTATGTTCACATGATGCGGCATTTCTCCTCGCCCTGGGGGTCGCCCTGCTGATGATGTAGCTCCTCGGCGCCAAGGAATCCGCTCATCTCACGATGACGTAGGCTGGAGCTGCTTAGCTGACGACGGGTACGCTCACTGCGCGCCGCCTCATCACCCGCCGCGGTCAACAGTACCGTATTCATAGCATCGCCGACGAACCACTTCTGCCCCTTCATGACGACGTCACGCGGTGGCTCGTGCGCCTGTCCAGCGTCCGATGACCACACAGCCACCGAAGCTCCAGCGTCTAGTCGAGCACTTCGGTGAAACTTGAATGCGGTCTCCAGGTCACCAGCGCGTCGCAGCAGCTGCCAGCCACTCAATACCACCTCCTTACCGCCCTTGTTGTGCAGACGAACGAATCTACCCTCCGGACAGATCTCTGAGATTTCCACGTCGCCCTTGGCCGATGACGTGATACTGTAGTCGGACATACTGGTTTCCTGACTCTCGTCCAGCAGGGTGCGTTTGCGTTTACCGCCCGCACGGACAGGAGTGCGACGCATAGAACTACCGCGAGACACTCGAATCGTTGCCTCAGGCGAACCGCCGGGAGTGATGTTCAGACGAGCCTCCTCTGACTCGAGCAACTTGCGGTACGCTGCAATCTCTAAATCGAGGGATACTTTGATATCCATCAAGTCTTGATATTCTTGCAGCTGTTGAGCCATGTCTTCGCGCATACGAGTGAGCTCAGCCTCAAGCAATGCCAAGTCGTCGACGTGACGTTGGCGCTCTGCTTCCAGCAGCTTCTCTAGGTCGCGGTTGCGGCCACTGAGCATCGAATTCTGTGCCTCCAGTTCGCTGATGCGGCCAGACAGTGAATCGATGCGCACGCGGGTTTGTCGTAATTCCTCGATGGCGCTGGATGCTGCACCACTGTTACGCGATGCAGCGTTCTGCAAGTTCTTAATTTTGTTCTCGTACAACTGCTCGATCTCGGCACGATTGTTGTGAATCTGCGACTCATATTGGTCACGAAGTTCCTGCAGCGCTTGTTGTAACTTGGCCTCGTACTGTTCCGAGAGTCGTCCGTCAATTTCGCTGATCTCCACCTGGCGCCGAGTACGCGTCTCAGTCAGTTGCTGTTGGTAGATCTGGTCCTTGAAACTTAATTCTTCTTTCAGGCTCTGGTTGGCGTTCTCCACGTCTACGCGCGCCAGCGACTCTTCCTCAAGTTGCTTGCGCAAGTCTTCCAGCATCTTGCGAAATCTGTCACGTTCTTTCTCCAAGTCACGCATCTCCGTCGTTGCTTTCTTGGCGTCGGATTGTGCCTGGTTGAACTTAACTTGCAGATCGTTGGCGCGCACCTCATATACACGTACATCATTTTGTGCAATAATAAGATCTTTGCTTTTCTTCGCAAGGGCTCCCTTGAGTTCCTCGTTCTCGTCCCACAAACGCTTGGTGTCAATTTCTAGTTTGGCTTTCTCTTTATGCGTTTCGTCTAATAACTTACGAGCATCGGATAGTTCATGATCATACATGGATTTAAGGTTAGTAACTTCCCTGGTGACAGTTTCATGAGATGTCTGGACTTCCCGAGACAGACGGTTGTTTTCAGCCTCCAAGTAGCGGACACGGTCGATGTAGTTGGCCAAGCGGTCATTGAGGTTTTGCATATCCGCCTTTTCCTGCATGCGACTGTGGCGGGTGGGGCTCAGTGGGCTGCTTGGACGCCCCGGCATGCTTGTTTGCGAACTCGATGGCGTCGCCGCCGCTTTCTTTGCTTTCGTTGCCATTTCTAACAGCACACGCGTTCACTGATTATCAAATCAAACACTCACAGCTTGCTAACGCTACCAAACACCGGACAACACTACACAAGCAATGAGAATCGATACAACACAAGCACAACCGGCAAAGTAGGCGAAGGCCACACGCTATTTTCGGTTATTTTGGTTGATGCAGTAATCACTTTCGGCATCCGCGCTCACTGGTACGCTGATCGCTGCAAGAGGTGCGGTTGAAAAGTTAAAAACGCCACAGAACGCTACGTTAATAACGGTTGTTTGTTGTACACAAGGTGCGGCTTCTAAACATACGGAGACATCTAACAACAAGCAAGCGAACTTGCTCGCTGATCTACATTTACAAAAAATGAGATTACGTCATTATGAAATACAAACACCTGCCTGATTTGAAATAGAATTAATCTAGTCCAAATAAATAAATGTATATGATGTTGTTCTGTTTCAGAGGATTTATAGCAGGCTGGTTATAAAACAAATATTGACATGGGGTCGCTCCGAAGAATTTAAAATTATGCAATGCAAACGTCACGATTGACCTTCAACTTGGGCCTTACAAGCATCCGTACAATTCTTCCAGACAATCGAAGAAGAATTGTTGGTCAGTTTTGGAATTCCACCAGTAAACGAAATGACACATGCTTGACATTCTCAGATAAGGGAGGGCCATATTCATCTAGTAGTAAATCAGCGTGCAATAAAATGAGTCCAACAGCTTTATTACTTTTGGCTGAAGGAGCTGAAGAACTAGAAAGTATAACAGTTGTAGATGTTCTTCGAAGAGGCAAAGTACGTATAAATATGTGCTATAATTTACATAATTAATAAGTATCATTTAAAGGTACAAGTAACAATCGGTGGCGTCTGTGGCAGTGAACCAGTGCGATGCAGGAGTGATACCTGCATTGTTCCGGATAAATCACTTGCTGATGCGAAGAAAGAAGGACCATACAATGTGATTGTATTACCTGGTGGTGTTGGAGGAGCTAAGATACTTTGCGGTTCTCCGGAAGTCGGCAAATTGCTCAGAATGCAAGAATGTAATAATGGACTGATCGCTGCCATATGTGCAGGTTTGTTTTCTATTAGTTTTATATCCGCTTGCATCATTCTATAAGAGTATTTTACTGGTCAAATTTATAAATGGAAATGAATGACGTGATTTGGAAAATTTTGATAATTGAAACTATGGTAACGTTTTTATTTATTGTTATAGCTCCCACTGCTTTAAAAGCTCACAATATCGGGAAAGGGAAAACTATAACATCGTATCCAGCGATGGCAGATGAATTAAAGAAAGGTGATACTTACAACTACAGGGACGATGTCCCAGTTGTGGTCGATGGCAATCTAATTACCAGCAGGGGGCCTGCCACAGCTGCAATTTTTGCTCTGACAATCCTCGAACATCTACAAGGAAGAGATGCAACTAAAGAAGTTGCTTCTGCAATGTTGTTCGAATATTAAAGATTATATGTTACCTAATTCATTAGTCTCTGTTCTGGGCTGTACTGTTTATAATAAATATATTTGTCTAATGTAATACTGTATAAATAAACACTTAATGAAAAAATGTGATAAATATATTTTCAAACAAGTTGTTTCCCGGTTCGTGATCACTAGTGACATCTTTGTTTATGTTGCCGCCTGACATTTGTGTTCGTGTGAAAACAGGGATTGAAAAAACGTGCAAAACGATGTAAAAATCGTTAGATTCAATTCTTTTAACACTTGTTGTTAATTTCTATTATTGAAATCATAGTTTAAGCGACCAAATATTACAGTATTATTTGATTAGTAGTGTAAAGTCCCTGTTTCAGCCATCTACTAACATAGATGCTGAAGCCGCAAGTTTTATTTATTTAAACACGTAATTATTCGACAAATTGATATCAAGGTATAATTTTTCCATAACATTATTACTGTCTTAAATGATTTACTGACGATAAGATGCATGTAATGGTTTAGATGAATGACGGCTGGGAGAGTCCAGAAGAATCTTCAGGACCGGCGTGTGTTTTACCACCGGAACGACGACAGGAAACACGTTCATATCAACGTAGAAATGAACGAAACTGGCGTGACGACCGTACAGAAAACCGACAAACGTATTCTGGACACAAAGTGGACGATTCATGGGGCGAAGTACGTGATGCAGAAGTTAAACCGCAAAGGAATCGTGAGTGGAGCCGAGGCGGTGGTGCTGCTGGTGGTCGCTTCCAAAATCGACAACGGAATCCAGACGAATTAACTTCACAGATAGAAGTTCCTTATAGCATGATTGGTAAAATCATTGGTCGTGGAGGATCTAAAATCTCTGACTTGCAACGAATATCTGGAGCTCGCATTTTCATAACCAAAGAAGAGACTGAAGATGGAATGGCTGTTATTAAATTATCCGGTGAACAGGGTTCTATGAACGAAGCGAAACAGATGATTGAAGAGCTGGTCGAACAAAAGCCACAAATGCGTACAAACGCATTCACAAGTTATAGCCAAGAATCAAATGGCAATCAGAGTCACAATCAATTCCAAGCTCCAAAACAGCCGATGAAGATTAACTGGAAAGAACTAAGCGAGGAATGTGATCGATTAACGAAGGAAAAGTGGGCCAAGTGTCCACCAATGATTAAGAACTTTTACAAGGAAGACCCGAGTGTGAACGCGATGACCGAGGACGACGTGCGTCAATTCCGCCGCGAGAACAACAACATCGTGGTGTCGCGTGTCTTCGCCGAAGAGGAGTACGAGCAGGGCAAAGTGTTGGCGTTATCACCAGATAGCATCCGACCAGCGCCGAAACCAGTACGAACTTTTGACCAGGCATTCCGTCCTTGGCCCGAGCTGTTGAGTGAGTTGGAGCGCGCGGGCTTCACGCAGCCGTCTCCCATCCAGGCGCAAGCTTGGCCTGCACTGCTCGCCGGTGAAGATGTCATCGGCATCGCACAGACAGGCACGGGAAAGACATTGGCCTTCCTGCTGCCAGCGCTCGTTCACATCGAGCACCAGCCCGTTTCGAGGGCAGAGCGCACTGGGGCCAATGTACTCATATTGGCACCGACCCGCGAGCTAGCGCTACAGATTGAACGCGAGGTTGCGAAATATCGTTACCGCGGCATCTGTGCAGTGTGTCTGTACGGCGGTGGGAATCGACGTGAGCAGGTCAACAGTGTGACGCGCGGTGTCGAGATCATCATCGCCACGCCAGGCCGACTCAATGATTTGGTGGCCGCTGGACACGTCGATGTCACCGCTGTCACGTACCTCGTACTCGATGAGGCTGATCGCATGCTCGACATGGGCTTTGAGCCACAGATACGCAAAGTGCTGCTGGACATCCGACCAGATCGACAGACAGTAATGACATCGGCGACATGGCCAGCGGGCGTACGTCGTCTGGCGCACTCGTACATGCACGATCCACTGCAAGTGTACGTGGGCAGTTTGGATCTAGCCGCTGTACAGTCCGTCACACAGAGTGTGGTATTTATCGCTGGCGACGACGAGGAGGACGAGAAGTTCCGCTATTTTATGAACTGGGTGCGCCAGATGGAGCCTAACGACAAGGTGATTGTATTCTGTGGCAAAAAGGCGCGCGCGGATTACATCAGCAGTGAACTGGTGGCAGCGGGTGTGGAGTGCCAGGCGCTGCACGGCGACCGCGAACAAGCGGATCGTGAGCAGGCTGTCAAGGACATCACCAGTGGTGCCGTTCAAGTGCTGGTCGCGACGGACGTGGCGTCCAGGGGCCTGGACATTGCTGACCTGACACACGTCTTTAACTACGATTTTCCACGACATATCGAGGAGTATGTGCATCGCGTGGGGCGCACGGGCCGTGCAGGCCGCAGCGGCCAGGCGCTTAGCCTGGTGACGCGCATGGACTGGGCGCAGGCCGACGAGCTAGCGCGCATCCTGCAGGACGCCAACCAGTACGTGCCCCAAGCTCTGGTGGACATGGGGAGGCGGCACGCTGCTTGGCGCGAACGCAAGGATAACGAGAAGACAGGTGGCCGAGGCAGAGGCACCTTCCGTAACAAGAACTAGTTCGAATTTTCTATTGTTTATAATTTTTTTGGTTTTGTTATGAAGTAAATTAAATTTATTTTGCCTAACATAAATATTTGATTGATTTATTTATTCTCTATTCGATACTTCAGAACGGTGTATTATGTATGTATATTATAATCTGCATGTCCCAGTGGGGTCTGAATAAATAAAATGTACACCTTTGTCTGACTGGTCTTTGTATATTACACCTTATTTCACGCAATACGTTATACATCCTGTTATTGCAGATCGGCATGTATACTAGCTCGAATGATCGATAATAAAGTGAGCTTTGCTTGTAACAGCAACAAAGCAAACAAATAAATAACCACATAAAACGACGATGGCGGTAAGTTTTACTTATTAATTTATATACAAATCAAACATTATTTTGTAGTTGCAACGGTATAATTGCTCGAGATTAATTTTCTATAATATACATATACATTTAATATATAAAATGATACATACTCTGTACAATTTGTAACCTCAAATGCTTGACTTGATAAAACAATGTGATGAGGTATTGATTTGTAGACCGCTGCAGCCGCCAAGATACAAGAAGTGCGCGAGATAACTCGCATCGAGCGTATCGGAGCCCACTCGCATATCCGTGGACTAGGCCTCAATGACAGTTTGGAGGCTAGGCATGTGTCACAAGGTATGGTGGGTCAAGCAACTGCCCGCCGCGGAGCGGGCATCGTGCTGCAGATGATCCGCGAGGGCAAAATCGCTGGCCGAGCTGTACTACTTGCCGGCCAACCTGGCACCGGTAAGACTGCCATTGCCATGGCTCTAGCGCAAGCTCTTGGGCAGGACACTCCATTCACCAGCATGGCTGGTTCCGAGATCTACTCACTAGAGATGAGTAAGACAGAAGCGCTCACACAAGCAATCAGGAAAAGCATTGGTGTTCGAATCAAAGAAGAATCTGAAATAATCGAGGGAGAAGTCGTTGAATTACAAATTGATCGGCCGGCCACAGGAACCGGAGCAAAAGTTGGACGCATCACATTGAAAACAACGGATATGGAGACACTGTACGATCTTGGAACAAAAATGATTGACAGTCTGATCAAAGAGAAAGTCCAAGCTGGTGACGTGGTTTCTATTGATAAAGCTACGGGGAAGATCAGTCGGCTGGGGAGGAGCTTCACGCGAGCACGGGACTATGATGCCACAGGCACACAGACACGTTTCGTACAGTGTCCTGAGGGTGAGCTGCAGAAGCGCAAGGAGGTTGTGCACACTGTGTCGCTACACGAAGTAGACGTCATCAACAGTCGCACACACGGCTTCCTGGCGCTGTTCGCTGGCGACACGGGCGAGATCAAGTCAGAAGTGCGCGAGCAAATCAACGCCAAGGTGGCAGAGTGGCGCGAGGAAGGCAAGGCGGACATCGTACCCGGAGTGTTGTTCGTAGATGAGGTGCACATGCTCGACGTAGAGTGTTTCAGCTTTTTGAACCGTGCACTCGAGTCCGACATGGCGCCCGTCGTCATTATGGCCACCAATCGCGGCATCACTCGCATCCGCGGCACCAACTACAAGTCTCCGCATGGCATTCCACTAGATCTGCTCGACCGCATGATCATCGTACCCACGCAGCCGTACGGCGAGAAGGAACTGCGCGAGATCCTGGCGATCCGTTGCGAAGAAGAAGACTGTCAAATGGCGTCCGACGCCCTCACCGTATTGACGCGGATCGCCGCCGAGACATCCCTGCGTTACGCCATCCAGCTCATTACTACTGCTGCTCTGGTGGCTCGGCGACGCCGCGCTCCTGAGGTTAACATCGACGACGTCAAGCGCGTCTACTCACTCTTCCTTGATGAACAACGTTCCACGCTCTTCCTCAAGGAGTACCAAGATGAGTTCATGTTCAATGAAGTCGGTATGTATAAAGTGGACATTTAATTCAACATTTTATTATAATAATACAATAAATACACATTGTTAAATAATTGCTAAGTTCTTGGTAAAGCTACAATAAACTCATGAATTAATCTACACGGCTCATCTAGAATAATAATAGCATCTTGATCGCACTTGGTCTCAACAGCAAGCGGATAATATCCGTGCTTCTTGAAGATGATGTTCATCTTTGCCTCGTAAAATGTTTCCTCACGATTCAAGCCGGCGTACATGGGCGCCACATTAAACGTATTCATTCCAATGTGAAGATCATCTCCATATTTGATCCGGTCATAAAATGATCCCCGACCAATGATTTGATGATTCACTGAGATCTCTACTAGTACACATTCGGTATAATGGGTTCGATGTGACACATTATCGTACAGAATATTCGCCGGGTTAATTTGCGACGGTAGAATAATCATTTTAATTATCGGTCGCACCCCGGAACTATTTTCCGAAACCTTTATGTTTACCGAGAAATGATCGTTGTCGGAATTAACTGCTAAATAATCCGTTCCACAAATGGGAACACGTTTTTCTAGCATTCGCTCGGTGCGAAGCGGACTTACGTATGAGTCACAACAAATATCGCTGCTGAAATAATTAAACTCCAATCGGTCGAGTTCCAATTCCGTAAAGATAACTTTACCGGCCTCACTTAGGAAATTAGTAAAGTCTGGTTCATTGAGAGATAAAATGCGTAGCTGTCGAAGAATACCGCCCATTTCTAATTCAGAACGAAGACTCGTATTATCTGGCGTGTCCTCTAGGCGGTGCTGCGCCCACATGATAGCAAAATCAATTACTTGAAGTTCGCTGTTGATTTCAATGATTTCGCGACTTAGTAAAAAAGATAGAGCTTCCGGCGACGTGTGCAACACACCCTCGTTACTTAAAAGCATGTTGCTATTTTGTAAGGCCAGGGCTACACACGTTTCCTTTAAACACCTATTATTGTATAGACAAGCCAGGTTTAATGCTGGCCACAAGTCGTCCAAAGTCTCAGGTTCGAGTCCTGCCAAACAGAGTTCAACTAAATCTGTCATTTGAAAGAAGCACGCGGCTTCAACGACATCCTGCGCTTCGTCGATGCTTTCTATGTCCATATCTTGCAGATAAACGTGTTTTAGAATTAATTGCATGACTCGAAGGCTGTATGGAACTGGCACCAACTCTGTTTGATCCACTTCGGGGCCTGAATAGTTAAAAATTAATACTTGAAACGAATATAGATATAAGTTAGTTACCTAAGAATAATTGCTCCATTTTGGGGCTCGCGGCAGCAAGGATTAATTTATGCACGCGAATTTCTTGTTCTTCTACAAGAAATGAACAATCGGAATATAAGCCAGACTCAAACATACTTCCTAATCGTTCGGATGGTGACACACCGGCTAATTGGTTTGGGTGCATGTTCTCTGGTTCTAAAACAAATAGACGGTAAATATAATATAATTTTTCTACTATAATAATAAACCTTGAAGCTGATTAAAGCAACTTTTCTGATAGATCCAGCCTAATTTTGCTCTTGGACTTGGTAAATCCATATCTACACAATACTAACTTACCTGTATTAAATATTTGCTATTTAATTAAGTACAAGTGTCACTGATAAGATAAGAAATATCATTTATTGCATTTTATTTTTTTCAATTTGTTTCAGATGATGACGCGTCGATGCAAGTAGATTCGTAAGATGTAATTAAAATATTTATAATAAATCTGTACACAAATTTAGTGAATGTTGAATTTGTAATATTTTTCATACCAATGTCTACCTATCTTAATAGAAAACGATATATGTTTTATTAGTTTATTATAATTTTAACATAGTACATAACAATTTGAAAGTATTGTACAACAATCTACATATATATTATAAAAAAAGTATAATCACAACCATAACTTAATATTAAATTAGTTGAAATTGTAACAGTTGCACATTATTTAACTACTAGACTACATATAAATAGCAAAGCTGTAATAAATTAATTGAAAGCATTTTATTTTGTGTTTGGTGAAAATTCATATTCCATTTTCTTCGCAGAGACCAATTTCATGGTGAACCCCAAAAAATTTTGTAGATAGTTTAACAATCGAAGCAGCAGCTTTAAATCTGGCCTGGGCTCGCATCTTTTCCACCTTTTTCTTCCACTGAAAATTTTTAAAATAATAATTTCGCGCGGTTCAGATTAATTAAAGGTTATTTTGGTAGATGACGCAAAGTGTCAGATTCTGTTTTTCAGTGATTGTGTTTACTAGGGGATCAGTTTTTCCCTGTTTTTACTAATAATTTTAACTTAAGAATCGTGTAGTGTATATAATTAAGATTATAGACTATTTATTGCAATTGTGTTCAAGTATCAAAGTGTATTTTTGTATACTTTTCATATTTTTAGAGTTTGCGTCAATGTGCGAAAACATAACCTTATACAAACAAGTTGATTTTGACATTTGTAATACAAAATCATGGTTAACACATCAATATTAGACTACAGCAGTGGTTAACAGGTACGGATTTACCCATTTTAATATACTTTTTACATTTAAATACGAGATATGTTGCTGAAACTTTTCCAAACTTACATCTTCATCTCGAGAAGGCATAGTTGACAAAAATCTAGCCATTTCAGGTTTCTCAGGATCTATAATCGCTAAAACAGATACGCAGCCATCCACTGTACCCAAAATAATTGCTCGGCCGTCTTGTGTACTCTCCACCGCTGATAATTCTGTTTGTACGCGATAGTTTGCTATCATACGCGCGTCCGAAGTTCTAACAAATAAACAGAATGGAATGTTACATATACTTGAAGTTACATATGATACGAATGCATATACATACCGAAACACTCTTAAGGTCTTTTTGCCGCTATGGTAGTATAATACATAATCATCGGTTTTATTAAACATACAAATTACTGTAAAGACACCTTCTGCAACTTTAGGAATGAAAGTTCGGATTGTTTGGCCCTTCTTCAACTCTAATAATTCGAGTCCACCTCTGGCTGGTGCGTATAAACCATATTTGCCATCGTTTGTAACACTGCCGTTCCATTTGTGAATTGTTCTAATATGTTTTTTACTCCGTATATCTATGACTGCTCCTTTATCAGTAGTAACCACAGCTATCAAGTGTCCTTTGCTAGGCATTGCCACCACTGCACTCACATCCTAATCAAGTAAAACAAATGCAAAATATATTACATAGAAATAAATAAGTTTACCTTGATTGAACATGGCTTTAAGCCAATGCGATGAATTAAAGCTCCCGTTTTTGCATTGTACACAATAATACAATCCCTGTTGGTTTTATCTGCCGCAGCAATAACCATATGTTGTCCATCTGCCGTGATGACAGCAGCTCGGAACGGTATCCCGGTGATACTTCTCACCGGGTACTCTGTACTGTATTGCAGCTCTCCATCTGGTATCGAGCGTACACACACTGTGGCGATTGTTCGCACTAGATCCTGACCTGGCGGGTTACTGGGCTTGGAGATGGACAATACTTTAGTACCGTCCTCCATGAGCATGAGCTGTTTAATGCCTGGTTGTTCTTCCTTGAATAGTACTTGCTCAGACAACCGATGCCACACTAGGATATTGCCCGACTCGGCCGACACAATGTAACGTCCGTCTGCTGTGATGACGGCATGTGTCACGATCGCTCCCAGCGGACTGTCAGCCATTTTGGTGATGAGTTTGCCGACCTGCAGATCCCACACGCCGACGCAGCTTCTTGTTACAGTCACAGCAAGGCCCAGATTTTGAGATAGACTACATAATTCATTACATTATATTTCATTCACTCGCATCTGTTCACTTGTTGTACTTACCTGATGGAATCTATTGGTAATTCATGTCGGTCAATTACGTGCACTTGTTCAAATATATTGTTGATGTTCCATACTTTTACGGAGCGATCTATCGAGGACGTGACGACGCAGTTCCAGTGGCCGATAGTGAGGGCTTCAAGCTGCATTATTCTTCCAAAATGAGCGTCTAAAATCTTAACCAACTTCGTGGATTCTAAACTCCATACATACAAGTTCTTTCGTACACCAGCTACAGCATAATTCTTCTGTGCGCTTAACATGATTGAATTGGATTGTAATATTTTAGTTGATATATTTCTTATACCATGGGGTAGCATTAACACTATAGCACCTTCAGATAGTTTAGTTTGTTCTGTGTTTAAGTCCCATATAACAAACCCGTTGCCCGTTGTTCCAAATAGAATAGTTTCATCTAGATTTAGTTGGAACTGTAACATGAATTCCACGTCGTCTGTTTGTGCCCGCGGCAAGTCTTCTATGCGATCCCACTCTAATGTGTCATCATTACGTTGATATTTGGTCACCATGTAACAATTATCTGTAGTACAGGCGTACACAATATTTTTATTTTTATTTGAAACCATTGCGCTGTGAAAATTCAGTGGCTCCATGCTACTATTTTCTTTGTAGTCTTGTAAAATCATCTGGGATTCGTCTAAATCACCTTTCCAGAATATAATCCGGTACTCGTGAGTGTTTGAGTAGTGCATAGAAAGGATAGGCCATTCCTGAGGGTTCATAGGCGACTTGGAGGAGTGAAGTTTCTCGGCACGCATGTTGAACATCACCCACGTCGCTGACCCGTGAACAATCAGCTGCTGATTCAGTAAAAATACTCCTGTTACACTTTCTATTTCTTTTTCTTCTATTTCTTCTATTTCCTCTTCTTGTTGCAGTGGATTCTCTATTAACTGAAATTCGCTCGATAACATATTTAATAATACAGTCTGATTGTTGTTAGTGTAAGCTGCAGCCCATTTATTATCTGGACTAAGTACAAGTTGTTGCATTATTCCCTCGATGCCAGGATTCACGTCCCTCGTCTGATCGCTCGTCGCTAAATCCCAAGTGATGAATCGGTTGGAGATCGACACCACATATCTCAAATCAGACGTCAAACAAAATGCAAACACTGCAAACTGGTGACCCTCCAGCGAGTATTTCAACGGTCCACCAGGTGTATGTAGACAATGGTAGACAGGACTGAGTGAACAGTGTGAACATCCATTCTTGTCACAAGCATTCAACAACATTTTCACGTTTGGATTTTGACCAATTTCAGGAAGAAGTCGTCCTACTAGTTGCGGAGCTAACATGTCAGGATATTGAGCCAGGACTGCGCCGCCTAGACGAAGAGCGTCAGCCACTAACATGATTTCTCTTCTTGCATCCTTGTCCTCGATATTTGCGCATGCATCTTCAAAGTCACTGAGCACAGCCTGCAGCGGACAACTCGACAACTTGGCGTGCAACCATTCATAGTTGAACAGTACATTTTGAAACAAATCTTGAAATCTTCTGGAGCGAACAAGATGATACGGCAATTCACCAAATTTACGTAAATTATATCTGGAGACTTTTCCATCTTTGGCGTAAAATACCAACGGTTGAACAGGAACCTTTCTATCTGCGATGCCTTCTTTGTCAGTTAAATTAAACCTATGTCTTTGTATTTCGGTGTACTTGAATGGTTTAGGATTTCCGCCACCCCAAATACCCAAATAGTAATCAGCGATCATTGAATGGAAGTATGTAGCCATATTCATGTTCTTAAAGTAACGTTCCTTGGCCGCGTCGCGAAACTGTCTGTGGTACCAGTTCATCACGCTCACGCCGTCTGCTTCGCGTTCAGACAGATAGTTGGGTAGATCGTTGCGGATCCGCGTCCACAACAGCGGCGGGATTCTTCGCACTGGTGGTAAATGATACTGGTACACATCATCCAACACTTTATCATCAAGCGATATTAAATCTTCTAGTTCGCTCTCGGACAACCCACTCTTAGCAGCTGTTATATAAGCTAGCGCGTGGAACACCAGCAGTCTTCCATGCTGGAAATACAGGGTGTAACAGCGAAACCAACCAACGCCTATATTTTCTTTATTATTATAGTTACAGAAAAATATTATAAAGCAAAGTTGTAGAAGACCAAGGGGGACATCTGCTTAAAGAATAAAATAATTTTTTATTTTTAATATTAATGTGCAGTAAGCTATGGATGAAAAACAACAACAAAAGAACAAAATTTAGCTGCTGTCAAGTAATAATAATTGTTGTAAATTGTTATTATGTTTAGAAACTAATGAATATCAAGTAGAACATTATTTATAAGGAGTATTTTGTAATGATTATTTTTTTAACTTTAATTCATCACTTGTTTTTCATCCATAAGTTACTGCACATTAATATTAAAAATAAAAAATAAAATAAAAAACAACAAAGACAAAATTAATTGTCTTTAAATGCTCACTTGGTGAAACTAGGTTTAATAATAAAATATCAAAATAAACACTTGTCTAAGTTTCACAAAATTCAGCCTCCAAGTCACCTTATGAGGGCATCGTCAGAGGCTGGCCAGCACAGTTGGTAACCATAGACGCGTTTCGCTCTTATTAGAGCTCATCAGTATGGTATAACCTACTTCTTCACCTAGAACAAAGTTCATGTGAAGAAGCTGGTGACGAAGGACTGTGCCAGCAGAGAATAAGTTCTCTAAAGAACGGTAAGATAACATGAGAAGTTCTATCGAACCAGTAATGACATCTGTGAGACTTAGACAAGTGTTTATTTTGATATTTTATTATTAAACCTAGTTTCACCAAGTGAGCATTTAAAGACAATTAATTTTGTCTTTGTTGTTTTTTATTTAAATTGCTATTTCGTAGCTTTTGCTTTTTTCGGTAGAAGGCATTACTGGTTCGATAGAACTTCTCATGTCATCTTACCGTTCTTTAGAGATCTTATTCTCTGCTGGCACAGTCCTTCGTCACCAGCTTCTTCACATGAACTTTGTTCTAGGTGAAGAAGTAGGTTATACCATACTGATGAGCTGTAATAAGGGTACCCCTTTGGTTTTTTCAGATTTTAATTCAATTTTCCCAAAAATCCTTAATCGTAGGTTTATTAAAACGAAAATTTACATACATATGTATTTTGACCCACTGAATCCAGTGGTGCAATCTTCAAATGCATATGACTTCTGGTTTTCAAGAAAATGTTAAAAAACCTCTTTTTGCGATTTTTGTGGCGGAAAATAGAAAAAAAATTAAAATCGCTGAAACTATGTTTATAAGTTAACTGAAGCACGAGAAAATTAATGCCGTTGAGCGCGTTTTCATATCACATTTAGTTTTTGAGATATAGCCTCGGAAAAGTAGAAAAACTGAAAAATTCGATAAATTTCACTTTTCAGGAGGCTATATCTCAAAAACTAAACAAGATATGGAAATGCGCTCAACGGCGTTGAATTCCCCGTGTCCGAATTGACTTATAAGCAAATTTTCACACAATTTTAAGCAATTTAATATTTTTAATTATTTCCTAAGGGGTACCCCTTTGGTTTTTTCAGATTTTAATTCAATTTTCCCAAAAATCCTTAATCGTAGGATTATTAAAACGAAAATTTACATACATATGTATTTTGACCCACTGAATCCAGTGGTGCAATCTTCAAATGCATATGACTTCTGGTTTTCAAGAAAATGTTAAAAAACCTCTTTTTGCGATTTTTTTGGCGGAAAATAGAAAAAAAATAAAAATCGCTGAAACTATGTTTATAAGTTAACTTAAGCACGAGAAAATTAATGCCGTTGACCGCGTTTTCATATCACATTTAGTTTTCGAGATATAGCCTCGGAAATGTAGAAAAACTGAAAAATTCGATAAATTTCACTTTTTCGGAGGCTATATCTCAAAAACTAAACAAGATATGGAAATGCGCTCAACGGCGTTGAATTCCCCGTGTCCGAATTGACTTATAAGCAAATTTTCACACAATTTTAAGCAATTTAATATTTTTAATTATTTCCTAAGGGGTACCCCTTTGGTTTTTTCAGATTTTAATTCAATTTTCCCAAAAATCCTTAATCGTAGGATTATTAAAACGAAAATTTACATACATATGTATTTTGACCCACTGAATCCAGTGGTGCAATCTTCAAATGCATATGACTTCTGGTTTTCAAGAAAATGTTAAAAAACCGCTTTTTGCGATTTTTTGGCGGAAAATTGAAAAAAAATAAAAATTGCTGAAACTATGTTTATAAGTTAACTGAAGCACGAGAAAATTAATGCCGTTGACCGCGTTTTCATATCACATTTAGTTTTTGAGATATAACCTCGGAAATGTAGAAAAACTGAAAAATTCGAAAAACTTCACTTCTCAGGAGGCTATATCTCAAAAACTATTTCATATTTTTATATAATGGATATATATATATTGGCAAAAATATGACGATATATATATAAATATCATGATATATATCGATCGATATACAATATCTTCGAACCCTGATGGTTACCAACTGTGCTGGCCAGCCTCTGACGATGCCCTCATAAGGTGACTTGGAGGCTGAATTTTGTGAGACTTAGACAAGTGTTTATTTTGATATTTTATTAATAAAAAATTATTTAAATTTCAATTGAATTTGTCTCAATATTTTTATTATGTAAGGATGTAGAATGATTACATCGTTGAATTCAGAAAAAAATACTCTATCGAATAGATCTAAAAAATATGTATAATCCCATTTGAAAAAATATAACTTTGTGTTGTAACTTGAGAACCACTGGTTTAAAAAATTATTTTATTCTTTAAACAGATGTCCCCCTAGCTCTTCTACAACTTTGCTTTATAATATTTTTTTGTAACTATAATAATAAAGAAAATATAGGCGGTGGTTGGTTTCGCTATTACACCCTGTATACATAACATTAAATCGTGTTATAGTTTAAATGAAAATTACCTGTTTCTCAATTCGTTCAAACAGCATCATGATCGAATCCATGACAGTGGACGCAAGATGAGTATCTTGGGGCTTCGTATAGCTTCTCCATCGGCAAATCTCAGCGAAAACTAGCTTGACAAAGATTGGTAGACTGCATTTGGCTATTGCATTTGCTACTAATCTCCATTGATAGTTGGTTAAATCACGACAAGCTGTAGCCATCCACATCCTTCAAAAGTGTAAAAATAACAAATGCTACTTGATAATAATATTTATTTATTTACTTGATAACTTGCATGGCGAGATCTTCACCAAGAGCTGATACTTCTATGAAATTTTCTTCTGTATCAATCATTTTCCGTAGAATATGATACTCTCGTGATATTTCTGGATTAGTTTCTTCCGCTGCACAAGAAATAATAACTTTCACGTATGGGGGAAGTCTAGAAGGTATCCAAGACACTTTGTTTGCATTTTGTGATCCTGTCAACTGATCCACTGAGTCGAGGAACAATAGGAATGGTTGTTCTTTACTAGCATAAGTAATTAAATGTTTAAAGTGTGCTGTTAGTGGCACTAGGTCATCTGGGATAGATTCGAAAGGTAACATAAAGTTGTATGATATCTAAAATATTGTTTATTAAAATGGATTGTTTGTTTATAGGTTTCATTGATTACCTGTTGACAAATCGAGATGAGTGTTGGTGTTAATGCACTTGAATCAGGAGTTGTACCTAGGAATCTTATAATACAGAGTGGTCTAGCTCCTTGAAACCACACATTAGATAAACTTGCACTTTTTGCAAGTAAAGAAGTCTTTCCACAACCTCCTTCGCCGTATAATACTAAACTCTTTTCCGAATTACCCAACATGTAGTTATGAATACGTTCTAGGCTATCTTCTCTGCCGTAAAACACCTATAGAACAAACATTACAATGTAACAAACAATTTTCACCAATTTAAATCTACCCCTGTGGCTCCCCCTCCACTAATATCTTTGGGGGCCGTCAAATCACGGCATTTCACGTGAAGCAATATATCACTTACCGAGATCTGCTTAGACAGAGTACCACACCCAGTAATGGGTACAAGGCGTGATGATATATTTATTTTAAAAAAATATAAAGTAAACATTTGGCTATGTTTTTTTACAAAGTCACCTTATGAGGGCATCGTCAGAGGTTGGCCAGCACAGTTAGTTTCGCTCTTATTAGAGCTCATCAGCTGGCCAGCCTCTGACGATGCCCTCATAAGGTGACTTGGAGGCTGAATTTTGTGAAACTTAACCAAGTGTTTACTTTATATTTTTTATTAAACCTTGTTTCACCAAGTGTTGGATGACAATTAATTTTGTCTTTGTTGATATATTTATTTATTACAATGTAACGTATGCAACAGAATAAATGTTTAGTATACTTTAACACTGTTATTGCAGGCATGCAAATGCTGTAATATCTCTGTGACAATTTGTCCCTGTGCACTAGAGTCTTCCTTCCTCATGGCTCGATCCACCAGCTTGATTATGTTCTTGTAAAAGTGTATTATAAAGTGTTTTAAATAATCTCCATGGGTCTCATCGTCTAGACCTTCACGACCAATCCACTCCACTGTATATCTATGAACAAGTTTCATTTCAAATTATTATAATCTACTTTGGACTTTAACTTACTTTTGCATGTTGCTAGTTTCGATTTTTTCTGGTAGTCTATCATCTCGCAAGTTTGCCAGAAGTTTGGAAGCCTCTGCGTCCAAACTTCTGTTGATGATGTCTACAAACAACGATGCTTTTTTCAAGTTTTGCAAATTAATGTTGTTTATGTAACGCACGTAAGCTAAGCAGTGATTCTTGGTATTTTTAACATTTAGAATTCCATTAATAACTTCTCTTTCTGTTACAGACATAAAGTAGTTGTGCATAATTTCATCATCGATCTTTCCTTGAGTGTGTAAACTTAGTGCAGCTTTCCGAAAAAGCTTTTGCATTTTGTTGAGAGTATCCCACCATACAGCCTGATCTTCAGCTTGTAGTTTTGGGATTCGCTAGACGAGAAATCAGACTTATAAATAAATAAATAATATTTAAAAGTAGATGTGTACTTTGTTATTAAAGTTAACTAGAATGCTTGAAATTGGTTGTAAAACAGATATAGGAGGTACAGCATTACTATCCTTGCGATACCAAGTGTCTAATACAGTGACATCCACATTAACTGCGGCCAGGTCGTCGCGCAGTAACTGCAACTCGCTGCTGAGGATGTACGTGGGGATCGGACGGTAGCCGTACTTCTGTCCCAGAAACACTACGAAATTGGGCCCCATAGACAGTCGCTGGCAATTCTTAATTTCGCGCATACATAGCTCGGTGGTCATGTGATCGTCGGTGGCTTCGTCTCGCACCCCCCACCGCATATCCACCACCTTCACAACATTATTTCAAAGTCAAACAGAATCGATTGTATTTTGTGCTGTAGGTTAGTGTGGCGTACCGCACGGTACCATCCACCAAACTACCAAGGTTATTTTAGGATTATTTTGCGTGACGAAATGCTCTTCATTGTTGATGCTTCTCATATTCTTTAAGTTTTGCATGCATTTATTTAAAGAATCGAATTTGTTGTACATACCTGAAATTCAAGTCCATGTTTCTCGCGACAATAATCCTTAATTTTTGGATAACATTTTGCCATGAGCGTGTTTCTTTCCATTGTTGTATCTATATTTCACCAATGCATGTATTTATCTATGAATCTATAATTATATTAATATTGCTTACCTGTAAACGTAGAACTAGTAAATATTCTAACAATTTTGGAGCTAACCGGCGGTAACTTTTGCAAAGATCCCGCAAAAATCGAATCAACTGTCTTCTCATCCATGTTTGTTGTCGAAGAGTCTGCGAACGACTGAAGCGTTCTAACGCTACTTACTTATCAATAATCGATACGTGTCGTTAGTTTCAGGTAGCAAGACAACATGCAGCCGTGTGGCACCTCGGATTCTGCCACCTCGGAGATGAACACGTTCAAGAGCGTGGTGACCGTCTTGGCGGATCCCAACGCTAAAGATGACATCAAGCTCAAAGCTGCACAGGAACTTATCAAGAACTTTGAGACGATATTAAACTCTCCGTTGTACCCGCTCTTCTTAGAACATTCCGTTAAATTATTCTTGAAGATTTTAGATGAAGGAGAACCATATTTTATATCAGAATACAACATACAACAGGTACGCTACTACAAATAAATATTTCAAATAAAATTCTTACCGAGTTGTTTTCTTTCAGGTTCGAAAATTAATCTTGGAAATGTTACACAGACTTCCAACAAACGATTTACTAAAACCCTATGTAAAGCAAATGCTCTCGTTAATGTTGAAATTACTAGAAATTGAGAATGAAGAAAATGTTTTAGTTTGTCTTCGAATCATCATCGAGTTACATAAACAGTATCGACCGACGTTTAATCCAGAGATTCAACATTTCCTACAGTTTGTCAAGTCTATTTACTCTGAGTTACCGAACCATTTACCTAAAATATTCGAACCTCGGCCTCCGATAGTTGTCAATGAACTTTCTGAAATTAATTTAGAAGAATTGTTACAAAAGACGTTCACTGTCACCGCTATACAGACCGGAAAAAAGACCAAAGACGGTACAGTCATCTCTGTAAGTTGATCACGTGTACATCTATATTTTCAGTGTAATTTATTATTATATCTTTTCAGTATAATTTAATTCCTAAAGCAATATTATCATTAAAAGTGTTACAAGAGCTCCCGATTATTGTGGTACTGATGTACCAACTGTATAAACAAAATGTTCCTCAGGATGTTGCAGATTTTATACCGTTAGTTATGAAAACTATTACTTTACAGCCTTCGTTACAACAGAGGTAGATTCATTTCGTTTTAAAACTGATTTTTAACATTTAATCACATATTTTCTTACAGACAATCCCCTTATTTTAATAAAGAAGTATTTGTAGACTTCATGGGAGCTCAGATCAAGACTCTATCATTTCTAGCGTTTATAATAAAGATGTATCAAGAAGTAGTGAGTCAACATTCGGCTCAGATGGTACAAGGCATGTTGGATCTCCTCACGTTATGTCCCATGGAGGTGGCGCATCTCCGTCGAGAGCTCCTGATTGCCACCAGACACATTCTTGCCACCGAATTACGCATCCGTAACTTTATATCACAATTCTATGTTATTTGTTTGTTGTAATTTGCTTTGTGTACAGATTTCGTGCCTCATATGGAGCGACTGTTCGACGAAGATGTCCTCCTCGGCCGAGGTTGGACCACACATGAGAGTTTGAGACCTCTAGCGTATTCCACATTAGCGGACTTGGTGCACCACGTTCGACAGCATCTCGGTCTGCCGGACTTGGTCCGAGCTGTGCATCTTTTTAGTAAAAATGTTCATGATGAAAGTCTAGCCACAAAGTAAATATACACAACAAACAAACATTATGATTTATTTATAAGATATGTTCTGTTAGTATACAAACAGTGTCGTGTAAGTTGCTGCTGAATCTCGTGGATTGTATCCGGTTGAGGTCGGAACAGGAAGGAAGTCCTGAAGGAAGTTCCCAAGGCTGTGAGCTACTCATGCGGATGTTGGAAGTCTTTGTACTCAAGTTTAAAACTATCGCTAAAATACAACTTCCTATTTTAATCAATCAATGGTAAATTATTCATTATCCACATGCTGATTTATTAATAATAAGTAAAATATTTAGCAAACAACAATCAAACGCTCAGCAAGCCACTTCCGCACCAAAAGCGCCCGTAACAACAGATCCCAAACAAGAATCAGATGTAAAACCATCTCCAGCAGAACTACTTGATGCTGCATCTACATCCCAAGTGTCAAAAGACGAGCGACCCAAGTTTGGCGTTACCGCTTCGACGAGCAACTATAGTGTGACTGACTACCGCAGCCTCGTCAAGACGTTGGTGTTTGGAGTTAAGACTATCACGTGGGGATGCGCCTCGTGTAAAAACTACCCGGCTACGCAGGGTGGCACAGCCTCCACCTCGGCGAAGCCCTTCCAACCCCACGAGACGCTCGTGTTTGTACGACTAGTGCGTTGGGCAATGCGCGCCCTCGACATTTACACATTACCTGTAGCACCTGGCACACCCGCCGTCGCTCCAGCCAGAGCCCCGCAACCCCCGCAGCAGACTGTACGCACCAAAGAGGAGAAAGAGGTACTCGAACACTTTTCCGGTGTTTTTTCAATGATGAATTCTCAAACGTTTCGAGAGATCTTTTCTACGACGATCGACTACATGGTAGAGCGTATTCACAAGAACAGTGCGCTGCAGACGGTGGCAAACTCGTTCCTAGCGAACCCGCCCACCTCGCCCATTTTCGCTACCATCCTCGTGGAATATCTCCTGGAGCGTATGAAGGAGATGGGCTCGGACGCTGAGCGCAGTAACTTGTATCTACGATTATTTAAACTCGTGTTTGGCAGTGTCACACTCTTTCCAACCGAGAATGAGAACATGCTTCGACCGCATCTTCATCAGATTGTCAACAGATCCATGGAGTTGGCCATGAGCGCTAAAGAACCACTCAACTATTTTTACTTGTTGCGCGCCTTGTTTCGTTCTATCGGCGGTGGCAGTCACGATCTCCTCTACCAGGAGTTTCTGCCGCTGTTACCCAACCTGCTGGAGGGTCTCAATCGTCTACAGAGCGGGCTGCACAAGCAACAGATGAAAGACTTGTTTGTCGAGTTGTGTCTGACGGTGCCAGTACGACTGAGCTCATTACTGCCCTACCTGCCAATGTTGATGGACCCGCTGGTGTCGGCACTCAACGGTTCACAGATCCTCATTAGCCAAGGCCTGCGTACCCTAGAGCTGTGCGTGGACAACCTGCAACCCGACTTCCTCTACGAACATATCCAGCCTGTTCGGGCTGATTTGATGCAAGCGCTGTGGAGGACTTTACGTAACAACGATCCCACAGCACAAGTTGCATTTCGTGTCCTCGGCAAATTCGGAGGCGGTAACCGAAAGATGATGATCGAACCACAGCGTCTTGAATTCCAGGATACAGACGCTACACCGCCCGCGATCCACGCATACTTCCTTGATCATCAGCAACCCATCGACTTCCCCGTAGAGAAGGTGATAGACACGGCGTTCACCGCACTAAAACAGAGCTCTACATATTCGTTCTATCGCAAGAAGGCGTGGGAAGTGATCCATTGCTATCTGGCTGCGTCGCTTACACTCACTGACGACAAACAGATCCTACTTAAGTTGTTCACTTATCCAGGCTTCCACGGCGCCGGCAACAAGGTACCGCACCTACAAGGTTCGCCCTATAAGTCACAATATAGACGTGCACGAGACACACACCAGACAGCGCTCACCGGCATGTTCGTGGCCGTCGCCATCAAGGAGCTCAACAATCAAAAGGAAGTAAACAACCAAGTGTTTCAAACAATGGTAAAAGTGGTGCGCCATTATACGATGATTGCGGTCGCCCAACAAGCAGGTCCATTCGCCATCACCAACAGGCAAGTGGAGCAGGTTTGTCTGGACCCACTGGTGCTAGTAGATGCGTTGGCCGCTATTATGGGTCACGAAGAGAAAGAACTGTGCAAGCCAGGCTACGTGGCCATGAGTCTCATGCTCGACACGGCCAATAGCATCCTCGGCAGCAAGGATAAGGCGTGCTCATTACCCTTGATGGAGTACCTATCGGAGAGGATGTGCGCGCTGTGCTACGAGCGCGCCTGGTACACCAAGCTAGGTGGCTGTTATGCCATCAAGTTTCTGTTCGAGCGCATGGCACCACGGTGGGTCTATGATCACTTGTTTGTCTTCCTCAAAGCTCTGATGTTTGTAATGATGGATCTGACGGGCGAAGTGTCGAGCGGTGCCCTCGATATGGCCAAGGCCAACCTGGACAAGATGCTGATGGTATGTGTAACAAAGCCAGAAGGCGACGACGCCGAGTTACATGCGGCGCAGACCAAAGCGTTGTTCGAGGTGACACACGAACTGGTGCGCCAGGTTACCTCCACGCACACCATGGTGCGTGAACAAGCCATGCAAGCACTTCGTCTCCTTGCCACACGTCAAGCAAAGTCTGTCACCGACGTCATCCAACCACACAAGGACGTCCTCGCCGACATGATCCCGCCGAAGAAGCACTTGCTGCGTCACCAGCCCGCCAACGCTCAGATCGGTCTCATGGATGGTAATACCTTCTGCACCACGCTTGAACCAAGACTCTTTACCATCAATCTGAATGTGCTGGAACATAAAATATTTGTACACGAATTGCTGACGCTCTGCGAATCTGAGGATGCAGATCTTAGTAAATTTCCGTGTTACAAGTCAGTTAGCAGTTTCATTCCATTGCGGAAGAGTGCACTACGGGCGTTAGCAGCTTGCCACTACCTCGAGCCTAAAAACTACTGTGACAACATTTTCAACGTGTTGTACAAAGCCTTGGAGCGACCCAATCAAGAACTACAGGAGACCGCTTTCGAATGCATAAAGAAATTCATTGCTGGCTATCAAATCGACATGAAAATTGTTCATGAGTTGATGAGACCGCTACTAAACATGTTGGGCGATTATAGAAGCTTAAATTTAAACAGCACAAAACGATTTTCATATCTCACCAAATTATTCCCATCGGCTTTTAATGAAAAGTTTTGCGAACAATTACTAGAGATTTTAAAGAAACTATTTAAAGTAACGATTCAACAAAATGCCGGACTTTCTAAAAATAGCGAAAACGTTCAACAGATTGCAACAATCATCGATATTTTCCAACAAACTCCAGCTGCTAGTAGTAAATTTATTCCAGAATTATGTCAGCTAGTGTTACACACTGAGAACGCAATGCTAGTGGAGGCCAGCTCACCATTTCGAGTTCCACTATTTAAGTTCCTACTTCGATATTCGGCAGAGACAATGGAATATTTCCTGGACGACGCTAACATCAAAGAACAACAGTATAGTCGGTACTTGGAATTTATGCTCAAACATGCCGATGGGAAACCGTTCCGAGAACATTTACAAAACAAAATGGTCCCTCGATTGTTGGCCATGCTTCAAATTCCGGGCAACACGAATCAAACCGTTTCCGATCAAGACAAAGCCGAGATGCAATATCAATCAATTAGAATCATCTCTATTTTGATTAAATTTGACAAGACTTGGATTAAAAACAATTATGTTATTATTCATAGTCTAAATAAAATCTGGTGCAGTGATGAATATCTAGAGCGACACAAAAAAGTTGACACCGTCGAGTACACTCACTGGAAAGAACCAAAGTTAATCGTAAAAATACTCCTACATGATTTCTGCACGAGACCTGGTAACCCGTCCATGCTTTTCCAGCTGCTTCGAGCGTTTTGTGATCGATTCATTCCCAACTTTCAGTTCATGAAAGACTTTTTAGAAAACCAAGTCGCACAGAATTACTCTGTTGATTGGAAACGCTCAGCATTCTTCAAATTTGTGGAACTCTTTCCCACAAACGTCATGTCTCAGGAGCTGAAGGCGAAAGTTCTACAACTTATTTTAATTCCGTGTTTCGCCGTCAGTTTCCAACGTGGAGAAGCTGTAGCTCTGTTGGGATCTGAGCCCGCACCAGACCAGGACAGCAAAGAGAACGTCGTCTCGGTGTTTATTAGTGAGGTGAGTGAATAATATTCAAAAACTTTTTGAGAGCATTTTGGTGAATATTTTTCTTTTAATAAAACAAATTATGATTTAAATATAGCTTCGGAAAAGGCTAAAATTTGAGATAAATTTAACTTGTTCGGAGTCTAAACTAAGTAGTAACAATAATGATTTCTTCTGTGTAATAGCTTATCGACCCCGATAGACCATTTGGTTGTGCCGATTGCGTCCGCATCTCACTGTTGCAATTCTCCTGCCTCCTGGTGGAGCACGCGGCGCCCTATATCCACGACGCCAGCAACAAACAGCACGGCCACAAGGTGCGTCGCCTCATGACGTTCGCGTGGCCTTGTTTGCTGTCCAAATCATGCGTAGACCCGGTCACCAGGTACCACGGACACATCTTGCTCTCGCATATCATCGATAAATTTGCCATACACCGTAAGATTATACTCCAAGTGTTTCATTCGCTGCTTACTGCGCACGCCGTCGAAGCCCGCGCCGTCGTTCGCCAAGCACTAGAGATTCTCACGCCGAGTGTACCTGTCCGCGTGGAAGATGGCAACACCATGTTTACGCATTGGACTAAGAAGATTATTGTGGAAGAAGGACACTCTATGCAACAATTGTTTCACATTCTCACAATAGTAGTGCGACATTTTAAAGTGTATTACCCGGTGAGACATCATATTGTTCAACACATGGTAAACTCTATTCAACGATTGGGATTCAGTCCGACGGCGACCATTGAACACAGGAAGCTGGCATTTGAACTAGCGGAAGTTATTATCAAATGGGAACTATTGAGACTGAAAGATGAGTACGATTCAAGTGGAGATGTCAGTAGTGATACACCTATATCAGGAACACTAAAACGACCAACGTTGTCCACCGATGATGGCGAACACCAGCGTAAGAAACTCATGTTGGGTCCCTCGAGTTCATCAGTACCGGGCACAAGTGTGGCAGGGCCGAGCACAGAGTCCGCAAGTATTAGCAAGGCCATTGAACGCGGACATGCCGATGCCATCGTTAATTTCTTGCTACGGTTGGCATGTCAAGTGAACGAAGGCAGTGCGGCGGGCACAGCAGCCCCAGGAACAAGCCCTGGTGAGACCTTGTCTCGCCGGTGCGTCACCCTGCTTAAGATTGCACTCAAGCCCGACGTGTGGCCGCAACAAGTCGATCTGAAGCTAGGCTTCTTTGACAAAATCTTTGCGACAGTGGAGGCTGCCGCGCCCAACTACGGGAACATCTGTACGGCGCTCGAATTGCTAACCTTCCTCCTGGGTGTGATGAAGAAGGATCAAATCCTTGTCAGTTTCAAGCCGCTGCAACGCGGCCTCGGCGCTTGTATCACCTGTACCAACAGTAAAGTCATTCGCCTGGTGCATGGATTCCTCTCTAGACTCATGTCCATCTTTCCCACTGAATCCACCGAGTCGAGTTTAGCCTCCAAACATGAAGAACTTGAACTGTTGTACTCGACTGTACGTAAAGTCATTTCTGACGGTTTATCCAATTATGAGAAGAATCTCTCGGCGAGTCCTTCTAGTTTATTTGGCACGCTGATGATGCTCAAAGCGGCGTGTGTTAACAATCATTCGTACATCGACCGGCTCATCACACCCTTTATGAAAGTGTTGCATCGCATGGCCAAAGAGCACCTGCAGCCCACCGCTCCGGACACGGGCAGCGTCACCGTTGAACTGCTTATCTTGAGTCTGGACCTGGTAAAGACACGTGTCGTTGTTATGGGTGTCGAGATGCGCAAACAGTTTATTGGCAGTACACTAGTGGGTCTCATTGAGAAAACACCAGAGGTGAAGATCATGAAAGCCATCATTAAGATATTGGAAGAATGGATGAAGAATAAGAATCCGGTGACACTATCTCAGGCGCCGAGTCTTCGTGAAAAATCCATACTCCTGGTGAAACTCATGCAGTACGTGGAGAAACGATTCCCGGATGATTTAGAACTAAACGCACAATTCCTCGAGCTCGTTAACTACGTCTATCGGGACAAAGTGTTGAAAGCATCCGAATTATCGATGAAGCTAGAGCCGGCCTTCCTTGCGGGTCTACGATGCTCGCAGCCGCATATCCGCGCCAAGTTCTTCGACGTCTTCGATGAGTCAATGCGTGGAAAACGACTTCATGACCGTCTCGTGTACATCACATGTTCACAGAATTGGGACGCCATGGGCCCGCACTATTGGATTAAACAGTGCATCGAGCTGTTGCTGGTGACGGCAACGCCAGCCAAACAGATCCAGATGGTGCATGACAGCAGCAAGATGCCGAGCATCAGTCACGTGGTCAACACCGCCGAAGCCAAGGAACGCGATGCTTTCCTCAGCTACAGAGTGAGCGAGGCGGGCGACACGGCGCCAGTGTTGGTGAAGGAAGAAGTGCTAGAGCTGGACCTGGAACCGCTGGAGGAGAAGAAGCCGCCGACAGCTCCACAATCACTCGCCCAAACACTCACCGAGCACGCGGCCTTTTTAGATACGTTGCGCACCGTGGGCTCTGATCAATTCCTAGTGGCGGCCGCACAACTCTGTCACATGGATACAGCGCTTGCTGAGAGCGTGTGGCTCGCGCTCTTCCCTCGACTGTGGTCCGCTCTGGACGAGCAGCAGCGGCATGCCCTCACTGCCGAAATCCTACCGTTTGTCACGTCCGGCATCCACACTGTACAAAAGGACTGTCAGCCCAGTGCGCTCAACACGTTCGTGGAGGCGCTCGCCCGTTGCCATCCTCCCATACAAATCATTCCGCCGTTGATGAAATACATAGGCAAGTCGCACAACCTGTGGCACCGCATGGCCCTGGGCCTCGAGCAGATGGCGTTCGACACGGCAGCAGCGGCAGCGGCCTCCAAAACAGCCGTGGTGAAGGTTGAGTGTTATGAGGAGTTTTTAGAGGGCAGCGGCGCTGTGAATATAAGTGAACAGAGCGAGCTGCTGGACGCACTGGGTGAACTGTACTGGCTACTGTGCGAGGAGGACATGTGGGCCGGTCTCTGGCAGCGTCACGCCCATTACCGCGAGACTAACGTCGCCATTGCCTACGAACAACAGGGCTTCTTTGAGCAGGCACAACTAGCATACGAGGCGGCCATGGCACGACACAAACAGGACACAGTGGTGCCGCCGCATCATGCTGCCCGTGAGCTCGAGTTGTGGATGACACACTGGGTGCGATGCGCGAAGGAACTCAACCAGTGGGACGGGCTGCTGGAATATGCGCGTAAAGGCCACTACGATCCCTACCTCATGTTGGAGAGCTCGTGGCACGTGCCCGACTGGGATACCATGAAAGAAGCTCTCGCCGCCGTTGAGTACAACTGTCCGAAGGAGCTCGCGTGGAAGGTGACTCTGTATGGTGGCTTCCTTGCCATTTGCCATCCCAAGGATAAGCATTTGCAGCTCGTCGAACGTTATGTTGAGTCGGCGAGCAACATGTGCATGAAGGAGTGGCGTCGGCTACCACACATCGTCAGTCACATCCATCTACCTTATCTGCAGGCCGTGCAGCAGATCATTGAGTTGCAGGAGGCCGCGCAGATCTATCAGGGCTTGTCGCGCGCACACCCGTCCTCCCTTCATGACATGAACGCCATCGTCAAAACTTGGCGGAACCGTCTCCCCGTTATCGCTGATGACCTGACACACTGGAGCGATATCTTTACGTGGCGCCAACATCACTACCAGTTTATCGTGGGCCACTACGACTCGCAGCAGCAGCAACAACAACAGCAGCAGCAGCAGCAGCCCAAGGCTGATCCCGCCATGAAACCAAGCATGGTCGGTGTACATGCATCTGCTCAGGCCATCATACACTTTGCCAAGATCGCGCGCAAACACAACTTGCCCTCTGTGTGTCTGGACTCGCTATCCCGTATTTATACCATCCCCAGCGTGCCCATCGTCGACTGCTTCCAGAAAATTCGACAGCAAGTCAAGTGTTACCTGCTGATGGCGTCGCTCGGCGACAAGAACTCTCTGCAGGAGGCGCTCGACGCCCTTGTGAGCACCAATGTCTCGTACTTCCCTACCGAAATGACGGCGATGATCGCTGAGCTATACGCACTCAAGGGTATGGTGCTCGCGCTTACTGGTAGTTCGGACGGCGCCAACAAGGAGTTCTCAGCCGCGGTGCAGATGCACGACACCTTAGTGAAAGCTTGGGCGCTGTACGGCGACTACCTCGAACAAGTGTTTACCAAGAATCCTGCGCAAGTCACCTATGGTGTGTATGCTATCACCTGCTTCCTGCATGCCTGCAGACACCAGAATGAGTCAAAGGCACGCAAGTACCTCTCCAAAGTGCTCTGGCTGTTGAGTTACGACGACAAAAAATCGTCGCTGATGTCTGCGCTGGAAAAGTACAACGTAGGCGTACCCCCGGCCCAGTGGCTGCCGTGGACACCGCAACTATTAAATTGTCTGGTTCAGTATGAGGGCGCTGTCATTGTTAATCTGTTGACACAAGTGGGTCGGATGTTCCCGCAAGCGGTTTACTTTCCAATCCGTACCTTGTACCTAACACTGCGTATCGAGGAGCGCGAAAAATACAAAACAGCTGAGAAGAAGCAACAACAACAACAACACAATACTAGTTCTAGTGGTGGTGGTGGTGGTGGTAATACATTAACAACACAAACACAAGAGACATCACAACACAACACCACGTCCAGTACGTCAGCCACTTCAGATGCAGGACCCATCCGAGCGACGCCACAGATGTGGCGATGCAGTAAGATCATGCACATGCAACGTGATATTCACCCGACCGTGTTGTGTAGCCTGGAAGGCATCGTCGATCAGATGGTGTGGTTCCGTGAGAACTGGTATGAGGAAGTGCTGCGACAATTACGTCAAGGACTCGCCAAGTGCTATGCCATTGCATTCGAGAATCGCGATGCCGTATCCGAGACTAAAATCACACCGCATATCTTCAACTTTGTCAAGAAGCTCGTCTCAACGTTCGGCATTGGCGTGGAGAACATTTCAAGTAGTAGTGTAGGCTCTACGTTTATCTCGGCGGCATCTGAAAGTCTGGCGCGCCGTGCCGAGGCTACTTATCAGGACCCTGTGTTCCAGGAGATGAAGGTTCAGTTTACCACCGACTTTAACTTTAGTCAGCCCGGTTCGTTGCGTCTGCACAATCTCATCTTTAAACTAAAGAAATGGATTCGCATCCTGGAGAACCGGTCCAAAATGCTGATCCAATCATTCCTCATTGAGGAAAAATGTCGCTACCTATCCAACTTTAGTCTGAAGACAGCCGAGGTGGAGTTACCCGGAGAATTCCTCCTTCCCAAGCATTCACACTATTATGTACGCATCGCCCGCTTTATGCCGCGCGTTGATATCGTACAGAAACACAATACGGCTGCTCGTCGTCTGTACATCCGTGGACACAACGGTAAGATCTACCCATATTTGGTGGTCAACGACTCAGGGTTGGCGGATGCTCGACGCGAGGAACGCGTGCTGCAATTGCTGCGCATGCTCAATCATTATCTAGCCAAACAGAAGGAAACAGCGCGACGATTCCTACACTTTACTGTACCACGTGTCGTCGCCGTTTCACCACAGATGCGTCTAGTCGAAGATAATCCAGCGTCTGTGTCACTGCTCGACATCTACAAGAAGGGCTGTGTGTCCCTGCAGCTAGAACACGATGCGCCCATCTCATACTATTACGAACGTCTGGCCGCCATTCAAGGCCGTGTACTCAAGGCCAGCCACCAGGTGTACCGTGACATTTTGAAGGCTGTGCAGGCTAACATGGTGCCTCGCACTCTTCTGCGAGACTGGGCCACAGCCACCTATCCTACCGCCACCGATTACTGGCATTTCCGAAAAATGTTTACGTTGCAGTTAGCGCTCGCGTGCTTCGCCGAGCACGTACTTCACTTGACGCGTTTGGGGCCCGACATGATGTACCTGCACCAGGATTCAGGGCTCGTCAACGTTGCCTACTTCAAGTTTGATATGAACGATGCCACTGGCAAACTAGATGAGAGTCGGCCGGTTCCATTCCGACTAACACCCAACGTTGTCGAGTATCTGGCTTCTACAGGCATCAGCGGTCCACTGACCGCCGCTATGACTGCAGCCGCACGCTGCCTCGTCTACCCCAACTTCCGTGTGCAAACTATTCTGCGTACTATCCTGAGGGATGAGATGCTGGCCGGCGGACACAAGAAGAAGCCACACGATGAGAGCAGTACAACAAGTGGCGGTGACACTAGTGATGAAGACAACAAAGCCACCTGCGATATGCAGGCCAAACAGACCATCGACATGGTCATCGAAGCTGTGAACGCCATCTCCAAGCGACTCAACAGTCTGGCGCATTTAGACGGCAGCGACAGCAAGGTCGGCACGCTAGTCGCCGCCGCCTCCAGTCAAGACAACCTCTGCCGCATGGATCCCGCGTGGCATCCTTGGCTTTAAAAAAATCACAAATAAACTCTGTATATATTATATTCGACGACAAAATAAATTTATACCTATAATCTTTCTTCATTTTCTATGTGTATGCAGTTCCTGATCGTACAAACAATATTTCTAAATGAAGACTAGGGAAAATAATTAAAGGAATCAAGTTTCTTGCAATTTTATTATATTTTGTTGTGGAATTAGGTTAAAAATTCAATTTGAATTAAATTTAAAACACAAATACAATAATCAGTACTTTTCAAAGTAAATAATTTTACCTAACAACACCAAGATTCGAAGAGAAAGAAAACAAACGCACATTGACATATTTTATTTGAATAATTTGAAATAAGATAGATATTACAAAGTCAATAACTATGTACAATATATAAATAAATCTAAAGTTTCGGCAAATGATTTTCAGGAAGTGAGTAAAGAACCGTCGATGTCGCTGGTGAATATGATTTTTTATTTGCGATGAACTTCTGTCCAGTCTTCTGCAGCAGTTGTAGGATTATCATAATTTATATGATTTTCAAGCGTAGATACATGAAGAGCTGAGATCAGACCAGGTTTCTTTTGTAGACAATTTTAATACAATATAACGAATAAAACAGAAGTGCTTATTAATATATACATTGATAAATCAGCAGAAAAGCCTGAAAAATAAATAAAATATTATCAAAGTTGATAGAAAAGTACATTTATTTTACCTTTACTGCTTAACCAATCAAATTTTTGTTGTTTTAATTCATAGAGTGTCATATAGACTGTGGCGTGTAGAGGCAGCTGCTGTGGAGCATTCACCTCGCAGCGCAGAGCCACCAGGTTATTATGTTGCAGGAACAGCTCTCTCGTAGCTGTAAGATGCGCTGCCAAAGACCTGGTGATGAGTCCTCGGTCATCAGCTGAAGAGTCGCTCTGTGCTATTATTGAGATGGGCTTCACCTATTGAGTAACAAGAGCAATAAGCAATTGTCAGATGAATATTTATTTACTTACTAATCTGTCATTGATGTACCATCTTATTTTTGGGGGTGGGTCTGACGGTGGTGATGTACAGTTGATGAAAATTTCATCTCCTTCAGAATATTCTGTTCTAGCTGTTGCTATTGTTACATTTCCTCGAGGTAATGCTATAACATACACACTGACTTGCAATTTGTTTGCTGTTTGTAGTTTTTACTACATAACCTAACCAGTATTAAAGAAGAAAAGAATCGAATGAATATTACTTACCAATGATAGTCATGTTAGCTGAATCATAAAACACTTTAAATGTTGGAGCTTCTGTTGAAATCTCACATTTATAAGTTCCCTCAGTCGTTCGAGACATATTTCTTAGAGTGACTGGACAATGTTGAGTGTCACACGAAGAAGATAAAGTCAACTTGGTGACAGTGACTCCTGGTACTTCAAAAGATTGTATTCCTGGGCCTCTTGGGACGTACCTACATCATATTTCATTCAGAGTAAGTTCATTCTTATCTTTTCTACAAACATAACACACCTAAAGAATTCTTGTTCGTCTTTGTACCACTTAACAGAATATAATTCTTCTGTTCCCATATCATAGATACAATTTAATGTTAGCTCTTCTTCTTGAAGGTCTACTACAGGAGGAACTGCAAGGTTTAAGATCTTTACGCAGTTTCCGCTTCCTGTAATAGACGAAGATTCCGGTTTCAGTACAGTAGAGATCGAGATTTCTTGTGGAATGCAATTAAGACGGAAATTACAAAGTTATGGTCTACTTATTCAGGTTAGAAATGAAATAGTTCAATGCGTTCTGTTACTTATTGTTACATGACGTTTAAGCACTTCTAAATTCTTTGAAAGAAAAATTCTGATACAAGCAGAAAACATTTTACAACTGAATGTTCTGCAATCAAATTTAATTCCTTGTCCTTTATTCTACGATGAAATGAAATCGTTTAGTTTTTGGAGAAATTTAGTACGTAATTGAGAGCTATTTTTTATTCTATGAAGGAAATTACAGAAATGACTCAATTAATTGAGAATTTTTTAAGTGATTAATTTTTGTAAATGTCTTTTTTTATTTATCTAAAAGACCTTGATGATTTATTCTAGTTTTAAACTTAATTGAAGATAATTAATTTAAAAAATCATAAACTCACCATTTTTTAGTCTTTTTATAACAAATTAAATTATACTTTTATATATCAGATTTAAAATCTATAAGAAATACAGAAAACTAAATTGAATTATCTTGTTTAGTTTTTGAGTTATGATATCCCAAAATGAACAAAGAATTGGAGAGAATCATTTGTGTTAGTATTATTTTCAGACTGATGTTATATTTACACGATGTGGGGCTGTTATCATATGTTCACCCTGTTCTATTAGATAATGATTCTCTCCCTCTGTGAATTATAGGGCCACGCGTGCGGCAATTATCCCATAATGCTACCCTGTACACAAAATTTCATTTGTGTCATGTTATTTTATTTATTTTAAAAGTTGAATTGTATCCTGAGGAACTCAAGTTCGATTTTCACAACATTTTTAGGGGTAGAAAATCATTCTCAGAAATAGGTAAAAGTTATGATGATATATTTATTTGTTTATTATAAAGCATTCACCCTCAAAATACAACATACCCCAAATAAAAGAAACAAACTATCAATCACTAAAATGTATCTGTCTAATAAAGCAACCCCTCGGTTCGATATTTACCACCCTTACCAATAACGCAGGTCCGCACTCCCATAAATATAATTCACGATCACGCAGCACATCGGAAATTACAAACGGGGTGTGTTGTGGTTTATTAACAGCTGACTAACGCTCATGAAGAATAAGAAAGCTGCCGCACCCTTAGTAAAAGGGTTCACTGATCGCCAAGTTTGTTAAGTGAATTGAATATTCGCACTTACATGTTATCCGAAACGCATGTTGAGGAATAAATGACTTTCACCATTACAATTATCTTAATTATTGTATATCAAATATAAGTTTTCGATTTAAATTGCTCAGCAGGGACTTAAGATGGTCGTGTAATGTATGTCGATTGATTAACTGGTGAAATTAAAGATTCTTAAAAATAAATGGGTGGTTATGATTGAAAACGAACTTGTATGAAAGGAATTATGAATGTGGATGAAGCGAAAATGGTGTGCTATAGGCAAGGGATATACGTTTTTCATTGCCATTGCGCCTCTATTTAATAATTTAAATTTACTTGTTACATTACTGCGATATCTACTTATTTAAATGTAAATAAGTATATCATATTTATCTGTCATATATATATATCACAACGTCAAACGTTGATGTTTTGACAGATAAAACGTCAAGCATTTATTTATTTTTTTGTTCAATTCCATGGCTATCAATATTTTTAACGTAATTTTCGACATTTTCATATTTAATTTCTGTCGTTACAAAGCACGTAAAAGTAATTCTGTTTACTGATTTAGATGCAGAATTTGATGCCCTAAAACTTTTATTTGACGCGTTTTTGCTTAAAATAATTAGGGAAGCAGGAAATTGCAAAAAATTGATTTCCTATGTTAAATCCCTATGACCGGCTGAGCGGGTCACCACCCTGTATATATATATATATTATCACGCCTTTTACCCATCACTGGGTGTGGCACTGTGCCTAAACAGATCTCGGTAAGTGATATATTTTTTCGCGTGAAGTGTGGTTACCAGCCGTTAAATCACGGCCTCCAAAGATATTAGTAGAGGAGGAGCCACAGGGGTAGATTTTAAATTAGTGAAAATTGTTTGTCAGCTGTAGGGATCGAACCAGGGTTCTCAAGATCCACAGACCGACTCGATAAACTTGATTTTGACAGTAAGTAAATAACTAAAATGTAATATCTAGACTGATTTAGAAAACAAATTTAATCTTAAATCAAATAAATAAATATATCATCACGCCTTTTACCCATCACTGGGTGTGGCACTGTGCCTAAACAGATCTCGGTAAGTGATATTTTTTTCGCGTGAAGTGCGGTTACCAGCCGTTAAATCACGACCTCCAAAGATATTAGTGGAGGAGGAGCCACAGGGGTAGATTTTAAATTGGTGAAAATTGTTTGTCGGCTGTAGGGATCGAACCAGGGTTCTCAAGATCCACAGGCCGACTCGATAAACTGGATTTTGACAGTAAGTAAATAACTAAAATGTAATATCTAGACTGATTTAGAAAACAAATTTAATCTTAAATAAAATAAATAAATATATCATCACGCCTTTTACCCATCACTGGGTGTGGCACTGTGCCTAAGCAGATCTCGATAAGTGATACATTTTTTCGCGTGAAGTGCGGTTACCAGCCGTTTAATCACGGCCTCCAAAGATATTAGTGGAGGAGGAGCCACAGGGGTAGATTTTAAATTGGTGAAAATTGTTTGTCGGCTGTGGGGATCGAACCAGGGTTCTCAAGATCCACAGGCCGACTCGAGAAACTTGATTTTGACAGAAAGTAAATAACTAAAATGTAATATCTAGACTGATTTAGAAAACAAATTTAATCTTAAATAAAATAAATAAATATATCATCACGCCTTTTACCCATCACTGGGTGTGGCACTGTGCCTAAGCAGATCTCGGTAAGTCATATATTTTTTCGCGTGAAGTGCGATTACCAGCCGTTAAATCACGACCTCCAAAGATATTAGTGGAGGAGGAGCCACAGGGGTAGATTTTAAATTGGTGAAAATTGTTTGTCGGCTGTGGGGATCGAACCAGGGTTCTCAAGATCCACAGACCGACTCGATAAACTTGATTTTGACAGTAAGCAAATAACTAAAATGTAATATCTAGACTGATTTAGAAAACAAATTTAATCTTCTAAACAATTATTTGAATATTTTTCATTATAAAGTAATATAAATAAATAAATATATCATCACACTTTTTACCCATTACTGGGTGTGGCACTGTGCCTAAGCAAATCTCGGTAAGTGATATATTTCTTCGCGTGAAGTGCGATTACCAGTCGTCAAATCACAGCTCTCAAAGATATTAGTGGAGAGGGTGTCACAGGGATAGATTTAAATTGGTGAAAATTGTTTGTCGGCTGTAAGGATCGAACCAGGGTTCTCAAGATCCACAGACCGACTCGATAAACTTGATTTTGACAGTAAGTAAATAACTAAAATGTAATATCTAGACTGATTTAGAAAACAAATTTAATCTTCTAAACAATTATTTGAATATTTTTCATATAAAGTAATATAAATAAATAAATATATCATCACGCCTTTTACCCATTACTGGGTGTGGCACTCTGCCTAAGCAAATCTCGGTAAGTGATATATTTCTTCGCGTGAAGTGCGGTTACCAGCCGTCAAATCACAGCTCTCAAAGATATTAGTGGAGAGGGTGTCACAGGGGTAGATTTTAAATTGGTGAAAATTGTTTGTCGGCTGTAAGGATCGAACCAGGGTTCTCAAGATCCACAGGCCGACTTTGATAAACTTGATTTTGACAGTAAGTAAATAACTAAAATATAATATCTAGACTGATTTAGAAAACAAATTTAATCTTCTAAACAATTATTTGAATATTTTTCATATAAAGTAATGATAAGGAAAAATGTGTTTGCAGTGTTTTCGTAACGCATCCTGTATATGTATATGTAAAATATCTTACCTGTATATAACAATAATACGAAGAACAAACATAATTGAATATATTCACACATTTTAACTGTTTTCTAACACTTGTCCGTTAAACATATATTTACATGACCAGAGATTTAAACTAGTTTATAAAGGAAATAAATTAAAGTAATCTATCAATATACACATTCACGAAATCATTTAGTATAGACCGTGCAAGTAGAACGGTTTGTAATTGGTCTCAATGAGAAAGTAATTGAAACAACACTGAATCTTATACAACAGTCTCATCTTGAACTGATTATAAATGATTCATTTATCAACAAGTACTAGCAGTTGATGTTTCAGTGTCGCACGAAGAACTGGCGAGCCTGGCGGGCCTGGCGCTCCGCTAACACTTGATTACCTCCCCCGAAACGCCTCTCTGTCCAACAGATACAACGCTCTTCGTCAAACTCACACGTAACAATCATCACTACGTGTTAGACACAGACACAATCAACACTTCAATCACATGACATTTATTCATTTTACACTGTCATATTCTGCAATTGCAGAGCACAAATGCTCCTCAGCGATTTTTTGCAACTAATAAATTATTCTGTCATTGGTGATATACAGGGTGTTTCAGGACTAGTGTAACAAACTTTAACAGCTTATTCCTGAGGTCATTTTGAGCCAAAAATGTCATATGAACATAGGTCCTATTCCTTCTAGTTACCATAATACAAGAGGTTGAAGTTCTATAAATAACACGACATTTTCAAATTTTTGTAATCAAATGCTCCTCAGCGATTTTTTTAATGCTCCTCCACCACTAATATCTTTGGAGGCTGTAATTTGACGGCTGGTAACCGCACTTCACGCGAAAAAATATATGACTTACCGAGATCTGCTTAGGTAGAGTGCCACATCTAGTGATGGGTAAAAGGCGTGATGATATTTTTATTTATTTTATTTAAGATTAAATTTGTTTTCTAAATCAGTCTAGATATTACATTTTAGTTATTTACTTACTGTCAAAATCAAGTTTATCGAATCGGCCTGTGGATCTTGGGAACCCTGGTTCGATCCTTACAGCCGACAAACAATTTTCACCAATTTAAAATCTACCCCTGTGGCTCCTCCTTCACTAATATCTTTGGAGGCCGTGATTTGACGGCTGGTAACCGCACTTCACGCGAAAAAATATATGACTTACCGAGATCTGCTTAGGTAGAGTGCCACATCTAGTGATGCGTAAAAGGCGTGATGATATATTTATTTATTTTATTTTATACTAATTAATTATTCTGTCATTTGTGATATATTTACGATAATTCCTAACAATTTTGTGTGTCTACCAGATGCTACTATTTCTTGTTCCCCTAAAAAACTACCCTTTTAACAAAGAGCCCTAAAAATAACATTCAGAAAACATGCATTTTAAAAAACAGTTTCTTGCGTGCGTGCGTGCATTGTCTTGTATTAATGTCATAGTATCGCGGTTGGCTGTTGTTGGCTGCTGCTATGCTGAATTAAGTGTCATTTACCCAATTAAGGGAATTAGGCATGATGTTAAGATATGGAGATCAACAAACAAGAAACTGTATAGTCCTCATGGACCTAGTGATTTATATTGCAACAATTAACATTCATATCCTTTCACGTACGCAATTGCTATTATATAATATATACAGGCTCATGTCTATCATAGAAATGTCGAAATTACGCGAATTTCAATGAAGAATTCGCATTTTAAATTACAAAAATAATAACGTGGGTACTATTTTGCACTTATTTCTAATAAATAAATAAATATATCATCACGCCTTTTACAGGGTGTGGCACTCTGCCTAAGCAGATCTCGGTAAGTGATATATTTTTTCGCGTGAAGTGCGGTTACCTATGGGGTAGATGGCTCAGTGGTATCGAGTCGGCCTGTGGATCTTGAGAACCCTGGTTCGATCCCCAGAGCCGACAAACAATTTTCACCAAATTAAAAAATCTACCCCTGTGGCTCCTCCTCCACTAATATCTTTGGAGGCCGTGATTTGACGGCTGGTCGCGAAAAAATATATCACTTACCGAGATCTGCTTAGGCAGAGTACCACATCCAGTGATGGGTAAAAGGCGTGATGATATATTTATTTATTTTATTTAAGTGCGGTTACCAGCCGTCAAATCACGGTCCCTAAAGATATTAGTGGAGGGAGAGCCACAGGGGTAGATTTAAATTGGTGAAAATTGTTTGTCGGCTGTGGGGATCGAACCAGGGTTCTCAAGATCCACAGACCGGCTCGATACCACTGAGCCACCTAATAAATAAATATTAAATTAAAAATATTGTTACGAATAAAATAATGCTTTAAATATATAAATAAAGTAAGTTTGGCATTAATAATTTATAGCAGCCAGCAATAAATATGTGTATTCCGTATAGTAGCTATAAAGGCGTATTTTATGTAATTATAAAGTAATATAAATAAATAAATATATCATCACACTTTTTACCCATTACTGGGTGTGGCACTGTGCCTAAGCAAATCTCGGTAAGTGATATATTTCTTCGCGTGAAGTGCGATTACCAGTCGTCAAATCACAGCTCTCAAAGATATTAGTGGAGAGGGTGTCACAGGGATAGATTTAAATTGGTGAAAATTGTTTGTCGGCTGTAAGGATCGAACCAGGGTTCTCAAGATCCACAGACCGACTCGATAAACTTGATTTTGACAGTAAGTAAATAACTAAAATGTAATATCTAGACTGATTTAGAAAACAAATTTAATCTTCTAAACAATTATTTGAATATTTTTCATATAAAGTAATATAAATAAATAAATATATCATCACGCCTTTTACCCATTACTGGGTGTGGCACTCTGCCTAAGCAAATCTCGGTAAGTGATATATTTCTTCGCGTGAAGTGCGGTTACCAGCCGTCAAATCACAGCTCTCAAAGATATTAGTGGAGAGGGTGTCACAGGGGTAGATTTTAAATTGGTGAAAATTGTTTGTCGGCTGTAAGGATCGAACCAGGGTTCTCAAGATCCACAGGCCGACTTTGATAAACTTGATTTTGACAGTAAGTAAATAACTAAAATATAATATCTAGACTGATTTAGAAAACAAATTTAATCTTCTAAACAATTATTTGAATATTTTTCATATAAAGTAATGATAAGGAAAAATGTGTTTGCAGTGTTTTCGTAACGCATCCTGTATATGTATATGTAAAATATCTTACCTGTATATAACAATAATACGAAGAACAAACATAATTGAATATATTCACACATTTTAACTGTTTTCTAACACTTGTCCGTTAAACATATATTTACATGACCAGAGATTTAAACTAGTTTATAAAGGAAATAAATTAAAGTAATCTATCAATATACACATTCACGAAATCATTTAGTATAGACCGTGCAAGTAGAACGGTTTGTAATTGGTCTCAATGAGAAAGTAATTGAAACAACACTGAATCTTATACAACAGTCTCATCTTGAACTGATTATAAATGATTCATTTATCAACAAGTACTAGCAGTTGATGTTTCAGTGTCGCACGAAGAACTGGCGAGCCTGGCGGGCCTGGCGCTCCGCTAACACTTGATTACCTCCCCCGAAACGCCTCTCTGTCCAACAGATACAACGCTCTTCGTCAAACTCACACGTAACAATCATCACTACGTGTTAGACACAGACACAATCAACACTTCAATCACATGACATTTATTCATTTTACACTGTCATATTCTGCAATTGCAGAGCACAAATGCTCCTCAGCGATTTTTTGCAACTAATAAATTATTCTGTCATTGGTGATATACAGGGTGTTTCAGGACTAGTGTAACAAACTTTAACAGCTTATTCCTGAGGTCATTTTGAGCCAAAAATGTCATATGAACATAGGTCCTATTCCTTCTAGTTACCATAATACAAGAGGTTGAAGTTCTATAAATAACACGACATTTTCAAATTTTTGTAATCAAATGCTCCTCAGCGATTTTTTTAATGCTCCTCCACCACTAATATCTTTGGAGGCTGTAATTTGACGGCTGGTAACCGCACTTCACGCGAAAAAATATATGACTTACCGAGATCTGCTTAGGTAGAGTGCCACATCTAGTGATGGGTAAAAGGCGTGATGATATTTTTATTTATTTTATTTAAGATTAAATTTGTTTTCTAAATCAGTCTAGATATTACATTTTAGTTATTTACTTACTGTCAAAATCAAGTTTATCGAATCGGCCTGTGGATCTTGGGAACCCTGGTTCGATCCTTACAGCCGACAAACAATTTTCACCAATTTAAAATCTACCCCTGTGGCTCCTCCTTCACTAATATCTTTGGAGGCCGTGATTTGACGGCTGGTAACCGCACTTCACGCGAAAAAATATATGACTTACCGAGATCTGCTTAGGTAGAGTGCCACATCTAGTGATGCGTAAAAGGCGTGATGATATATTTATTTATTTTATTTTATACTAATTAATTATTCTGTCATTTGTGATATATTTACGATAATTCCTAACAATTTTGTGTGTCTACCAGATGCTACTATTTCTTGTTCCCCTAAAAAACTACCCTTTTAACAAAGAGCCCTAAAAATAACATTCAGAAAACATGCATTTTAAAAAACAGTTTCTTGCGTGCGTGCGTGCATTGTCTTGTATTAATGTCATAGTATCGCGGTTGGCTGTTGTTGGCTGCTGCTATGCTGAATTAAGTGTCATTTACCCAATTAAGGGAATTAGGCATGATGTTAAGATATGGAGATCAACAAACAAGAAACTGTATAGTCCTCATGGACCTAGTGATTTATATTGCAACAATTAACATTCATATCCTTTCACGTACGCAATTGCTATTATATAATATATACAGGCTCATGTCTATCATAGAAATGTCGAAATTACGCGAATTTCAATGAAGAATTCGCATTTTAAATTACAAAAATAATAACGTGGGTACTATTTTGCACTTATTTCTAATAAATAAATAAATATATCATCACGCCTTTTACAGGGTGTGGCACTCTGCCTAAGCAGATCTCGGTAAGTGATATATTTTTTCGCGTGAAGTGCGGTTACCTATGGGGTAGATGGCTCAGTGGTATCGAGTCGGCCTGTGGATCTTGAGAACCCTGGTTCGATCCCCAGAGCCGACAAACAATTTTCACCAAATTAAAAAATCTACCCCTGTGGCTCCTCCTCCACTAATATCTTTGGAGGCCGTGATTTGACGGCTGGTCGCGAAAAAATATATCACTTACCGAGATCTGCTTAGGCAGAGTACCACATCCAGTGATGGGTAAAAGGCGTGATGATATATTTATTTATTTTATTTAAGTGCGGTTACCAGCCGTCAAATCACGGTCCCTAAAGATATTAGTGGAGGGAGAGCCACAGGGGTAGATTTAAATTGGTGAAAATTGTTTGTCGGCTGTGGGGATCGAACCAGGGTTCTCAAGATCCACAGACCGGCTCGATACCACTGAGCCACCTAATAAATAAATATTAAATTAAAAATATTGTTACGAATAAAATAATGCTTTAAATATATAAATAAAGTAAGTTTGGCATTAATAATTTATAGCAGCCAGCAATAAATATGTGTATTCCGTATAGTAGCTATAAAGGCGTATTTTATGTAATTTTTATTTAATCATGTAGGTCCTTATTAACTATAAAGCAGGGTTCGTAAATATCATGATATTTATAATAAATATCAAAATATCTGATATATAGGATATATATCACAGCAGTGTGTAACTGTTCACATAGTTCAATAAATGTACTTTTATTTGGCCACTCTGACTCATTGATAGTTACACTTTTCCACCATATTAAAGGATTTGTATTTCTAAAATGAGTACCAAATAAAAATTTTGGAAATGGTTCAGACTTTGCCGTTAATGACATCACAAATGGCACACAATTTGGATTTATGTCGTTGATGTGAAGTTAGTCAAAAGCTAGTAAAGTAAGAATTATCTTTAGAATATAATTTTAACAGAATTAATGAAAATAATAATACTGTATTTATTATAGACTATTTGATATTTTTATATAATGGATATATATCTTCGAACCCTGTTTATAAGTTAACTGAAGCACGAGAAAATTAATGCCGTTGACCGCGTTTTCATATCACATTTAGTTTTCGAGATATAGCCTCGGAAAAGTAGAAAAACTGAAAAATTCGAAAAATTTCACTTTTCCGGAGGCTATATCTCAAAAACTAAACAAGATATGGAAATGCGCTCAACGGCGTTGAATTCCCCGTGTCCGAATTGACTTATAAGCAAATTTTTATACAATTTTATGCAATTTAATATTTTTAATTATTTCCTAAGGGGTACCCCTTTGGTTTTTTCAGATTTTAATTCAATTTTACCAAAAATCCTTAATCGTAGGATTATTAAAACGAAAATTTACATACATATGTATTTTGACCCACTGAATCCAGTGGTGCAATCTTCAAATGCATATGACTTCTGGTTTTCGAGAAAATGTTAAAAAACCGCTTTTCGCGATTTTTTTGGCGGAAAAATGAAAAAAAATAAAAATCGCTGAAACTATGTTTATAAGTTAACTGAAGCACGAGAAAATTAATGCCGTTGACCGCGTTTTCATATCACATTTAGTTTTCGAGATATAGCCTCGGAAAAGTAGAAAAACTGAAAAATACGATAAATTTCACTTTTCCGGAGGCTATATCTCAAAAACTATTTGATATTTTTATATAATGGATATATATCATTGCAAAAATATGACGATATATATCAAAATAAATATCATGATATATATCGATCGATATATATCTTCGAACCCTGCTATAAAGTGTTATAGGTCCTTAGTTTTAAGATTCTGATTAATTTCAAGCCCTGAAACTAACTTTAAATGTCCAGAAAAGTTATTTCCGGTTTGTAAGCTTTCTAATTGATATTATAGGGTCATAAAAACGTCGTACTGAATTTATTGATGATAAACTCTATCCTAAGGACACGTAATTATGTTTAGTGCGGGATTATCATAAAATGTTTAGATTTATTTTATTTTTTTTAATTAATTAGCGGATGTATATCGTCATAGCTTCCGAAAACAAAATGATGTGACAGTTAAAAAGTTTTACAAAGCTGCAAAAGTGACAGAACCGTACTTCAGAAATTTACGTGGGTGAGTGAGAGACAATTTTGATATTTACTTTGTTTATAATAGCTGTAGTTGTAACCAATAAACAGCTTTTAATAATAATAAGTATAAACAATATTTGAGTAAACTCTTAATATTGTAGGTTATAAATATTCAGTCAGAGTTAAATATCAGCAATGCTTCCGCGAATCTTTCCCATCTAGCCATAGTTAAACTATCGGATTGGATTTCTAATCTTAAATAAACATGAATCGTCCCATAGCGACGTTAAATTTACCCGAATACAAAATTCGCGACTTACATGATAAAGGATACATGTTTTGCGACGATATAATCCTTGAAACCATCCAATCTGATATTGGTATAAGTACAGACGACTGGAATTTCCTTTTGAAATCGCCCGAAACTAAAACGGCCTTAGATTTGTGTGAAGATACGACGAGTGTAAGTCACATTGTGACGTTTTCCAGCACTCTAGATGATATTCTAGGTGGAGGGGTTCCTGTGGGAATGATAACGGAAGTTACTGGGGTTCCGGGTTCCGGAAAAACTCAATTTTGGTTAGTTACTGTAAAATAAATATTTTTTCTACGATTGCTATGAAAAGTTGATACTTACGCTTTCATTTGTCATCGTAAAGTTGACGTTTTCAGTGGAACAATCGAAAAATATCTTTTTCTACGATTGCTATGAAAAGATAACAATTACGCTCTCATTTGTCATCGTAAAGTTGACGTTTTCTGTGGAACAATCGAAAAATATCTTTTTTGCGCGTCTCCAATGGCAACGCGCGAAAAAGATTATTTCAATAGTTACCAGGGATACAAACAAAACAGAAACTTTTCATATTGACAGTTAACAAAACGAATTTAGTTTTAGACGTATACCTACGTTTTTTAATAACTTTAAGATGCAATCGTAGAAAAAATTATGTGTGTATCACGAGCGTAAAGTGTCTTTGTTCCTCTTGCACTATTGCAGCTCTCGCCTTCGGCTCGCGCTGCAATTACCGTGCTCGAGTAACAAAGAATCACTTTACGCTCTTAATACACAAATAACTATTTTGCGAGTTTCCAATGGCAACGCGCTAAAAAGATATTAAATACGCGCTTATTTCAATAGTTACCAGGGATACAAACAAAACAGAAACTTGTCATATTGACAGTTAACAGAATAAATTTATTTTCAGTACGTATACGTTTTTAAATAATTTTAAGATGCAATCGTAGAAAAAATTATGTGTGTATCACGAGCGTAAAGTGTCTTTGTTCCTCTTACACTATTGCATCACTTTACGCTTTTAATACACAAATAACTATTATATTTCTATAATTAATTTATTATTATTTTAGCTTGCAAATAAGTCTAGCTGTACAATTATCAGATTGCTTTGGTGGTATTGAAGGAACTTGTGTTTATATCGACACTAATTTTGGTTTTCATCCAAACAGGTTAACAGGTACTAATGATTTGATTGTTTGTTTGTATGTTTGATAAATAATTGATGGTATTTTATATAGAAATGGCGAAAGGTTGTATTAAATATTGCCATGCTGTAGCAAACACTTATAATTCGTTTGAAATGTTTGAAAATTTAAAAACAATAACAGAAGAAAAGTTTTTGAAAGGGGTACACTATATTCAAGCTATAAAATTTATTGAATTATTGTCTGTTGTACATAATTTAAAAAAACTGTTCAATACAAATAATAATGTAAGTTATTTATTCCTAAAAATAGCTCATAAATTAATTAATTATATTACAGATTAAATTAGTAATTATAGATAGTATAACAGACCCTGTAAAACATACAAATTTAGAGTATTTTGAACGAATAAAATTACTTTATTCCTTCTTATTTGACCTTCAAAAACTATCACACACATATAAATTTGCTGTAAGTACACCCCTGTCTACATATGCGCATATCTATTATTTATTATTGTTTTATTTAAGATTGTTTTAACAAATGATATGACAATTAAATTCGATGAAAAAGGAACATCGTCACTGACTTCCTGTTTAGGTGACAGTTTTGCACATAGAATTAATTCTAGAATTAAACTAGAACGTGAATCTGATGAAATATTTAACGCTACTCTTGTTAAAAATGTTCTCAATCCAGTAACTGTCGCCAAATTTCGCGTACGTATTTTTTTTATTGTACTTCATTACTTTTACTAAATATTACATTTTTTCAGATTATTGAAGCTGGTATAAGAGATATCGAACATTAATAATTTGTATTGTATCTATAAAAATAAAATAATTGCTTTGAAACAGCACATTTTGTTTTGAGTCACGTATTGCTAATTCAATTCCTAACCAGTCATTTAGAAGAAGAAGAAACTCACTAGAAACACGTTTCCGTTTCCTATAAACGAATTATGTACGTACAATACTTTTCTTTAAAGAAAGAATTGATACAATTTCTTTTTACTTCCTTGTACGAAGTAAAGGAAGTATTGTAATCGCGAAAATTTTCGGTTCTCAGATTTCAACGGAAATAGGTATTTTGGCCCTCCCTGAATCCATTTTGACTAATTTCGTCATGCCGTCTGTACGTACGTATGTATCTCGCATAACTCAAAAACGGTAAGCCGTAGAAAATTGAAACTTTATATTTAGGACTGTTATAACATATAGTTGTGCACCTCCTTTTTTGGTCATTATACAACTACCGGAAGTGGTACTTTACTTGAAGCCTATAATAGATTTTCATGAAAAACTATATTCAAATATAATTTAAAACTTTTCAAATTTGGTATATGACTACTATATCAATGGAAATAACATAATAGATTTTGGTTAAAATAGACTAACCGGAAGTGGCACATTGCATGAAGCTGCTAACAGTTTTCCTTGAAAAAAATGGTATTATTTTAATTTTAGAAATGAATGCTGCAAATAAAAGTTTTAGAGAATTAAATTCTGCGTCTAGCACATTAAGAATTTTTAAATTAGCATTTTGCATATACGAGATATCTAAATTTAAATATTATATATTTTTTGATTTAAAACAAAAATTAAGTTTGCTATGGATTAGAACAAAAAATAAAAGATTTAATGTCAAATATGTGCAATTAAAAAAAATCTATAGTTTAATATGCGTACAAGGAAGTCATATGGTGTCCACATCAGATTTTTATCAATAAAATAAAATACTTTGTTTATTTATTTATTTATCCATTACATTATGTATTTGCTACGGTTACATGTAAATCAATATAGAATTGATTATTTATTAAAGAAACGAATTGTTTATCCAGCTACAGTAGTTGCTGGAGTAGTCGAAGATCCGAAGTTGCAGCCCGCGCCATGATGGCCATGGTTGTCATGGAGATCAATCAATCGTCCGACAAGGCCAATATTGTTTTGTAGGGGGCCTGCAGCCTAAACATTCAATTATTTTGTATCAATTACAAATAAAACAATAAATAAATACTTACATACATACATAACATCACGCTATATCCCATTAAATGGGGTAGCACGAACCCGTCAACATTCTCATTCTGACACTCGATACTCGTTAATACTTCCTCCATACAAACTCTTTCTTTTCTCACAACCAAAATCCATCAACACACAACAAACATTCAACCATTCGCTCGTGTACACTGCGCTTGTTTCTGAAGATGGTCTCCACACAATTGCAGGTAAACACTCGAAACATCTAACCAATGAATCTAAAATCAAGAATCATACGCTTGTCTTCATTCATCATATTTATCCCGCAATTAATTCCTATCCTGACACACCACTTTTGCTTCAACCACATTCATAATTCTTTTCATACAAGCATAAATACTTACAATCATTCCAAAAAGAAATACAACAAATATAGCAACAAGTACAGCAGTCTTCATTATTGCGGGTTTTGCTTTAAAATCTGAGTGCATTTTGCAATTTACGATTACTATTTATACTAAAATTTAACTATTTTTTAACTGTTTCCGCTAGTGTTCATATGAGGAAATAACTTTTTCAAATCGAACATATCACAAAGATTTTTAAATTGACATCAAGGTGAAATTAATAATAAATTATTAGTTTGACAGTAAATAGAAATAAATAAATTATACATCATATCCGGTATGTATGTATCCTGCTGTCAAATATTCCAAAATTAACAAAGAAAAATACTACAGGAAATATATGTATACACCACCCTCACAAGTTATGCGTAATGCTGGCTGCTGTTATAAATAAATAAATAAATATATCATCACGCCTTTTACCATTACTGGATGTGGCACTCTGCCTAAACAGATCTCGGTAAGTAATATATTTATGCTCTGGCCGTCAAATCACGGCCCCCAAAGATATTAGTGGAGGGGGAGCCACAGGGATAGATTTAAATTGGTGAAAATTGTTTGTCGTCTGTGGGGATCGAACCAAGGTTCATAGAACAGAGCTAATATTATTAAGTTGTGTGATTATTAAAGGTAATCATACCTGTAGTTTTTGACTAAAGTTAATTTATATTATGATATTCTGATGACGCCTGGATTCGAACCAGGGATCTTCCGCATACCGGGCAGAGATGCTAACCGCTACACCACGTCACCTGTGTTTGAAACAAATTGAAAATTTAATTTTTCTGCTCCAGTTTGTTTCACTATAAATAATTTATTTGGCGGAAAATTGAAAAAAAATAAAAATCGCTGAAACTATGTTTATAAGTTAACTGAAGCACGAGAAAATTAATGCCGTTGACCGCGTTTTCATATCACATTTAGTTTTCGAGATATAGCCTCGTAAAAGTAGAAAAACTGAAAAATTCGAAAAATTTCACTTTTCCGGAGGCTATATCTCAAAAACTAAACAAGATATGGAAATGCGCTCAACGGCGTTGAATTCCCCGTGTCCGAATTGACTTATAAGCAAATTTTCATACAATTTTATGCAATTTAATATTTTTAATTATTTCCTAAGGGGTACCCCTTTGGTTTTTTCAGATTTTAATTCAATTTTCCCAAAAATCCTTAATCGTAGGATTATTAAAACGAAAATTTACATACATATGTATTTTGACCCACTGAATCCAATGGAAAAATGTTCAAATGCATATGACTTCTGGTTTTCGAGAAAATGTTAAAAAACCGCTTTTTGCGATTTTTTTGGCGGAAAATTGAAAAAAAATAAAAATCGCTGAAACTATGTTTATAAGTTAACTGAAGCACGAGAAAATTAATGCCGTTGAGCGCGTTTTCATATCACATTTAGTTTTCGAGATATAGCCTCGGAAAAGTAGAAAAACTGAAAAATACGAAAAATTTCACTTCTCCAGAGGCTATATCACAAAAACTATTTGATATTTTTATATAATGGATATATATCATTGCAAAAATATGACGATATATATCAAAATAAATATCATGATATATATCGATCGATATATATCTTCGAACCCTGAATGTATTACTCGAAAATAGTAGAACTGAAAAAAAACCAATAAAAACTATTTTATTTTAATTGAGAAAAAGTAAGAAACTATTAATTATTGACACGAATGTTATAGTGTAAGTTCACAGAAAAGTCTAAGTAAAAACTTTTTCAATTTAGACTTTTGTTTTACTAACTTCAGTACCTCGATTTTCTGGTAGATTGGAACTTTGAAACTTTAAACTAAAGAGATTTAGGTTAAATTTACTGCATTCGAGAAATAAAAGTATTTTTTACGTATTTATTCACAGAATAATGTACAATTCTTTTAAGCATTTACTTTAGGTAACAATTTCACCAAATACCCATTAATGGGTCGTATAGAAATATCAGTCATAAGTTCAACATCATCCAATGACTTATAATCGCAATCCACCTCAAAATATCGTAATATAGTACTTGAGACTACTTTAATACACCAAATAGCATAGGTTTGTCCTGAAATCAAATAAATACAGTACAGAAATATTCCATGAAATACTGAAATGTTGTACCTATACAGTTCATAGGTCCATGACTGAAAGGCAAATAGCATAATGGGTGTCTCCCATTTACATTTTCAGGAAGAAATCGTTCAGGTTTGAATTTATTTGGCTCATCCCACAAATCAGAATTTCGGTGAATACAGAAAATTGGAATAGTTACTATTGCATCTTTTGGTAAAGTTAAATTATCTAGAATATATGTTTCGATTATGAAAATAAAATAAATAAATATATCATCACGCCTTTTACCAATTATTGGGTATGGCACTCTGCCTAAGCAGATCTCGGTAAGAGATATATTATGAAAATGAATGTAAAATGTATACCTGTTAATTTGAAAGATTTTTCGACACGTCTAGTGATTAAAGACCCTATTGGAAACATTCTTAAAGTTTCTTTAACTATGAGATCCAAGTATTTTAATTTAGACAAATCTTCATGTTCAAAAAAACGATCAGAGTTACCAAAGACTTCTTCTAGTTCTTCAGTCAGTTGTTTCTATAATTTTATTTTAGTTTATTTATAATTATTAATTTTATTTCAACTTACCTGAATATTTTTTTGAATTCCTAGCACCATTAGCATGAAACTAACTATAGTTGTTATGGATTCTTCACTCTAGAATATTTAATTTGTTATAAAATGTATACAGGGTGTTTCACAACTTAGAGCAAAAAATTAAAGGGTATATTCTGTACGACGTGCTGATCATGAAACAAAAAGATTTTTTTTTAATTTTCCATGTTTCCCAGTCCAACATTTTTCGTTGCCACTGCCACTGAGTGGATGATTATGTTAAAGTTATTAATTAAATAAAATTCTATTATAAATAACTGCTAATAATTGAATTGTGTAATTATTCTTTCGTTCCACTAATATCTTTAGGGGCCGTGATTTGACGGCTGGTAACCGCACTTCACGCGAAAAAATATATCATTTACCGAGATCTGCAAGGCAGAGTGCCACACCCAGTAATGGATAAAAGGCGTGATGATATATTTATTTATTCTTTCGTAGTTGATACCTACTTCATTGTTTGTGTTTAATAGGAAAGCGAATCCAGTGCAGTACTACAAAAAATGTTTTAGGTTAACAACCCTTAATTTTACGAATTTAAAATAAATTCTTTTTGTTTCATGATCAGCACGTCGTACAGAATATACCAGGGTTCGAAGATATATATCGATCGATATATATCATGATATTTATTTTGATATATATCGTCATATTTTTGCAATGATATATATCCATTATATAAAAATATCAAATAGTTTTTGAGATATAGCCTCCGGAGAAGTTAAGTTTTTCGAATTTTTCAGTTTTTCTACATTTCCGAGGCTATATCTCGAAAACTAAATGTGATATGAAAACGCGGTCAACGGCATTAATTTTCTCGTGCTTAAGTTAACTTATAAACATAGTTTCAGCGATTTTTATTTTTTTTTTCAATTTTCCGCCAAAAAAATCGCAAAAAGAGGTTTTTTAACATTTTCTTGAAAACCAGAAGTCATATGCATTTGAAGATTGCACCACTGGATTCAGTGGGTCAAAATACATATGTATGTAAATTTTCGTTTTAATAATCCTACGATTAAGGATTTTTGGGAAAATTGAATTAAAATCTGAAAAAACCAAAGGGGTACCCCTTAGGAAATAATTAAAAATATTAAATTGCATAAAATTGTATGAAAATTTGCTTATAAGTCAATTCGGACACGGGGAATTCAACGCCGTTGAGCGCATTTCCATATCTTGTTTAGTTTTTGAGATATAGCCTCCTGAAAAGTGAAATTTATCGAATTTTTCAGTTTTTCTACTTTTCCGAGGCTATATCTCAAAAACTAAATGTGATATTAAAACGCGCTCAACGGCATTAATTTTCTCGTGCTTCAGTTAACTTATAAACATAGTTTCGCAAAAAGCGGTTTTTTAACATTTCCTCGAAAACCAGAAGTCATATGCATTTGAAGATTGCACCACTGGATTCAGTGGGTCAAAATACATATGTATGTAAATTTTCGTTTTAATAATCCTACGATTAAGGATTTTTGGGAAAATTGAATTAAAATCTGAAAAAACCAAAGGGGTACCCCTTAGGAAATAATTAAAAATATTAAATTGCATAAAATTGTATGAAAATTTGCTTATAAGTCAATTCGGACACGGGGAATTCAACGCCGTTGAGCGCATTTCCATATCTTGTTTAGTTTTTGAGATATAGCCTCCTGAAAAGTGAAATTTATCGAATTTTTCAGTTTTTCTACTTTTCCGAGGCTATATCTCAAAAACTAAATGTGATATTAAAACGCGCTCAACGGCATTAATTTTCTCGTGCTTCAGTTAACTTATAAACATAGTTTCAGCGATTTTTATTTTTTTTTCTATTTTCCGCCAAAAAAATCGCAAAAAGCGGTTTTTTAACATTTTCTCCAAAACCAGAAGTCATATGCATTTGAAGATTGCACCACTGGATTCAGTGGGTCAAAATACATATGTATGTAAATTTTCGTTTTAATAATCCTACGATTAAGGATTTTTGGTAAAATTGAATTAAAATCTGAAAATATTAAATTGCATAAAATTGTATGAAAATTTGCTTATAAGTCAATTCGGACACGGGGAATTCAACGCCGTTGAGCGCATTTCCATATCTTGTTTAGTTTTTGAGATATAGCCTCCGGAGAAGTGAAATTTTTCGAATTTTTCAGTTTTTCTAAATGTGTAGAAAAACTAAAATTAAAAAATAAATATCCAAAAAGTGATATTTATCTGATATATATCCTATATATCAGATATTTTGATATTTATTATAAATATCATGATATTTACGAACCCTGGAATATACCCTTTAATTTTTTGCTCTAACTTGTGAAACACCCTGTATATACTTTAATATATTGTTCTTACAGCAGTTTGCAATGTTAAAGCAGTGGTACTAAATAGTTTAAAATCGGTTTGAGGGTTTACTAATGTATCCAAGGCAATATTTTTGTTTTTTTCAAAAACTCCTCTGTCAAATTTTTGAGCGTGGATCTAGAATATAAAAATTGTTACAAAATATGCAAATATTATTTACAATAAATACATACAAATTTGTAAAAGGTATCTAGTAATGTAGTCACATGATTATGTGTTTTAAAATATTTAGAATGTCTAAATATAAAATCAAATTGATACCATACTTTCGTCATACGCAAAAAAGCAATTCCATACAATCTATAAAAATATAACGTTTATTTTTGATTAATATTTATTAATAACAACATACTTTTCTATATGGTGTGCAAACGCGCTTTTATTTTTTAGTTCCTCCGTTGGCTCAATACCTAATAAAGTCTCTAAAAATTATTATATTTATTATACAACAATTCAAAATGATTTTAATTGTTACGTCATACCACAAACTGTTTTGTTGACGGAATCTGCAATTTCATGGAAAACATTAAAAGCTTTTACATTTGAAGATTGTTTAAACTTTTCTACGATTTCCCTAGAGTACACATTGAATGATTCTAAATGATTTTCTAGTATTTTCTTATTGAAAACTGGTGAGATAAGTTTACGTTGTTGACGCCAAAGTATTCCTAAAGAAAATATATTGTTTTATCAGAGATATGTCAAATTATTTAATATTATATTTATTACCGTCACTAGATAGAAGGCCATGACCCAAATATTGTTGAATATATTTATAAGTATGTCCTTTTAATAAAGTACAATTACTAGACAAAATTTTTTCTAAATATTTTGGATTTGTAACTATAATATTTAATTCAGGACCTAACCAAAATTGATAAATATGTCCATATTTTTTATTCATGTCTATTAACATCCCCTGAACATCTACAATAATAAATTAGAGTATACAGGGTGTTTCACAACTTAGAACAAAAAATTAAAGGGTATATTTTGTATTTTGTAATGGGGTAGATGGCTCAGTGGTATCGAGTCGGCCTGTGGATCTTGAGAACCCTGGTTCGATCCCCACAGCCGACAAACAATTTTCACCAATTTAAAAATCTACCCCTGTGGCTCCCTCTCCACTAATATCTTTGAGGGCCGTGATTTGACGGCTGGTAACCGCACTTCACGCGACAAAATATATCACTTACCGAGATCTGCTTAGGCAAAGTGCCACACCCAGTAATGGGTAAAAGGCGTGATGATATATTATTATATTATTATTATTATTATATTTTGTACGACGTGCTGATCATGAAACAAAAACAATTTTTTTTAAATTCGAAAAATTAAGGGTTGTTAACCTAAAACATTTTTTGTAGTACTGCACTGGATTCGCTTTCCTATTAAACACAAACAATGAAGTATGTATCAACTACGAAAGAATAATTATTAGCAGTTATTTACAATAGAATTTTATTTAATTAATAACTTTAACATAATCATCCACCCAGTGGCAGTGGCAATGGCAAATTTTAGACTGGGAAACATGGAAAATAGTTTTGCGATGTAAAAAAAAAATTCTTTTTGTTTCATGATCAGCACGTCGTACAGAATATACCTTTTAATTTTTTGCTCTAAGTTGTGAAACACCCTGTATAATTATGAAAATAAAATAATAATTACAATTTTGTAACGTACCTTTTGGTTGTAGTAACAGGAACTTGTACGCACTCCCCAAAATGGGGTAGGACAAAGGTCCTGGCAACTTCCACCCGCATATATACAATTCTATTCTTTTATAGTTGTAGTAAATTAAATAAATGATTAAAAGAAAAGCAAGGAAAGTGAATAAACTTTCGCGTAAATTCGATTGAAACATGTTTATGAGTTAGTATAAACTCTTTCGTTATCTTAACAATGAATGTTAACTTTTTCATCTTCCTTCTATTTTATAAAGATTTTAAGACTGCAAAAAAGATGACCACACTGGTCGGCCATGAAGGCATAAGTTTAAATTTATGGGTACAGGACAAGATATATGTCTCAAGGAAATACATTTAATATTTATGTTTTACTTAAATTAAACGTTATATTTTTAATATTTTACATATGTACATAGTTGTGGTTATTTTGAACTGTAGAATGTAAATAATTTAACTTTGTTGTTAAAAGGTGTGAAAATTAAATTAAAAGATAATTAAAGGCATGTTTTATCAAGGATACAATTAGCTGTACAACTTAATTTTTACTCTTATTTCAGTTTAAAACAATTTATTAACAAGGGCAAAATTTCAAGAACAAAATGTACATATTTAAAAGTAACCTTCATTTTTATAAACTGGTTCAGTATTCATTCAGTCAAGAAAATAAATGTAAAACATGAACAATTTAAAATCATGATGACAAATTGATGATAATTTTTTACTGAAACATTATTATACATCATAATAATAGATCATTAATGTAGATATATACATAATAATATTTATACATCATTTAAAATACATATAATTATATTGATAAAATCAATTTTGGATTTAAAATGTATTTTAATCAAATATATAACTCATAGTTCCTAATTTTATTTACTTGAAAATATTTGTGATAGCAAAACAATGAGTGTTATCTTGCTAATATTTCTAGTGTTGTTTCTATGTCTTTATTTTGCAAACGCCGGAAATTTTTTTGTAGGTAGTAAAATGAAGCGAATGTAAAGTTATTAAATTTATTACAATTTTAGATAGATGGACCAGCTGCCGTAACATTATTGTGGATAAAAGATTGTCCTGATTACAAAAATCTACCAGTAAAATTTCAAACAAAGATTCATAAAATAAACCGTACAATTCAAGTACTTGATGTCAATGCAACACTGCCTTTTCCAATTGGCAACTCTGTTTCTGTAAATATTTATAACATGCCTTTTTGTATATTACATATTTGATTTGTATTTATTTTAGATATATGTGAAAAGTGAGCGTTGGGGTGCTGGTGGTTGGATGAGAAATGCATTTAGTATGAAAGAACCTAATGCTTGTTTAGCTTTAAATACTGTTGTAGGAAATTTATGGTTTGATATTGAAAAGAAGATTGGTATGATTCCAGAAAAGTGTCCTTTACCTATGGTATAATACATACTAATTTATTACATATACTTTGATTTTAATAATCATTTATTTCTAGGGTAACTATCATGTCAAAGATATTGTAATAGATTTGCAGAGAATGGCTGTACAAACTTTTATGTATGGAAGATTCAAAACTCTTGCAAAGTTTTTTCAAGGAAAACGTGTGATTTTTTGTAAAGAATTTCAACTTGAATTGACAGATAAATTGCCTTATACTCAATAATAAGTAATTATTTTGTTCTGAAGAAATGATGTAAAAGTTAAAAAACTATTATTATATGTTTGAGATTCACTGCAATTTGTACCTACGGATTAAAATTGTTTGAGAGTCACTGGAATAAAGATAATATAACCTTACTTGTTGCTGTTTTGACAGCTGTCTCCCGAGTGTCAAAGTACAATTTAAATTACTGTTTAACGATGATTTTAATCAATAATTAACCAAAAAATGTCTTTCATGAATAGCTGGTGTGAACGTTTATGTTTGTTTTCTTTAATATTATTGATTTCGATAGTTTTAGTTGATTACAAATTCTATTTTTTACCTATAAATGGATTGTGGTTGTTGTTATATATTTTATGTGTGATTATTTGTACAATTTGGGTGACTTGTGTGAATATTCAGAAGCTTTTACAACAAAATATACCTTTTGATTATAATTTCGAGTCGTTTCAATCATATAAATCGTTCCGAAACATATATGAATTTATCTTTAACTCTTTATACACGATTGAAACTAAGCTACCATCGAATAAAGCTCTAGAAAATGGAAGTAATACTCCAGAAATTATACAAAAACAATTTTTGGACAGTCATCCATTCAATTCTAAAACAAATCCACCAACAATTGATTCTAAGAAGATAAATACGATTGATGAACGAATAGATATTCTTGTAAATGACATTGATCAAAAATTTATTTCAAAGTGGTATACTTTGATCAGCAATGAAGATACTTTTCCTGCGGAGTCTAAAATACTTCTTGAAGGAATCATTAGAAGAGTTCTACAAGTTTCTATTCAAATTGACAGCTGTAAATTAGTTTGTGGAGCACTTGTCATTTTGCTGAAACATTTAAAAGAGTATAGAAAAGCTATTAAAAGAGTCCAAAAGAATGGAGGGAGCATTGAATCTATTTACAGGTAGAAGGAACAATAAACAATAGCTTAGTGACGATAAACAAATGATCATTAACTTTCTAGATATTCGCATGTTGGGAATAAATCTGATTCAGCTTTAGAACATTTTACTCATCGATTAACTGCAAGTGTTTTAAGCAAATTCATTTCTTGGGAACTCTGGAATTCTTTACCATGTCGCTTATTAGTTTCCATTATATCCAAACGTCTAACTACCTACTTAATATTTTATGTGTCACAGCCAGGCTGGATAAACTATAAAATTTTATATCAATCACTCTCTAGAAGTGATATAATGACATTAAATCTGAACAAATATTTATATATTAGTATATCTGATGTTGATCTATCAGATAAATTATTAAAAAAAGATGAAACTGATATAATTAAAGAGACAGCAATTCAGAAAAATATTAGTTCGACTCCTCAGCTTTCTCCAAAACGAGACTTAAATATTGCAGAACTTGCAACACAAAATAATGAAAACAGCAACGAGTCTGAAGAAAACAGCATTGCTAAAATTGATGCAATCATTAAAACAGAATCTGAGAGTGTCATCGAACAAGCTTTAACTAAAATGATGACACAACAAACTGCTCTAATTTTACAACGCGCAGAAAACAAACCAACTGAAATTGTAAGTTTATTTCTCAAACATTTCTTTCGCGAATGTTATTTGAAATGATTGTTCAGAGTGTAGCGTCTCCTGAAAGATCCGACAACCCTTTTACGCCAAGAAGAAGTGACCCAGTTAAGATTCATTCCGCAAAATCAGCGGGCAAAAGATGGGATGAGCTGTCCAATGTATCTTTGGGACAGGATTTGTTGGCTTTGGATGCCCTGGAAGGTTTTTCTGGAAGACGACTTTGGGGTTACAATGCAGGTCAGTATTTATTTCTTCGCTGTAAAAGTTTCTAAATGACGTATGATGTATTTTCCAGATCTCAATGAGCAAGAAGAGAAACCGAATCCTATTTGGGAGGTTCAGGATCCAGAACCGGAAGCCAAGGAAGCGACTGAAGAGAATCGCGTGTCTCCAATGACGAAATCTAAACGTAAGGAAGTGAAACAATCTCCGCCTTGCTTGCGACCCAGCACGACATCGGCTACTGCTTTTGTTACTAATACCATTAAGCCCATAGGTAGGCATAGTCGGCTCACATCATACGTAAAGTACTTTACCATTCAGTAGAATGCTTAGAAAATGCTTTCTATTATTTATTTGTTCATGCTAGACTTCTGTTCATGTATTGTTTTGCTTTTTTATCGGTCCTAAAGTCCTAAAGCCGTCTTTTTTAGCCGGGAATGTAACCGCAACGACTTTACACAACATGCGCGAGTTACAGCAAAGCACCGTCAACAACGTAGTTCGTCCGATGTCCAATGCTACTGAAAAAGCAATGCACAGAATCGGCGACCTTCAGGATGAGGCAGTGGGAGTAGTGGAAGGTATTTTCGACTTTGGAATGGCTGGTCTCCGAAAAGGACTCCGTCTTACCGGTCTTCAAGACGTTAATGACATTGCTCACAAACAAAATAAACACATTGCTCAAGAGCCTGTCAAGCACAGCCCCAAGTTAGTCAAACTAGGTCACGTAATTAGCACCGTTGAAGACTCCAAACTCAGGAGCAAAGAAGAGAACAGTGACAGTGTCTGGATCAATCCAATCGCTAAAGAAGAATCACCAAACGGATATGAGAACCAGATGCTACTAGAGAAATCACCAAACACTCTGGATTCTGACTTAGCTCTGGCGATCATCGAACCAATCCCAGAGGTCGGAATCACCGAAGCGAATTTATATTTAACTGATTCTCCGGAATATGAAGAAACTGCGGACCTTGCATCAACTATTTCAAAGTTACGGTCATTGCTGCAACAGAAATCTTCCGAGTCGAGCTTGAACACGCCCGCCGTCAGCCCTATGTAAGTGGATCTAACACATCATTTAATACATTCAAAATTGTATTTATTTAGGCCGATTGATGACAAGTCTTGTCTAACACCAACAGAACAAGTGTTAACTGACATGACACGAGGTGACGGAGGAATGCAACGATTCGCAAGAACTGTTACAGGAATGTTCAATACTTTCAAGACTGCTCTTCCTGGAAATGTCACTGAACAGAACAAAAAAAGCTGCGAACAATGGATTTTCGTTGAAAATGAAACGTCGGTAAGTTGAAAATTATTGTATTTGATGTTTGTTTCTAATGGATAATATTGTTTAAGGAAACTGATTTACCGTCGTTGTTAAATAGTTTATTAATTGAAAGACGTGATTACTGTACTGTAGACACAGCTTACGAAGCAATGGATTCTTTAGATTTATTAACAGAATCTGTGAATTCGCAAATTGGTAAAATTCAGTGGGAAAATCAAATTTATGAAGGTAAAAAAATGAATTCAGCGAATTTGATACATTTCAATGATATTTGTAAATCTATGTAGACGAGCTCGATGACTTGGATACGTCAGTTCCAATCACAAAAGCTCTACTTGATGTAATTTGCGAATGTTTGCAAGATACAAACTGTGCTTTGAATCAAGAGCCAGTCATGAAGGCTTTACTCATTCTTCTTGGATCCAAATCAGAGCAAAAGTTAACTCAGTATGCAGAAAGAATACTTGGATTTATCAATAAAATTATCGGACCACTACCTAAAAATGAAGATGACCAAGTCATGGCGATGAATTTGGACACAATAGTAACGCATATTCACACATCGTTTCCTTGTAAGTATATACACATTTGTATGTTTATTAAATTAATATTTGATGGAGTTTTTTTTAGGCTACGTAAAAGAATTATTTGGACACGATGATATAAAAACAGGGTTAAAATATTTGATTTCTTCATTGCAAAGTGCGAAGATAAATCAGGATATAATGTTACAATTCTTTGAGTTGGTTTGTTCACAGTTAATTTACGCAAGTAGCCAGATGTCCCCGACGCCGTCGGCTTAATTAATATTTCGTAATTAATCAAGTACCAAAGATTTCGTACTAAATAATCAGATATTTTATTCCTACTACTTTCAGTAATCAAAACAATAATTAATTAACATATCAGTTCATTTATTTAATAGTATTTAAGTTTTAAAATGTTTGAATTTATATAAATGTTGTCATATTAGCTCTAGATTATTGTTGAGTATTATTTTGTTACTGAACTTAAATATTTAATGGTATTTAGCGATTTAAAAGACAGTTATGTTGTAATAAATGTCAAAAAAGTATATGTATACAATATATTTAAAAATATATCATGTTTAAAATCTAAAAATTATTATTTTGATGTTGCAGATTAAAAATTCATAAATATATAACTATAATTTACAAACCGGATGAATATATCTACATCAGCACATTGTTGAAATTTAAAAACATTATTTAAAATCTATTTAGATATTTTAATGATACTTTTTTTTGGATTTTCAGCTAGATAACATAAAACAATTATTATATATGTATATAAATAAATCAAGGTTCTAAATATTACTTTAAATTCAAACAGACAAAAATGATATTGAAAATAATATTACTATTCCTCAACTTGCGCTATGTTTTTTCGTGGGACATTTGTAAGTATGTTTAATATAATATCTTAATTAATTTTGACGACAATAATTAAACTTTTCAGCAATGTACAATTACATGATAATGGGTATTAAAAAAGAAATATCAAGTCAGATTTCTTTTCAATATTATAAAGGGTAAAAGAAATAAATATAATAATGGAAATGTATCTTTTTGAATTCATTAATTTTTTTTACAGACCAACAGTAAATGATTACACCAAATTTTCGCTACTAACTGGACCACAAATTTTAAGTCAATCTACTTACGACAAATCTAAAGAAACAGTATTTTTCTTTCATGGTTGGTCTGAACAACCTTCGAATCCTGGTCCGAATGACTTTAGCATCCATATTATAGCAAATGGTGAGATAAAGATAGATTGCGTAGACGAGGACGTATTATTATGTGTTTATTTTCAGCATTTCTGTCTTCGGGCCGAACGAATCTTATAGTAATAAACTATGAGAATTTAGTTCAACATTATTACAACATCTCAACGTGGACTCCTGAGGTGATGAACATGGGTGCTGGGTATGTCTCTGCCGTGCAGAACACCACACAAATCGGGGCAGCTCTCGGTTTTTTCTTCAAAATGTTCACAACTTTATGTTTGTGTGAGAACACTCTACGATTGGTTGGATTTAGCATTGGTGCGCAAATCATTTCTTATGTGGCTGCTGTTTACGGAGAAGGAAGATTGAAAAGACTTACAGCTTTGGATGCGGCAGGACCGATTTACAGTTTCCCCGGCTACGATCATCTCGATACGTATCAAGGAATTTTTATTGATTCAATCCATACAGATGCTGGAGGTTTTGGTTTCGGATCTAGTTATGGAAATGTAGATTTCTGGCCTAATTTTGGGCGGCAGATACAACCTCCGTGCCGAACAACGACTGTAGGTAATTTAGTTACAATTATATTCAAATTAAGTAGTAATAGAACGCTGTATTATTAACTGATTGTAGTTAAATGTAGTCACTACACATCAGTGAAATATTTTGCTGAATCTGTAATGAATCCGATGGCGTTCAAAGCTGTGTTATGTCCAAATCCAATGATGTGGTCGACTTATATGTGTATGAAAAATGATGTTATTTACATGGGATATGGCGTAGCATCTAATGCGTAAGTATTGATATCCTAATTTTAATTTTAAATTGTTTCTTAGGAGATAATGAAGTACTAGTTGTATGTTTTAAATCGTCTAGTAAGAATAATTGATGAAAAATATGAAATTAACATTTTTCAATATTTGTTGATATTTTTTAAGGCCGCTCCGGAGTACAAGCGAAAACGCTCAAAAATGCTATAAACTTATCTGCTCTTCTAACTAACCAAATTTTTTCAAATTTCATATAAATAATGATGATATAAAAATAAACATTATCTTCGACTTTCGAGATGCACTACAACAGAGGGCCACTGCCAGTAATGTTTGAAAAGTATGATATATTTATTTTTTGTGATTTTTTGGTTGAACTGGTTCAAAAATCAATTTTTTTTAAATATGTTTCTATATAGTTTGGAGCACGAGAAATACGCTCGTTCAAACCGCATTTCAATATCTCTTTTAGTTTTTTAGTTATATCGATTTTTGACTTTTTTAAAAACTCAACTTTGAGAGCCCATATCTCGAAAACGAAAAGAGATATTGAAATGCGGTTTCAACGAGCGTATTTCTCTTGCGCTACTTAACTTATACGGAAAATTTAGCATTTTTGAAAATTTTTCAACTTTTTTTCAAAATTTTCTTTTGTCAATATTTCCAAAAGTTGAAGAGATAATGTAAATATGAAAACACCAGTGAATTCCTCGCGTGAAAATACATAGGTATGCAAATTTTTATAACAAAATTCGCACGGATACATTTTTTATTACAAAAAATCGAAAATAGCCATTTTTTAAAAATTTCCTAAGGGGTACCCCTTGGCGTTTTTACGGATTTTGGTCATTTTTGGATTTTTTGTAATAAAAACTGCATCCGTACGAATTTTGCTGTAAAAATTTGCATACCTATGTATTTTCACGCGAGGAATTCACTGGTGTTTTCATATTTACATTATCTCTTCAACTTTTTGAAATATTGAGAAAAGAAAATTTTGAAAAAAAGTTGAAAAATTTTCAAAAATGATAAAATTTCGGTATAAGTAAAGCAGCGCACGAGAAATACACTCGTTGAAACCGCATTTCAATATCTCTTTTCGTTTTCGAGATATGAGCTCTCAAAGTTGAGTTTTTAAAAAAGTCAAAAATCGATATAACTCAAAAAGTAAAAGAGATATTGAGATGCGGTTTGAACGAGCGTAATTCTCGTGCTCTGAACTATATAGAAACATAATTTAAAAAATTTCAATTTTTGAACCGATTCAACCAAAAATTCACAAAAAATAAACATGCCTTCACCCATTCTGGCAGTGGCAAATACATGATGTTATTCCTTAATATAAGCAAAGCAAATTCTCATTTCTGTACTATAAATGATTTGAGTTATTTATATTGATGTTTAGAAGGTACAGTTCATTTACTTTAATTGTTGCTGTTTCTAATCTAATAAATATTTTAAGAATAGATAATGAATACTAGATTACGTGCAAATTCGTCTAAAATTAAATATTTGTGAAACTCGTATCATCTGGGTTAGATATTTCGGAAGTCGAAGATAATACAACGAATATTTGAATACACAATAACAGTATTTAAATAGACCCTCGGCCAGCAGACCACGGTTCCAAGAACAGTAGTATTTCATTATTTCCAACAACTAATTTAAAGTATATTATTGCAGATCCCATGGAGATTATTATTTAAAAACCAACGCTATTTCTCCATACGGTATGAGCGATAAAGGATTATCTTTAACAAAATAATTGTTATGTAAAATACAATATTAAATAAACTTCAAGACAGATCTACTTATTTGATTTATTCAAGATAAAAATGTTTTTTATTTGTTGTATACACTTATTTCCATTGTAGAAAAGATGTTATTTTTGTTGTTGTATTTTTAAAGGAATTAAGAGGAAAACAGATCAATACTGTACTATTTGAGAATTTAGCAAGTGGAACGTCCGAATGCATAAATATTTAACCTCGAAATTCTCATTTCGAAGTGTCATTGTGACAGCAAGTTGTGTACGACAAATTGACCTATTTATCATTTTATCATGATAGATAGGCATCGTAAACCTGTAATATTAGTTTTAATTGAGTCATGTGAGCGATAACATTTAGTATCAACGACTTTTATATCTACTGTCGCGTAGAAAAGAAAATCTATATTGCATAGGTTATTTAAATGTCAAAATTGTTGTCACGACTCAAAAATCATCTTTAAAACTAGTTCAAATATAATTATTTATTTATTAAATAATATAAATTTATTGCTAATATTACGACTGAAATGTGTGGGACGAAAATTCTTTGAATACCAATCATTTGGATCAATACAAGAATTTGTTTGACTGAAAGGTACGTCAAATTTTCTTTATTTCGTGGTTTATAAAAATGAATTACATGTGATTTTTAGCAGAAATATGAATGGAACAATGGATACTACAGGAACAGCAATGGAAAATTTGTATCCTGCTCTGACAGAATGTTTTGCTATCATAATATGCGGGTAAGTTTGTCATCCCTAAAATAAGACACTACTAAAGACTGCATTCTATTGTAGATATTTTGCTGGCCGAATGAATTTAATTTCAGAGACTGAAGCTAAAGGATTGAACACATTTGTAGGAACCTTTTCATTGCCTTCTTTAATTTTTATGTCATTAGCCGAACTAGACTTAAGTTCAGTAAACTGGATGTTTCTTCTTTCAATATTAATCGCAAAAGCAATTGTGTTTTTTGCTGTAATTATCATTACTTTATTAGTTGGACGACCAATAAATCTAGGCCGATCCGGTATATTTGCAATATTTTGCACGCAAAGTAATGATTTCGCCATAGGATACCCAATAGGTAAATGATTTATATTAAAAGTGTTTTGAATTATTTTTTATTTTAACAATTGTAATGGTTGTTTTTAGTTGTGGCTTTATACAAAAACACTCACCCAGACTATGCGTCTTATTTATATTTAATGGCACCTATATCTTTAGCTATTTTAAATCCGATAGCGTTTGTCTTACTAGAAATTGGTAAACGAAAGGAACAAAATGAGTTGAACGGAGTTTTAATCAATGATTTTAGTGATTCATCCACTGGTTCAATTCATAAAGAAAAATTAAAACTAGTTGGTTCTGTAGCAAAAGGAATCATTTTGAATCCAATTATATTCATGACTCTTTTAGGAATCATTGGAAATTTAATTTTTAGTCATCATATTCCGACGTATCTATCAGGAATTTTAAAGGTACGTTACTTTTAAATATGTTTGAGAATCTTTTTAATGTAATTTAATAAATGTAGGTACTAGGCTCAGCTTTTTCAGCTACAGCTTTATTTTTACTCGGCTTACGAATGGTTGGTAAAATTCATAATTTACGTGGAGCTACCTTAATTATTCCAGGAATCATCATCATGGTGAAACTGTAAATATATTTGAAAGAAATGTTTTGATTGTTTCTAACATATATTGATTTAGATTAGTTCTGCCGCTCGTAACACGCGAAGTAGTCAGTTTGATCCATCCTGGAGAGAGCGTCAACGAAACTCTAGATCTCAGCACATATGGATTTCTTTATGGAACTTTTCCTTCAGCTCCAACTGTATTTGTGTTTGCGACTCAGTATAATCTAGATGTGGATTTGGTAATTAAACATTCTGATGAATAAATTGATCTTGAAATGAACCAACTGGTTTCTGGTACTAGATTGCATCAGCCATGGTCGCCTGCACATTTCTAAGCGCTCCTCTAATGTTTGTATCAGCAAAAATGATCACTTTAACTAAAAAGCAGCCAAGTGACTACATTGTTGAGCTCGATAACTTTGCGTTTGATGTGAGTGTAGCGGGGATCGTTGCTTGCGTTTGGGTCATCATTACTTTTTCTATTACCAAAAAAATCAAGAGAATTCCTCATAAAATCAGCAGTTTTTTAGTGATTTCACAGGTAAATGACTACATGTTTATTGTGATGAAATGATTCACGTTTGATTGTAGTTTTTAAGCTGTATTGGAGTGATTTTATGGTCATCCGTTGGCCAAAGACAGGACTGGGTCGGATATCTGCAATTTGCAATTTTCACAGTTGGTGTATACAGCTCTAGATTATGGACTTCATTTTTAGCAATTAGTCTTTTATTTATGCAATGTCGAAGTTTGTGTTTCGTTTTAAAGTTGCAACCAATTTTTATTATTCTTGGATGGGGGTGAGTTCTTTTTAAACTGAATCCAAACAAATTAATATCTATTTTGATGGTTTCTAGGATTCCTATTTTAATTGCAACCTTTTTAATATTATTTGATAAACAAAATGTTTTACCATATGACAAAAGGAACCCAAATTTTCAGTATGGAATCGCTCAAGCTCTCATTGCTGTGTGTTTATTAATCTTGTGCTTCATTGGTAAGAAATACTCGGCATAACATCCATTCGTTCGTAATAAAAAGAGAATATTTTAGTGACTGTTGGATGTTTAATACTTCATCAACGATACAGAAAAAGATACGCGCAGTATTTAAACATGGCGAGGGACGTAGCTTCAAACCAACCATCTTGTAGCGGAAATTCCGATACTGAAGCATCAGATTCGGAGAGCGTTACTAGCCACTCGGATCGTCTACTACCAGAGAACCAAGTGAATGCTGTGAATGCAAACAAGAATCACAAGTGTGGGAACCTACCTACTATCAACGAAGGCTGCTGCGAGGAATTGCAGAGTCCTGTGCTAGACATCGAAGACTTGATGGGTCCCGCGAATACCGCTAAAATTCTACGCGGCGTCACTCCACAGCCAGACGATGTGTAAGTGTATGGACGCAACGCCATTGGGTTTGTTGTAATGATTTGTGATGTGATAGATTGCATCCTTCACCCGGAGGATTATGCCCCACGCGGTTCGGGTGCCAGGGGCCCTCGAGGGAGCAGTGTCAAGGAATCCTACAACGTTACCAGGATCAACAGACAGCAGATAGTGACGTGGAGACGTTGGAAGAAGATCTAGATTCACATGATCCACAAACGTTAAGACATATCGTGTTGCTGATTCTTCTGTTGTGCTCTATGTTTGTTGGTTTGGCGATTTCAGTTTGGACTCTAATCATGGATGAAATGTCAGGAATCTACATCGAATTAGCATTTCTGGACTCGACGTTGAATTTTGGTCAAAGTCTTATAGTTTTCGCAATTTTCGGAGTGGATACCAAAGAATTGTTGCTTCCTTTAATGAAATATTGGCGTAAGATTTGGTACGGAGCAAACTTCCTGGCTCTTCCAGCTTGGGATGAGCTCAGCACAGAGACCAAACATATTTGTGACCAGTTTGTTACTCATCATTTGAGCCACTGTCGTCAGGCTATTGCTAAAGACACCCGATGGAGGATCAAAGTCTATAAGAATGTGTTTCCTGGTACGAAATTCGTCGACTGGCTTCTTGACGTTGGTCTAGCACGAGATCGCGTTGAAGCTGTCAACTACGCGCGACATTTAGTTGAAGGAAAGGTTTTAAAACATATTAATTATGTTCATCACTTTTACGATCGAAATCTGCTTTACACGTTTGTGTAATTTCATGTAATCATTCATTTTTCAGTTTATTTAAATTAAATGAATTTATTTTTAGTGATTGTTAGCACAATAATTTATGAAACAAAGTCATATTTTTATATGGATTTATTTAATCGTAGATCTGTGAGTGGTCGAATATATCTGTATTTATGTGTGTCTTTCAGCCAAAGACGTGCATATATTTTTGTAAAGATGGAATTTGAACCCCAAAGAAAACATGATAATTGTGATTTTTACAAATAGGTTTCAGAGGTTGAATCTAATTTATAAGTGTATGTGAATAGTTACCAGTTGTAATTATATGTAAATAAATGTTTTTGTCTGTTGAACTTAATTATCTGTTGATTTAATTCCTAAAATGAAAAGAAACTAACATTGTATGATTTAAACTTCATACTGCAAAGGTAGTACATAACAGAAACACAAGTTCGTATGGTCTATATAGAAAAACATTACAATTTATTTCTACTAAATACTTATATTAATTTGTAATTACTCGTACATTGTAATATTTTGTGATATTCAATTTATTTATTTGTGAATATACTACAATGTTTATATAAAGCTAAATCAATTAGTTTCCCATGCCTAAATTTTACAATTCATTTAAAATTTGAACGCCGAATCCATATATCAAAATAATCGTTTTTTCGCTTTAATACTTCTATTAAACAGTTCACTTACATACTTTAAAATCAATCAATTATTTACAATTAAAGGTAAATATATTAACATATGAAATAATTACGTTAAATAGTAAATTAAGTATGTAGTTGACATGATATATATATACTAATAGATATATGGTTGACATACACGTGAATTATTGAGGTTAAATGATTGTTTTTTCCAGTTAGAAAATGGGAAAAGGACATCAACACATGAAGAAACTAAAGTCTGAAAAGGCTAAAGTGAAACTAAAAGGCTCGAAACATTTACCAAAAGGTACAAATGTGACTGACACTAACTTTAAAATCAAGCAAATCGTTGTTCGTGAGCAACTGAAAACAGCAAGTGAAACAGAACCTTTAAGTAAACGCAAATTAAACATAAAAGTCAGTATTTGTAAACATTGTAATATTGAATTACTTCTAATATCTTGAATTTTAGGAATTATTGAACCGATTACAGCATTACAACACTACTGTTAAATCAGATGCTATAACAGATTTGAAACAGGTCGTTTCGTTCTATCCATCAGATGTTGTTTTGTCCAATTTGAACCAATTAATTCACGGTGTTTCGCATTTAGTTTTAGACAAGGAGAAGATTGTTAGACAAAATGCCTTGCGTTTGATCAGTCTTATTTTAACGCAAGTTTCAGTAGATCAAGTGACACCATTCTTCGATATTTTAAGTTCATATTTTCGCTGTGCAATGACACACATTGACACAGAAATTCAAGAAGATTCCTTGTTACTGTTAGACGTTTTCTTAACCCACATTCCGTCTTTAGTAGCAACTCATTCTAATAAAATCTTGGAGAATTTTTTCGACTTGATATCCAAGTTACGAAGCGACTCAAAACCTGGAAGAACTTTGACTTTAAATTTGGATAGTAAACTAACCACAGTCAAATGGAGAATTAAAGTTTTAAATCGACTTTATTCTATACTTGATGCTATTATTAAAGACAAACAGAAGAATAATTTTAATCAAGTAAACCAAAGAGATTCACTGTCAATGAAACATCAAGAATATGAAATATTTTATCCCGTCTATCGCAATAATTTAGCGCCATGCGTTGTTCATTTAAACAAAGTTATTAAGAATGCTAATTCGTCGGAACAAGAAAATAATATTGTAAAATATGTAGACAGCTTAATTCCACTTCTTTTTGAAACCTGGTTGGAAGTGGGGCCCCGCGGCAAAGAAGACTCTGCGTTAGGTAACATAATACATATTTTATTGTTCCGTTTTAATTAAAAGTTAAAATATTTGCAGATGTAACTTTAACAGAAGAAGCCGTATCTGTGTTAAATTGTATTCTTAATATTTTCTATTTATTGCATACATTTCTACAACTGCATGGAAAAGAAACTGGAAATAACGAACTTGTAAACAATTTTATATTCAAATATCGAAAAGATTTTTCCAAATTTATTATTTTACAATTTCCTTACACTAAGATTGTATCGAAGAAAAGAAAACGAAATGAAAAACATAATCAAACGACGAATTCTTCTTTTTGTACAAGAGAAAATTTGATGATTTGTAATTTGTTTTGTATTTTTAATAGTACTATAAATTCGTATTCAAAACAGAAAGAAAATGCTGAGAAATTAACAAATTATGTTCAAGGTAAGTTGAAACAGTCATATTTTAAAAGGTATTTGATATTTGGATGATTTATTGCAGATATTATTACGTCGTATAATCCAGAAAACAGCGAGCAAAATAAATATGTTTTATTATTATTGAAAAATCTTTTGTTAAACGTTTCTAAATCTTGGAATTGTTGCAAAAGTCAACTATTGCACATTTTTAATTCAACTTTAGACTTGTACGCAAATAACAAAGTTGATTCTGATTTAAAATGTGAACTTTTTAACATTTTATGCGAAATTATCCAGCACGATCAGTTTAATAAGTAAATAGTTACATTATTTACTGAACTCTAAATCAGTTTAAACAATGATTATTTTTTAGGTCGCCTCAATTTCAAATTTGGTTGAATACTTTACCAGATTTGCTGTGTCGTGTAGAAATTTCTGAGAAAACTGTTGATATGATTAATTTGTTAGTCAAACAAAACAATACATTATTTAATAATGCACTTGAAAACAAATTTAACGCCATTTTAGGTAATATCTACTTTTAATTATCTGTTAATGTACTTGATACGATTTTTATTTATAGAAAACTTATCGAGTATTAAAGTTTTGGAGACAAATGACGAAATTTTAGCCAAATATAAGATCATTTCTTTAGTACATTTTTTGCCAGTGGAGAATATTAATTCGTACGTAACAACAATCGACAACTGCAACTGTGATATCATTTTGAAGAAATATTTTCAAGAAATTATCATCTTAAAGTGAGTATTAATACAGTTTTAGTTTTATAACCGTAGAACAATTATTCTGATTATTTTATCTCTAGATGTGAACAGCGTAATGACGGCAACAAAACCGATAAATTTATAAATGTTTAATTACTTAAAAACAAATACTCCTGTTTTATTTCATTTAAAACTCTATTCTTCTGCTGTCAAATATACTGCATCCCTCGTACATTTATTTATGTACAATAAATATAATCTTGAGTGAATAAAATATTATCTACGATTCTGTAGATTATTTCTTACCGGAACTATTTCTAGACCACTTTTCAGTCTCCGGTTTCCAGTTGGTGGAATGAATATAGATAGAATGAAATTAGGTTTTAAGGAAATAATTCGATATATTTGTATTAAATAAACATTTTATATCACAAAATAGAACTCATATCTATCCTACAACTAAGTACACTTATAATATCAGAGCTGAATTTAAATATAAACTAACGTAACGCACGAACAATTTATAAATGGCAGATGTCAAAATACATATTCTTAAAATACTGTCTTTTGAAAATTCGTTTTATGTTTTATTCGAGTACAAATACAACTTGTAAAATTGTTTCAAGCCTTTAGAACTCGCAAGTTTATGTAAATATACGTTAAGTAGCACTTTTACGGACATACATTTTAATTTAATTAGTTAAATTGGTAAGGCATTAAGCTTAAGTATCAATCAATTAAAATGTATATCAAAATTGAGTCTCATTGTAAGCCATTTTAACTTTAGTATATTTATAGTTGAATTCTTTTAATATTGCTATTTTAAAACTGGAACAATATTTAATACAACTGAAGAATAATACTGAAAAATTATGAAATTTTGGACGGTCCTAAAGTCTTTAAGGATCTTGACATATTTCTTCACGTTAAACGCTTCAAAATCATTTTGTATTGTAAAATAATTTAATAACGTTTTTCAGTAATAACAAAATGAAATTGAAATGAAATGAATGACAGATAAAATAAATATCAACAGTTGACACATGATCACACATTATGAATCATCTTCTCCTTCTGCGTATTCTTGGCATTCTTCATATCTTCTTCCGTAGCTCTGGAGGCCACAACAGTTTGTTTCTTCTTCATCTGCGCTTTCTTTTTTTTTCCACCCAAATAAATCGTATTCGTCTCAAAGTATTGCTGTATCTCAATCAGTTTCTTTCCATGCGTCTCTGGTAAGAAGATCCAGGCATAGATCATCCCTGCGATGGACACACATGCGAAGAACCATTGCACTCCATCAGAGCCTCCTAGGAGTCGGTCTAGATCTCTGTAGCTCTGTACGGATGCGAACATGATTAAATTAGCCATGGAGTAGGCCATACTGTGCGCTAGACCGCGTATCTCTGTGGGGAACAACTCCGCGGTCATCGTCCAGGGTATTGTGAGAAACCCGATCATGGACGTCACCACGTAGAGGATGATGCAGAGTACTGGTACCCAAGTTAAGTCGGTTTCACCTGGGGAAAACGATTATTTTAACTAAAGTACAAATTTCAACTGAATCTGTGGCTTCCAACACAGAAACAATTGCCAGCAATAATTATCTCAAGCTCTGCACTTGCAGATCTGCTAAATAAAAATAAATATATCATCACGTCTTTTACGCGTTACTGTAATATAGATTTTACAGTAGAATTCAAACTATATCAGAATATAAATTATATTTCTTGTTTACGATGAAAGTAAATCAAGACTAGAATTATTAGATAGATACCTCTGCCTATCCAGTACGTGTACAATCCTGATATCCCCATGCAGATGGCCATGCCTGCAGCACTCGTCATCACCAACGGCCGTCTTTTAAACCGTTTCAGCATCCAAGTATTGAATATTGACATAATCAATCGAACAGTACCAATTAAAATAGATGCAAAGTATGGATTCACACCACTTTTAACTTCCTATAACATAAACACAAACTGTTACAGTATCTAGAACAGATATTTCACTTGTTTCGTACTTCGAAAAACGTAACAGCATAGAACAGTGTGATGTAGATGCCCGAAAACTGTTGGAATACAAACAAACCAAATAAGATAAGCATTGGTTTGTAGCCTGTTGGTTTTTTAAAGCCTGAAATTCTACTTGTTGTTGAAGATTTGGCTCGTTCCGCCATCCGCATTTCGTATTCTTTCTGCAAAGCTGCTAGCTGCATCTCGGCTAGAGTTTCATTCTAGAAACAAATCATTTTCCTCATAATTTAAATTTATGATTCATATAAACATCATTTTAATTCTAAACAAATCGAGTCCATCCATTTATTATTTACAATTTGCTAAAGAATTTATACACGTTATGTTTAATACATTATTTAATGATTTTAACTCTAATAAACAAGTTACAACGCAGCGCATTAATGGTCGAGAAAGGTTGGGTGGCGCTGAGCTGGACTAGTCAGTACAGTGCGGCCGTTCACAGTGACGTTTTATAGGAATTTTAGTGAATATTTTAATGTGTAAAATTACTTAAATTATGTGAATTTTGTGTTTAGAGTGTTGTGTACAAGATAAACATTAAAACAGAAGTGATAATCAAGTGGAATAAACTGTTGAACCATTTATGATTCGCTGATGACAACAATGACAACCTGGGATATGGTTATAGCAGATTTCTTCTCAATGTAAGCAACAATATTATTTTTAGCAATCACCAGATTTGAAATAAGATGTTTTAAACAAGTTTTCACATTATTCTTAATAAGGCATTTCATTTAATAGTATATTACATTCATATACTATAACCTAAACAACCGTTTGTTGATATTGATACTTTTGAAATTTAAACAATAATAAATAACGTTAATTCAGAAAATAATTAACCGAATATAAGTCGACTCATAAATTTATTTGGTAAAATTACCAATAAATTATTGGCTCTCGGGATATATTACTTATAATAATAACACAAATATTTACTAGTTTATTAATACCTACAAAAACTTAGTAGGCAAACTCTTTTTAACATTGTTTTTATTATTTGACGTTTTATTTGAGTGTTTACTGAAAGTAATTTAGAAAATTGTACTGCAATTGAAGAAGACGCACAAAATATTCAGTATTGAACATTGCAAACAACGAAAAACACAATACAATGAGTTGAGGCCTGAGTCTCTTTAAAAGGTGACATTTTGCATTATTTACTTTGATGAATAATTAACCATTTCTATTCTATGCTTGCTTCTCTTGGTATAAAATAATTTTGACATATGAAATGTTGGCTTTATAACTGTCAACATGATTTGATTTTCTCATTTTAAAAAGGATTTTGAACGCAATGCCATTTACTGCATTTTTAGTTGAGACATAGTATGATGAATGTTTCAAGGGCTCATGCTAGCCTGATATAATTATTTTTCAATATTTCTCCCCCTTGAAAGAATCCAAGTGCGTCATTGTATTTGTTATAATGGATTGCCAAATTGCATGTGTTACCTTCCTAACTATTCTAATCTCATTTTGTATTTTGTACACCGCGTACGCAATCATGGTCATTCTACGATATTTGGACCTAATTAATATTTAATAAATTTGAAAATAAACAGAGAATGTTGTCTACAATCTGTCATTTTAGTTCTTACTTTATTCTCTGGTTGTGGTTGATATCTGTTAACCCACTCTAAGGACTTCTTAGCTTCGGCGACGCGACCTTTGTTCACCAGCCACATGGGGCTCTCAGGAATGAAGCAGACTAAAATGGCAGGCACTATGGTGTAGATGTTGGCAAGCCAAGCCACTAGACGCCATGACATGTACCATCCTTTCAAGTATGCAATCACCATCCCTGAAAGCGAATAAATAAACATGTCATTTTGACAGAAACAATGTATTTTCTAAATATAATATATTTTAATGCTGACAATAGAATGATTTAATTTAATTTAAATGCAGAAGATTCCTGATAATATTTTTCTAAATAATTTTACAGGAAAAATCTTTAAATAAAAGTTGTTGAAAACTAAATTATCTACTACTTTTATTTCAAGTATTTTTCTCTAAAATAATTCCGGACCGTTTTACAGCGGAAAATATATTGGAGACGGCAACGTTGGATCAAGCAGCGTAACTTTTTACTTCGATTTATATTTTATTTAATAACAAATGTATCTATTAGGTGGTTCAGTGGTATCGAGTCGGCCTGTGGATCTTGAGAACCCTGGTTCGATCCCCACAGACGACAAACAATTTTTACCAATTTAAATCTACCCCTGTGGCTCCCCCTCCACTAATATCTTTGGGAGCCGTGATTTGACGGCTGGTAACCGTACTTCACGCGAAAAAATATATCACTTACCGAAATCTGTTAGACAGAGTGTCACACCCAAAAAAAAAAATATATCATCACGCCTTTTACCCATCACTGGGTGTGGCACTCTGCCTAAGCAGATCTCGGTAAGTGATATATTTTTTCACGTGAAGTGCGGTTACCAGCCGTCAAATCACGGCCTCCAAAGATATTAGTGGAAGAGGAGCCACAGGGGTAGATTTTTTTAAATTGGTGAAAATTGTTTGTCGGCTGTGGGGATCGAACCAAGGTTCTCAAGATCCACAGGCCGACTCGATACCACTGAGCCACCTACCCAGTAATGGGTAAAAGGCGTGGTGATATATTTATTTATTTATTTATCTATTACTTTTATTTTATAAAACTATGCATAATTATTCAGAAAACTATACTGAAACTGAAAATGAAGTCACCAAATTTGTAACTAGTTTAGTTTTTGAAAAATTAAGTTTTTTTAAAATTTATTTTGTGTTGTATTACATACCTGCAGAAGCAAAAGTAGGCGCAGAGGCAATTAAAGACCCCCTTAAGTCTGCTCTGGCCATTTCAGTAATATATACTATAGCAGGACTTGTTCCTAAAGCTGTAAAAAATTCAACAAATAATTATATCGGGAATAAAATGTATTTGATTTAAAAATACCTGCTGCTAATCCTGTTAACAATCGCCCACATATCAACATCTCAATGTTGGTAGCATTTGCTATTAGAGTCCATCCTGCGAATCCAGGAATAGCTGCGAACTTGATGGTATTTAACCTTCCATAAGCTTCCATTAGGAAGCCACCGATGATGGAGCCGACTGGTACAGCAACAACTATGAGACTTGCTGAAAGGAAAATAGAAATGAAACAATTTGTCTTAATGTATGATGTGTAGTTAACATACCAATCCATGAGCTTTCCTTCTTCGTCACCGGGATATCACTGCCTTCAGCTTCGAGCTGGGGAACTAAGATGGCAGAGTAAGCTAAGGCAATACCTACCACGATGTGGAAGGAGGCTGCTATGAAACAGGCGAAGATCTGAAATTGTAGAGACAATAGTTATTTATTTAGTAAATCTGCATTTTAGAATTAATATTAATTTTGTGCTTATTCTCAATGTTATTAGGTATTACGTTGTTAAGTATTTGTTAAACAGTTTCTAGGTAAAAATTAATTTGACGTTTATAATTTCATAAATGTCATTTTGATTCATATGTTTAATTGTTTTTTATTCGATGCACACTCTGATTTCAGCCAAATATAAATAATATACACACCGCTAGTTTTATCAGTAAACATAGGGATATGTCATTACCATAGTTACAGTTAAAAAGTTTGACAGCAATGCATTAGAGCGTTTATTTTAAAAGTAAACATAGGGAAAATAATATTTTCTATATAGTCTTATAGTCTAAAAGAAACATTTTAAGTTTAAACAAATTAAATGAATTTGAATTACTTTAAATTACATTAACTAAACGTTAGGTCATTCTTGGCCATGGCAGTTCTGCAATAGCAGATCCTAATAAACTACACATTTTAAGCCGTTAAGTATAGTAACCAATTGTCAAATCAGAACTACCAAAAAAGAAAATTGTATTTAGTTTAAATAGGAATTTTAATTCAATAACTGTTCAAAATTACCCCCATTTACCTGTAAACAATAGCCTAGACCAGTGGTCGGCAAACTTATTAGCCAAAGAGCCAAATATGAACATTACAACAATTTAAAAAAAAATTGTGAGCCAAATCTGCTTGTTTAGTAAACTTTTATTACACTAAATAAGTAGTATACTAAATAAAACTAAATTTCATACTTAATAAATATTTATGAATGCGAACAATGTGCTTGCATCTCCTTGGATAGTTTGAGTAAGTCAGGTTTGTATGTTGTTATTTTTAATTATTTTCTTACCGAGTTTTTTTTTTAAATGAAAATATTATTGCGCCTTCCGTGGATATTTGTGCCAGAGCCGCACTTAAGGAGCCAAAGAGCCACATGCGGTTCTGGAGCCGCACTTTGCCGACCACTGGCCTAGACGATTATAAAATAAATTTATAGCATTATTTATTTGCTCTGGAGGAATCTCAGGCGATGCAACACTAATTCTACGTTTTAATTGTTCTACACTCATTCTACCACCATTATAAAATTTACTTTTTAAGTGGCCCCAAAGAAAAAAAATCGTTTGGCGGAAGATCTGGTGACCTTGCAGGCCACTCCACTTTTGCACCTCGTCCTAGCTATCGTTGGGGGAATATCCGGTGCAGATAATTTCGTACATTTTATTGGAACCACACTTCCTCAATATTACTCTCTCTTGTAACAATTCTAAATAATTTTCCCCATTTAAATTTCCATTTATATAAAAACGCCCCACTATTTGATCCCCTATTAACCCGGTCTGATTTTGAAAGAGGACAGTTTTATTACTTTGACAACTATAGATGACAGCAATGTTATTTTCCCTATGTTTACTTTTAAAATAAACGCTCTAATGTATTGCTGTCAAACTTTGTAACTGTAACTATGGTAATGGCATATCCCTATGATTACTGATAAAAAAAAAACTTCTGGTATAAATCTAACTTGCATCTCAATGGGATCGAACCCGGGTTCGATTCCCACAGCCGACAAAAATTTTCACCACGTTAAAACTACCCCTGTGACTTATCCTCCACTAATATCTTTGGAGGTAACCGCACTTCACGCGAAGATATATATCACTTACCGAAATCTGCTACTATAGAGTGCCACACCCAATAATGGGCAAAAGGCATGATGATACATTTATTTATTTTATTATTTTTCTGTTATCGTAGAAGCAATTTCGTAGCTCTTATAGTTTGCGAGATAATAATGGTGACACACTTAAATAGAACGCCCTGTATAATAGAAAGTAACTAAGGAATGTCATTTCCACGTAAGATTAAAGAAATCGCATGCAATTGTAATTATATTTATTGAGGTACACTATCAATTGTCAATAATATCATACTTTTAATGTCAATTGGCAAAAAATAGTTATTTATATATTAAGAGAAGAAAGTGAGAAAAATTACTTTGTCGCACAAAAAAGATAATAAATGTGGACTTGAATAGTTACCAGGGATACAAACAAAACAGAAACTGGTCTTTTTTAATAATTTAAGATGCAATCATAGAAAAAAAATATGTGTGTATCATGAGCGCAAAGTGTCTTTGTTCCTCTTACACTATTGCTGCTCTCGCCTTCAGTTCCCGCTGCTATTATTGTACACGAGTAACACACGATCACTTTAAGCTTACACAAATCACTATTTATATTAAATGGCGAAATGAGTGTTTTTTGTTGCGCTTAAAATAGTTATTTGCAGGGTTCGTAAATATCATGATATTTATAATAAATATCAAAATATCTGATATATAGGATATATATCAGATAAATATCACTTTTTGGATATTTATTTTTTAATTTTAGTTTTTGTACACATTTATTATCACAATAGAAAATACAAAATAAATTATTACTCCTAAATAAAAAATTAACATAGGTAATGAAAAAAAGTAAATATACATTGAATGGATACACAAATATTATATAGTACTAAGAATAGTAAGAATATTTAAATAATCCTATATCCTAAATAGGGGCAAATCATCATCTTCTGATGAACTTCCTGAACATAGCGTTGCAGATAGACTCACTTGGCCAAATCCAATCTAAATTAGTTTTTTTTTGTAGTTTCTTTTTGGTTTAAATATTTAAACATAAAAACTAATTTACCGGCTTTGGCGTTACCGAGACGATTACGTAATTGATATTGGACAATGCCAAAAGTGGAGAAATATCGTTCCAGCCCTGCTGTGGCTGTTACAGCAGTGTGTAACTGTTCACATAGTTCAATAAATGTACTTTTATTTGGCCACTCTGACTCATTGATAGTTACACTTTTTCACCATATTAAAGGATTTGTATTTCTAAAATGAGTACCAAATAAAAATTTTGGAAATGGTTCAGACTTTGCCGTTAATGACATCACAAATGGCACACAATTTGGATTTATGTCGTTGATGTGAAGTTAGTCAAAAGCTAGTAAAGTAAGAATTATCTTTAGAATATAATTTTAACAGAATTAATGAAAGTAATAATACTGTATTTATTATAGACTATTTGATATTTTATATAATGGATATATATCTTCGAACCCTGTTTATAAGTTAACTGAAGCACGAGAAAATTAATGCCGTTGAGCGGGTTTTCATATCACATTTAGTTTTTGAGATATAGCCTCGGAAAAGTAAAAAAACTGAAAAATTCGAAAAATTTCACTTTTCCGGAGGCTATATCTCAAAAACTAAACAAGATATGCAAATGCGCTCAACGGCGTTGAATTCCCCGTGTCCGAATTGACTTATAAGCAAATTTTCATACAATTTTATGCAATTTAATATTTTTAATTATTTCCTAAGGGGTACCCCTTTGGTTTTTTCAGATTTTAATTCAATTTTACCAAAAATCCTTAATTGTAGGATTATTAAAACGAAAATTTACATACATATGTATTTTGACCCACTGAATCCAGTGGTGCAATCTTCAAATGCATATGACTTCTGGTTTTCGAGAAAATGTTAAAAAACCGCTTTTTGCGATTTTTTTGGCGGAAAATTGAAAAAAAATAAAAATCGCTGAAACTATGTTTATAAGTTAACTGAAGCACGAGAAAATTAATGCCGTTGAGCGCGTTTTCATATCACATTTAGTTTTCGAGATATAGCCTCGTAAAAGTAGAAAAACTAAAAATACGAAAAATTTCACTTCTCCGGGGGCTATATCACAAAAACTATTTGATATTTTTTTATAATGGATATATATCATTGCAAAAATATGACGATATATATCAAAATAAATATCATGATATATATCGATCGATATATATCTTCGAACCCTGGTTATTTGTGTATTAAGAGCGTAAAGTGATTCTTTGTTACTCGAGCACGGTAATTGCTGCAATAGTGCAAGAGGAACAAAGATACTTTACGCTCGTGATACACACATAATTTTTTCTACGATTGCATCTTAAAATTATTAAAAAACGTATGCGTACGGAAAATAAATTCGTTCTGTCAATATGACAAGTTTCTGTTTTATTTGTATCCCTGGTAACTATTGAAATAAGCACGGATTAATATATTTTTCGCGCGTTGCCATTGGAAACGCGTGCATTTAACATCTTTTTCGCGCGTTGCCATTGAATACGCCCAAAAAAGATATTTTTCGATTGTTCCACAGAAAACGTCAACATTACGATGACAAATGAGAGCGTAATTATCAACTTTTCATAGCAATCGTAGAAAAATATCACTTTAATTCGAACGCGCCAAAACATAACAACATATTTTCTACAACTGTCAAAAATAATAGTATAATAATGATTACTTTATTCAAGTAAATTGAAGGAAAACAATCAAAAATAATATGATGTGTTGTAACCAATAGCACGTGAAAGATAATAATTTGAGAGCGTGCGCGAAATACTCATTTTTCGTACTAGGGTATAAAACAGCATAGTAATGTAAATGATGAAAACATCGATCACCTCGCGTCAAAAGTCAATATTTTTGACAGTTGTAGAAAAAAAAACAACTTTGTTTCCTAGAGATCCAAGAGATGAAAATGATTACTTTCACTTCCTGACAGGATCATGAAATAAAAATACTGTGTGACGTACCTGAGGTATTAGACTTTTAAATCGCCTGCTCTCATAGTAACTAAGCGATTTGCAACTAACGATAATTTCTCTGAATTCTTCTTCTGCTCGTCTTTGCTCTTCAATGGCGCGGGCATTTTCATCCACACTAGAAAATTATGGAAAACATGTTAGTAATATATCACTTTGTATGCGCAGTGCCTTGTTGCAATGCAGCCGTTTACATTGAGACGTCATTCGAGTAGTCATCAATCTCAGATATAGCTTGCGCTAGTTTAGCAATAGCTATTGATTTTCTGATTTCTCTTATCTCTAGTTATCAGTTCAATTATAATTTGCCGTCTACTAAATATCCTGATATAAATAAATTAAATATTACGCTTTTAGATTTAATGAAGATATGATAAAATAAACACATTTTCATTAAAAGCTTTTTTGATATTTTTTGCAAAAACAATTACTTGCTAATGAAACCAATATTATTTTTGTGTTTGTTCGTTTCCTATGAGTCAATACAATTATGAAACTGTGCTGATATTTGCATATCATGAACAAATATTCCATAATCATAATTAGTAATGCTGATGAAATTTTCAATTATTTTATTTTCTATTGTTACACATTGTTTAATTTATTGAAAGAAAAATTCCTTAAAATACATTTTCTATCACTTTTATTTCAAGTATTTTTTTCTAAAATAATTTTGTAACGTTTAACATGGCGAGTCTAGTTTTTTTTGCTATAATTACAGAAGTTAATGAACTATGTGAGACAAAAATAAAATATTAAAAATAATACAGTTCTAGGATTTATGCTACATCGATTTAGATTTCAAGATGATTACATACACTTATATTAAATATTGTATTTCACAGAACTGTTAGAACAAAGTTCATTGTCATCACTATAAATTTTTATTTAACTTTAGACAGCGAAAAACTCGCTTATAAATGCAATTTATTTATTTATTTGCTAATCTGTACAATAGGAATTCAACTTCAATTACAGTACAAATATTTATGAAGGTTTGCACGGTTCTGCAATTGCAGATCTCCTACGCTACACAATAGAAAATGAATCCTAGTGTATTATAATTTGTTATTTAATTTCGGTCAACAAAAATTACAATTCTAATTACAGTATAAATGTTTATTGTAGTTTTCACGGTTCTGCAATTGCAGATCTCCTACGCTACACAAAAGACAATGAATCCTAGTGTATTATTATAATTTGTTATTTAATTTCGGTCAACAAAAATTGAACTCTAATTAGAGTATAAATGTTTATTGTAGTTTGCACGGTTCTGCAATTGCAGATCTCCTACGCTACACAATAGAAAATGAATCCTAGTGTATTATAATTTGTTATTTAATTTCGGTCAACAAAAATTACAATTCTAATTACAGTATAAATGTTTATTGTAGTTTTCACGGTTCTGCAATTGCAGATCTCCTACGCTACACAAAAGACAATGAATCCTAGTGTATTATTATAATTTGTTATTTAATTTCGGTCAACAAAAATTGAACTCTAATTAGAGTATAAATGTTTATTGTAGTTTTCACGGTTCTGCAATTGCAGATCTCCTACGCTACACAATAGAAAATGCATCCTAGTGTATTATTATAATTTGTTATTTAATTTCGGTCAACAAAAATTAAACTTTAATTACAGTATAAATGTTTATTGTAGTTTTCACGGTTCTGCAATTGCAGATCTCCTACGCTGCCCCAAAAAACAATGAATCCTAATGTATTATTATAATTTGTTATTTAATTTCGGTCAACAAAAATTGAACTCTGATTAGAGTATAAATGTTTATTGTAGTTTTCACGGTTCTGCAATTGCAGATCTCCTACGCTACACAATAGAAAATGAATCCTAGTGTATTATTATAATTTGTTATTTAATTTTGGTCAACAAAAATTGAATTCTAATTGCAGTATAAATGTTTATTGTGGTTTTCACGGTTCTGCAATTGCAGATCTCCTACGCTGCCCCAAAAAACAATGAATCCTAGTGTATTATTATAATTTGTTATTTAATTTCGGTCAACAAAAATTGAACTCTAATTACAGTATAAATGTTTATTGTAGTTTTCACGGTTCTGCAATTGCAGATCTCCTACGCTACACAATAGAAAATGAATCCTAGTGTATTATTATAATTTGTTATTTAATTTTGGTCAACAAAAATTGAATTCTAATTGCAGTATAAATGTTTATTGTGGTTTTCACGGTTCTGCAATTGCAGATCTCCTACGCTGCCCCAAAAAACAATGAATCCTAGTGTATTATTATAATTTGTTATTTAATTTCGGTCAACAAAAATTAAACTTTAATTACAGTATAAATGTTTATTGTAGTTTTCACGGTTCTGCAATTGCAGATCTCCTACGCTGCCGCAAAAAACAATGAATCCTAGTGTATTATTATAATTTGTTATTTAATTTCGGTCAACAAAAATTAAACTTTAATTACAGTATAAATGTTTATTGTAGTTTTCACGGTTCTGCAATTGCAGATCTCCTACGCTGCCGCAAAAAACAATGAATCCTAGTGTATTATTATAATTTGTTATTTAATTTCGGTCAACAAAAATTAAACTTTAATTACAGTATAAATATTTATGAAGGTTTTCACGGTTCTGCAATTGCAGATCTCTTACGCTACACAATAGAAAATGAATCGTAGTGTATTATTATAATTTGTTATTTAATTTCGATCAACAAAAATTGAATTCTAATTACAGTATAAATGTTTATTGTGATTTTCACGGTTCTGCAATTGCAGATCTCCTACGCTACACAATAGAAAATGAATCATAATTAGAATCAATTTGCAAAAAAAAATATGGATGCAATTTATTTATTTATTTGCTACTCTGTATAACAGGAATTGAACTCTAATTACAGTACAAATATTTATGAAGGTTTCCACGGTTCTGCAATTGCAGAACTCTTACGCTGCCCCAAAAAACAATGAATCCTAGTGTATTATTATAATTTGTTATTTAATTTCGATCAACAAAAATTGAACTCTAATTACAGTATAAATGTTTATTGTGGTTTTCACGGTTCTGCAATTGCAGGTAATGAATCGTAATTGGAGCAAATTATAGTAAAATATATACTCCTCAGATACAGGCTAACTTTTTAGGTATTTTGCATGATTACTATTAGCGAAAAGAAAAAGTCAGTATAATTATGAATAATGATTATGTAGGTATTGCTTTCGCGAAACAGGTTCTTTCTGCATCCCGTCGTTTCTTAGTAACTATAAAAAATAAATGAACAGTTTTGTAGTGCGAATTTCATGGCCAAATTTGTACTCTTCAATTTACAAGTTTGTATTTTGTGCTAACACCACACCAGGCCGAAGAAACCTATATCCTTGACCTGAACAATACACAAACGTTGCACGTGATCAACACATGATTGCAGAACACACACACACACACACACACACACACACATCACAAAGAAATGTTATGGCCTTTTCTTCATTTCTTTAATGATTTTTGGAACTTGTACAGCACAGACCAAAAGATGTTATTTTAGAAGAAAGTCGTTTTTTTTCCTGGAAACATGTGCACGGGACTAAAGCTTTGTTTAAGGGGTAAGGCCACTCTAGACAAAGAAAAAAAGGGTCATTTTCTAGATTTTTTAACGAAATCTAAACGTGCTGCTTAAGAACTGTTTTTGGATCTTTATTTAGTGCAATTTAAACTTTATTTAAAATTTTTTTTTTAAAGAAAATATTCAAAATTGTCGTAAGAAATTAAAAAAAATGGCGACTACTCTCGGCGCGTAGGGCAAATCGGGCGAAAACATTCCGGGAACAGCAATAGACCTGGATCAAAAAGGGATATGTTTTCTTAATTTTTGATGTATACTCTAAAAAACTACGGGCTGGATTTTAAAAATTTGGATTTTTAACAAAATGGCGCACGTTTTAAAAAAAAGTTCATTATTCGGGACTAAATTTCTGTATAAAAACGACCATAAAAAACAAATGAAGCACTTTAATAAAAAAAGCCCCCGTAGTTTTTGAGTATTTTATATCTAGAATAAGAAATAAAAAGTTCAGTACGATCCATCAATTAGTATTTCAGATTTCTTTTCGCCCGATTTTGAAAATATGATTTCGAGAAAAACGCGTTTAAATTTTCGAGTCATATATATACATATATATACTAGTACTAATAGATATATGCTTTTTTCTCTCTGAAATACTTCCGCGCGGCATTTAAATTAATTGTCCCTTATTTAAGCAAATAAAAAAAATGCATTTTAAAAAAATTCTAGAGTGGCCTTACCCCTTAAATTATTTTTAAATTACAGGTTCGGCAAATAATGTAAGTTACGCCACTGGTTTCTTGATCTGACCTAAATCATCTACTTTTACGTAAAACAGTAAATGTTAAATTCATTTCCAATTGAATTTTGTTGTATTTTATTGTTACCGACTACAATCAGCTGTGTTATACCAAACACTTAAGTGCTAACAATATTTATGACAAAGTACAGTTATATTTTCTGCTGTCAAACTTTTTTGAATGATTTTAGAAAAAAATGTTTCAAATAAAAGATACAGACAATTAAATTATGTACAACTTTTATTTGAAGCATTTTGCTTTAAAGTAATTAGAAACGGAAATATCCGATGCCAAATATGTTCATCAATTAAAACAGTTTATTTCAGTTGTATCTGTCATTACCAAGTTCAAATCAAATAAATATTTAGATCAAACTATTATGACAAGAAGATGAATGCCAATGATCTTGAAAAATTGTCAATTAACATTTGATTAAACAACCGAAGTTTTTAATTGTTTCTCATTGTGCAGAACGCTAGAATGTGGATCTTAAATCATCGTCGCGTGTTTGTTTTCAGTCCTACTGACTCATTTATTAATTAAAATCCATTTTTGTTCTACTAAAATGTTGTTTAGCTGCGCTATTATAAATTTGCGACTACTAAGAAATATGCCTCTTTGATGCGGTTTTGATATTTGATATGGCTGTTACTAAGCAACAAACACTTGCTGTTTTATTCGTGATGTCACATTGAAAAACATCAATCAAAATAGGCTTCTATATTTAGTTTAGCATAAAGTTAGTCGCGTGACTAGACGTTACTTTAAAATAGATGTATTTGCTGCTCTGTACAACTAATAATAATGATAACTATATGATTAAATCACTACAACAATATGACGTCATGTAAAGTTGCAATTTGCCATCCAAGGTTGCTGGGGTAATGTTTCGGTATTTGACTACGAAAATTGTTTGCAAACAATAAGTGAACTTATAAATTGCTAATTTACAGATGTTTCATTTTGAATTATGTAACCGAGCTTTTTGAATAAATGTCAAATAGATACCTAAAGAATAATTTAATACTTTTGCGTGAGTTGTATTCCTACTTCGTGTTTTGCTTATTTTTAGAGATATAACAACTTTCTTCATGTATTTTTACTTCCTTGTACGAAGTAAAGGAAGTATTGTAATCGCGAAAATTTTCGGTTCTCAGATTTCAACGGAAATAGGTATTTTGGCCCTCCCTGAATCTATTTTGACTAATTTCGTCATGCCGTCTGTACGTACGTACGTATGTATCTCGCATAACTCAAAAACGGTAAGCCGTAGAAAATTGAAACTTTATATTTAGGACTGTTATAACATCTAGTTGTGCACCTCCCTTTTTGGTCATTATACAACTACCGGAAGTGGTACTTTACTTGAAGCCTATAATAGATTTTCATGAAAAACTATATTCAAATATAATTTAAAACTTTCCAAATTTGGAATATAAGACTACTATATCAATGGAAATAACATAATAGATTTTGGTTAAAATAGACTAACCGGAAGTGGCACATTACATGAAACTGCTAACAGTTTTCCTTGAAAAAAATGGTATTATTTTAATTTTAGAAATGAATGCTGCAAATAAAAGTTTTAGAGAATTAAATTCTGCGTCTAGCACATTAAGAATTTTTAAATTAGCCTTTTGCATCAGCGAGATATCTAAATTTAAATATTATATATTTTTAGTTTTTTTTTAAATTAAGTTTGCTATGGATTAGAACAAAAAATAAAAGATTTAATGTGAAATATGTGCAATTAAAAAAATATCTATAGTTTAATACGCATACAAGGAAGTCATGTACTGCCCACATCAGATTTTTTTTTATATGGAACCATACTATTAGTGATTTAAAATCAAGCTGCCTTCATTTCTTATAGATTCGTTGTTAGAGAAGTGGGCGTAAGTGAAGATTTACGAAACAGGTGTACAGGAGCGAATGGATGGATGTTTGTTGCGTGATGATGGATTTTAGATGTGAGAAAAGAAAGAGTTTGTATGGAGGAAGTGTTAATGTGGTCGAATCGAGTATCGTGTGTCAGGATGAGAATGTTGACGGGTTCGTGCTACCCCATTTAATGGGATATAGCGTGATGTTATGTATGTATATATGCAAATTTATTTCTGATAATTATGTAAAAAAGTATGTATAAAATTATATCAGTGATCGTAGAAAAATTTGTTAACCACACGATTTAATTTCAGAATTTGTGATATACGATATAGTTAACTAGAAAGAATGAAATTTGATATATTTTGCTACAACATTATGCTTAAAAATAGCTTATCACTTAGCTAGATATGCAACCATTCCAAGTTATAAAATAAAAATAATTTATTTGATTATAATAACTGTTTACATTATAATTTATTAACATGAATTTACGTGATTAAATTTCGCACGCAAATATATTATATAAATAGTACTAGTATTGATTGCAATAAATAATAAATCACATTTAAATTTTATTAACTTGGCTATAATTATTTGCTAAGAAAACAAATAGCTTTTATTGCAGGAATTTTTAGTAATATTTAAAGCTAAATATTGATAAGAAAATTTCGTATATACTTACTGTAAATTAAAGGCACTTGCACTGAAACACAAAAAGAAATATATTATTCATTTGTTTATCAAAATTGTTGCACAGATTTGCTGCTAACAAACGGTTCTAAATTATATTAGAGGAAAATGTTTCTAGCGTTTTAGATGAATTTGTGTAGTACATTGTACATTATTTATTAATTTAAGAAAGCATGTAACAAAAGGGAAAGTATAAAAAATGTAATAAATTGAATTAATGTAGTATAAATTATGAAAAAATTGCATGAGTATAGAATATACAACATTTTAATTGAATGACTACAATATTTTTAATATTATCATAAACAGGAAGTAATAGTTTTGCACTACATACAACCAGTGACTCCTAAAAGTTTCTAAAATATTCTTACCTAATTGGATCCATGTTTGGATTGTTTTAGTTGTCTACTAACTTATTTGTTTTGACAGGATTCAATTATACTTTGTACATTTTGAGCTCTGTAACAAAAAAGAAAACATACAAATTAGTACAGTGATTGAAAGTTTCCTTTATTAATTAGCCACGTGCTTAATTTACAAGTTAATTGTCCAATAATTGATTTTAATTTCGCTGTTTTACATACATATGTTATTAACAATAATTTAAATTTTTCATTAATAATTAATACAAGAATACAGTTAGAATTTTTTTTAGTCGTTTCATGAAATTTGTATTCAGTTTATTTATACAAACAGATAACACAAACAATATCTTATTCATTTGCGAATAGAGACTAGAAATAACTGACAGAATTGAAAAGTGTTTAGGGAAGAAGAATTCTAGAGTAAGTTTTACTACTATTTTTCTACTATTTTGTTTATATTTGAATTGGGAAAAATCGATAGCTACTAACACAATTTCAATAATTTGTATTTTCACTTAGAACAAGTATAAATTAATAATAATCTAAACGCCGATTCAGGCTAACTTGTCAAAGCCATTCTAATAATTCTACAATTTTATTTATACCATTTTCTTCTAAATTATTTAAAGAAAATGTATAGGCAATAACAGCTGATGAAATATGATTTATACTTACATTAACGGTAGTTGCCCTTTTCAACAGATATTTGGTCAATATTTATAATATCACAGCCCACTCGACACAACACATCCACACATTAACCAATCAAATGTTCTAACTTGTATAGCAGCATATGAGGTACTGAGCACTCTAGTTCTCCGTGCATGGTTTTGTGCTCGCTGCGCTTCCTGCCAGACTGGCTGGCTTCACCAGTGGCGTACAAGCAGGGCAAAGGGAGCACGATCGATACAGAAGGGATGTCGCACCTGCCTCTGCCAGTGACTCCCAACAAAGGCTCTTCTGCAATCACTTAGCAAAATATGAGATATATGATTTTTATCTAGGTATATGGAAAAGTCTTGTATTGATAACAAATCAATTCAATAGCAATTGTTATTTGTATATTAAGAAAGGAAAGTAAGATATGTCATTTCGAAGATGCCGTTTTATTTTCCCTTTTTATTTCCTTGTACGAAGTAAAGGAAGTATTGTAATCGCGGAAATTTTCGGTTCTCAGATTTCAACGGAAATAGGTATTTTGGCCCTCCCTGAATCCATTTTGACTAATTTCGTCGTGCCGTCTGTACGTATGTCGCATAACTCAAAAACGGTAAGCCGTAGAAAATTGAAACTTTATATTTAGGACTGTTATAACATCTAGTTGTGCACCTCCCTTTTTGGTTATTATACAACTACCGGAAGTGGTACTTTACTTGAAGCCTATAATAGATTTTCATGAAAAACTATATTCAAATATAATTTAAAACTTTCCATATTTGGTATATGACTACTATATCAATGGAAATAACATAATAGATTTTGGTTAAAATAGACTAACCGAAAGTGACACATTACATGAAGCTGCTAATAGTTTTCCTTAAAAAAAATGGTATTATTTTAATTTTAGAAATAAATGCTACAAATAAAAGTTTTAGAGAATTAAATTCTGCGTCTAGCACATTAAGAATTTTTAAATTAGCATTTTGCATATACGAGATATCTAAATTTAAATATTATATTAGGTGGCTCAGTGGTATCGAGTCGGCCTGTGGATCTTGAGAACCCTGGTTCGATCCCCACAGCCGACAAACAATTTTCACCAATTTAAATCTACCCCTGTGGCTCCCCCTCCACTAATATCTTTGGGAGCCGTGATTTGACGGCTGGTAACCGCACTTCACGCGAAAAAATATATCACTTACCGAGATCTGTTTAGGCAGAGTGCCACACCCAGTAATGGGTAAATGGCGTGATGATATATTTATTTATTTATTTTATATATTTTTTTATTTAAAACAAAAATTAAGTTTGCTATGGATTAGAACAAAAAATAAAAGATTTAATGTCAAATATGTGCAATTAAAAAATATCTATAGTTTAATGCGCTCAACGGCATTGAATTTCCCGTGCTTCAGTTAACTTTTAAGCAAAGTTTCAGCCATTTTTAATTTTTTCAAATTTTCGCCAAAAAAATCGCAAAAAGCGGTTTTTTAACATTTACTCAAAAACCAAAAGACATATGCACTTGAAGATTTTACTACTGGATTCAGTGGATCAAAATACATATGTATGTAAATTTTCGTTACAATATTCCTACGATTAAGAAATTTTGGGAACATTGAATTAAAATCTGAAAAAATCAAAGGGGTATACCTTAGGAAATAATTAAAAAAATGAAATTGCTTAAAATTGCATGAAAATTTGGTTATATGTCAATTCGGACACGGGGAATTCAATGCCGTTGAGCGCATTTCCATATCGTGTTTACTTTTTGAGATATACGCTCCGGAAAAGCTAGATTCTTCATTTTTTTGAGATTTTCTATTTTTCCGAAACTATATCTTAAATTGGCGTCTTCATATTGTAAATAATCGTGCATTTATATGATAAATAAAATTGCAAATATTTCTTTAACTAAGGGATGAATTGAAAAATGTTTCAAATAAATCATCTTAATTTTTCAATTCTCCGTCACATTTACTTGAAGTATTTTTCCATTTAATCTCCCATTTCAGAGATATTCATCTTCATATATAATTCTCAAAGTTGCCAATAGATGGTGCCAATAGTCTTGTTTGAAGATCAACAAAATATATTTTTGTGATTTCTGGCTATACCGTAAACTTTATAGAAAAGTTGTAATAAAACAAAATACTCCTTAATTTATTTTCTTCCTAAGTTATTTGAAGTATTTTTTGATTAGACGCAAAATTAGATTATTTCTGGACCCCGCAAATACATATAAAAAATGTCGAACACCGATGACTTCACCGACCGATAAAATGTTCACAGTTTTTGCGGTGAAACTTATTCTACGTCAAATCAAAAAATGTTTCAAATAAAGAAGTTTTATTTTGTTATTTCTTAACTACTTTAATTATACTTTTTTCAATTAAGTTCTTCATATTGTAAATAATCGTGCATTTATATGATAAATAAATTGCAAATATTTCTTTAACTAAGGGATGAATTGAAAAATGTTTCAAATAAATCTTCTTAATTTTTCAATTCTTTGTCACATTTACTTGAAGTATTTTTCCATTTAATCCCCCAATTCCGAGATACTTACCTTCATATATAGTTTCCAAGTTGCCAATAGATGGTGCCAATAGTCTTGTTTGAAGATCAACAAAATATATTTTTGTGATTTCTGGCTATACCGTAAACTTTATAGAAAAATTGTTATTAAAGGATATACTCCTTAATTTATTCTCTTCCTAAGTTACTTGAAGTATTTTTTGATTAGACGCAAAATTAGATTATTTTTTTTTACCTTCATACAACAAAATATATTTTCGTGATTTCTGGCTATACCGTGAACTTTATAGAAAAATTGTTATTAAAGGATATACTCCTTAATTTATTCTCTTCCTAAGTTACTTGAAATATTTTTTGATTAGACGCAAAATTAGATTATTTTTTTTTTACCTTCATACAACAAAATATATTTTCGTGATTTCTGGCTATACCGTGAACTTTATAGAAAAATTGTAATGAAACAAAATACTCCTTAATTTATTTTCTTCCTAAGTTATTTGAAGTATTTTTTTGATTAGACGCAAAATTAGATTTTTCTGGACCCCGCAAATACACATAAAAAATGTCGGACACTGATGACTTCACCGGCCGATAAAACGGACACAGTTTTTGCGGTGAAACTTATTCTACGTCAAATCAAAAAATGTTTCAAATAAAAAAGCTATAATTGGAGATTGTACACGTGTATAAATGTATACTGAACCCTTTAAAGTTTATTTCATTTATTTACAACAATTATTCCAGGCGTAATTAATTTTTAAAATTTACAGATAATATTTTTGAAATAGTTAGTAATATTTCGGATCTATAAAATAATATTTATTTGAATTCTAGTTTGATCGAGAAACCTATATAATTACAACAGATAGTATGTACGTGCATCGCGACGATCTAAACGAACAAGTTCGGACTCCGCCGTGACGTCACTCGTCATCGTTGTTCTGCGATCAGCAACTCATTTTCCTTTCTGGTCAGTCCCTTAAATCTCTGCGTATGCAATCCCGCTACACTTAGCTTCAAGGCGGGCTTGTATATTTCTCTACTGGCTGTACAGCCGGTTGCCTAAGCTTGCTGATCTCTCCCGACATCAATTTTTATTCATAATGCAGCCTTCAACAACTAAATTACTTAAATCTTTAATTAAATTAGTATTTTAAGTTTTAATAGTTTTATTAGAAGAATTTCAATTTTCCAGAGGCTATATTTTAAAAACTAAACTAAAGATATGAACTATCGTAATCTAGCATTTTTTGTCAGTGATAATTTAAATAAAATACTACAGTATTTTGAAAATATAGAGTTAATAATCATTTAAAAAAAAAACAGACCTCCATTATGTTTTGTTATATATATATATTTGATTTTTATTTAAATTCCTTTTTAAAGTTTTAAGCTACTTCCACTAATTGAAAAATGAAAAATGGCTGAAATTATGTTTATAAGATAATTGAAATACGAGAAATTCAATGCCGTTGATTGCATCTTCATATCGCGTTTAGTTTTTGAGATATAACTTCAGGAACGTTGGAAATCTGAAGAAAATGCAGAATTTCACTTTTCCGGAGGCTATATCTTAGAAACTAAACACGATATGGAAATGCGCTCAACGGCATTGAATTCCCCGTGTCCGAATTGACATATAACCAAATTTTCATGCAATTTTAATCAATTTCATTTTTTTAATTATTTCAGATTTTAATTCAATTTTCCCAAAATTTCTTAATCGTAGGAATATTGTAACGAAAATTTACATACATATGTATTTTGATCCACTGAATCCAGTAGTAAAATCTTCAAGTGCATATGTCTTTTGGTTTTTGAGAAAATGTTAAAAAACCGGTTTTTGCGATTTTTTTGGCGAAAATTTGAAAAAAATTAAAATGGCTGAAACTTTGCTTAAAAGTTAACTGAAGCACGGGAAATTCAATGGCGTTGATCGCAACTTCATATCTTGTTTAGTTTTTGAGATATAGCCTCTGGAAAATTTAAATTCTTCATTTTCTTCAAATTTTTGTACTTTTCCGAGGCTATTAACAATTAGACAATTAACTTATAAACATATTTTCATTGATTTGTATGTTTTTCAAATATCCGCCAAAATTTTACCCTAAAAAAATTTATAGAACTAGAAAAAAATATAGATATATTTATTATTGTCTCATAGCTTTCCTATGAAATTGTAGCATTATGGTAGCACTATCTTTTTAGAAACGAGAGTCCGCGAATTAGAACTTCACAAAAAATACAAGCACGTCCGAGTACACAATTAACAATACTACTAATTAAGATAATTAAAATCTGTTAACACCAGTGCATTCACCGCACTTTAATTAACAAATATATTTATTATTATTAAGTTTGCATATAGTACAACCACGTGAAATAAACTCAAAACTTGTTAAATATTATTGATATAGAGATTATGCTTAATAAAATCTCAAATATCAAATATAATTTATGTTTAAAAACAACATTAAAAACTAAAATTAGAAAAACCATTTAAATATACATAAATTTAGTACGCAGCTTTAGATATTGAAAACATTTTGTTAATCACAACATGTGAACATATTGTTTGTTATTAACATTTACATTTTTAATGTAATACTAATTATTTAATTTACGATCTATCACGGTAGATCACGTGTCACTTCTAAGAAAATAATGTTCCTTTGTTCAACTGGTAAAACCAACATATATAATAGATTTCCTGATGCTTGATTTTATTTTTATTTAGGTTAGGGTTACAAATAATCATTCAATATTTTTCTGACATTGCTTGCGTAATTTTAGTGTTAATATTTATTAGAGCGTAAAAATTATCATCACGGCAATATATCTATACTTTTGGGACTTGTACATAACTGTACATCGGGATTTGAACCCTTAAATACGACGTTCAGTCAATAGAAAAACATTTGTATAGAAGGGCTCTAGAATCACAAAGGGTACGAACAAAATAAACTCGTCTATTCAACACGCTACGAATTTTTTTTTAAAGAAACCTAAAAGACTATACAGGGTTTTTCAGGACTAGTGTAACAAACTTTAACAGCTTATTCCTGAGGTCATTTTGAGCCAAAAATGTCATATGAACATAGGTCCTATTCCTTCTATTTACCAAAATACAAGAGGTTGAAGTTCTATAAATAACACGAAATTTTCCAATTTTTGTAATCAAGATACTTCCGGAAAACAAGAGTTTTATTGAAAAGTCATACCCTATTTGTTTTAATTAATTTTATTTATTAATATTAACGAATACGATTTAGAGAACAAAACATAAAATGACACAATTAAATAGACACAGAACAACATAACCAAACATGGAATAGGTTAACACAATATGAAATAAGATAACAAATTTTTAAAAAATACAGCAAGTGTTCAAAATGAGCGCCTTGAAATCGTATGCATGTTAATATTAATAAATAAAATTAATTAAGACAAATAGGGTATAATTTATCAATAAAACTCTTGTTTTCCGAAAGTATCTTGATTACAAAAATTGGAAAATTTCGTGTTATTTATAGAACTTCAACCTCTTGTATTTTGGTAAATAGAAGGAATAGGACCAATGTTCATATGACATTTTTGGCTCAAAATGACCTCAGGAATAAGCTGTTAAAGTTTGTTACACTAGTCCTGAAACACTCTGTATATACACTGCTCAAAATTGTACAAGGATATTTTAAAAATTGAATATAAACTAAAACTATAAATTATATTCAAATATTTGTAAGAATACTTAATATAAACATATGAATATAATTTATACTACCCATTATTGGGTGTGGCACTCTGCTGAAGCAGATCTCAGTAAGTGATATATTTTATATGTATAAAAGTTTGTTGGGAGGGCCTCATAGAAGTAGTTTTAAATAAATATTTCATCACGCCTTTTACCTATTACTGGGTGTGGCACTCTGCCGAAGCAGATCTTGGTAAGTGATATATTTCTTCGTGTGAAGTGCGGTTACCAGCCGTCAAATTACGGCCCTTATGGATGTTACAAAAGAGAAAGCCACAAGGGTAGTTTAAACGTGGTGAAAATTGTTTGTCGGCTGTGGGGATCGAACCAGGGTTCTCAAGATCCACAGGCCAACTCGATACCACTGAGCCACCTACCCCTATAAATACATAATTATAATATAATTTATAGTTTTAATTTTATATTCAATTTTAAAATATCTCTGTACAATTTTAAATAATATAAATAAATAAATGTATCATCACGCCTTATACCTATTACTGGGTGTGGCACTCTGCCGTAAGCAGATCTCTGTAAGTGCTATATATTTTCGCGTGAAGTCAAATCACGGCACCCAAAGATGTTAGTGGAGGAGGAGCCACAAGGGTAGATTTAAATTAGTGAAAATAGTTTGTCGCCTGTGGGGATCGAACCAGGGTTCTTAAGATCCACAGGCCGATACCACTGAGCGAATTTACATTTAAAAATCTTATAGTTGCTTATGATATGTGAAGTTTGTTATAAATAATGTGGGTGTAAATTGCGTAGATAATTAACTAATTATATTAAAATAAAATTAAATTATGTGCACCTGATAAAATGATAACAAATTGATACATTATTGTAGTGTCATTAATAACAGATTTATGAATGTCATTTCCTAACATGCGAGTAAAATTGATAAGAAATTTCAAAAATGATTCATAAAAATCTATATCAAATATTTGAATTATTTATATTTTATCTCTGTTATTTGCAAAAAACTTAATCAAATATTTGATTGTAATGTTTCACAAATTCTGCTATGATGCAATCGATTAAAACGAAGCATCAGTAGCGTCACATACATATTTTTTAATGGGATAACACGAATTAAAATCATGCGATTATTATGATTTGTACAAATCAACAATTTGTTATAAAACTTTCTCGTCTATCATTTAGATGATCAATACTTTATGACTTTTCTAAAACGATTAAATTAAATGTAGACTAATCGGCCGCTAAGTTAGCAGAGCGATTAGCGCTAATTACAGACTATGAATATGCCTTTTACATGATGAAATTTGCCAGGGTATTTCAGATTACAGTTTTGATTAAATTTTAAATGTTATAGTTTTGAAATGTGTATATATGTTTGCGTAATATATAGATGCAAATTTTGTTTAATGTGGTTTCGTGGGTAGTGTATTCGCCTTACAAGCGAGACTCAAGGACGATGCATAATATTATTCTTATTGTAATTAATTTCCTTTTGTGCAAAGTAGCAAATAAATAAATAAATTTGGTGATTTATTTTACATATCTATGCAAATTTGTTTGGCATAATTATTTTACGTTTTGCAATAATCATATATCGTCATTAATTAGAATACTACTAATTTTTTCTGTACGTAAACAAAATAATTTAAACTACAAAAAAAATGTCGTGATGTAAAAACTGATTATGATTTTATTATTGATCACATGTTCAATTGAACTGCAGGGATTTGAACCTAGAACCTACTGATTGACCTCCTGACGTCATTACGTTCACCAATCAGCTTGCGAGTTCAATCTATACACGATTATTTTATGCGATGTTCTAAGCAAACTATGATAAGTTAGATATTAACCTTCAGACGTGTTTGCCCAGAAATGGGGTTAGTTGGTAAACAAGACAATTTTAAAACTGGTTTCATTAGAACTGACTTACTTAGTTTTCTGTAAAAACTGCGGAAATCAGATCCTGAGTTCGATTCCTACTCACTATAATTATCTATGTTAGCGACTCAAATCTTTGGGGGACATTATTTGACAACAGGGACTGTATTTTATGTAAGACAAACACTGGAATTTGTAATTAAATTACTTAACTTCTAATATATATTGAAAATATCAATAAGATTAAATTAATTATGTCATTATCATAAACTAATTGAATAAGCAATTTAATTTAGTTTATTTCTAATTAATTACTTATGAATTTTCAAGTTTCCGCAGGATGCAATCGGACTAATTAGCAGACAAATAAAGATATGTGTTATTTAAAAATAATTTATATTTGTTAACCGCATTGATAGAATGTTTAAATGTTTTTAAAATTGGAATCAGTAACAAAAAAAAAATGTTTTCTAGGGCTAACCCACATTACTTGCGTGTAAAGAGTGTAGTGGTTTCGTAAATAATTAAATTAAATTTTGTTGTGCCGAGGAATAAATAAATTATTAATGCTTTTAATTAATTAATTATATTATATAAAAATGTATAAACAATTTATTACCTAACGTTAAAATATTTTATATTATAATCTAAGAGCTATTTTTAGTCCTTTTATTTATTTATTTATTATTAAGGATTCCACAGGACAAAATGTTATGAGTATTTACTTCGTCTCGCTCTGTTCTGTTTCATTTGATCTTTTAGTTTTTCCCTATCCAGTTTCATTCGAGCTTTTAATTTAGCTTTTTCTATCTTAGCAATTTTCTTAGCAATCTTCCTTTTCTCCCGCGCTTGTTTCTTATATTGTTTAATTTTGTCCTTATTCTCTGGTTTCTGTCGCCATCGTTTCGAATAAAGTCTCTGTCTTTCACGCATTTCTTCTGTCCGATTTGTAGAATCTCCATATTCACTATCACTTGTTTTTGATGCATCTGTTTCACTAGCAATTGTTTCATCTGTTTGATATTCAATTGTTTTTAGCTCATTGGTTTGTTCTTCTGTTATTTTAGAGTGTTGGGATACAAACTCAACTAGATTGATTTTGTTTTTTAGTCGGTGGATTTCTTTCCTCTTTTGTTTTTCTTGAATGCTGAGTTTTCGTGGTTTCTTCGGCATTGTAGGTTATGTTTCTAAAAAGTCATATTAATACTGATTATTAATTTTGGTTAAATACTTGTTTAGATATACTTACATAAATAGCAGAATAATTGTTTCTAAATAGTTGCTAGCTAAAATATATATAGATTCGTTTTTGTTTTGGTAGCTTGTTTGGACATGTTAGAGATAGTAGAGACATCTAAACATTTGACAATCGATGTACTACATACAGTGACATCTTTTAATCTATGAAAAGAACTTTTAGTAGGGTGTATCTACTGTTTTACAGATATCATCCCCTTGAATTTATAAATAAGCTTAAAAGTTTAACTATTATCTAATATATTATTAATTAGTATTGTCTGAACATTATACTAGTAATTATATATTTTTTTTAAATCTAATATTTCATTATAATAAATGCTACACAACAAATTATCAATTTGAAATAAACTCAGTTATTAAACAAATCAATTTACTCTAATAAATATGAATGAAAATATACCAAAAGAAAATCCCTATTACGTAATATGAAACATCTTTTGCTCTACAATTTCTTGGGGGTCAATGACTTCTTGGGGAGTGCGGTGTATCGATAGATGGCTTGTACTTGAAGAAATATAATAGATACATGCATAATATCCCATCAAATGGGGTAGCATGTACAACTAAACATTTTTATATTACGCATTTAATCCATATTCATTCACACTCATCTTTTAATTATATCAGTCTATGTAATTATAGACTGTCTAAACAGTCTTTCACCCTCAATTTCACCAACATTCTCCAATATTTTTCAATACATCATCAGTACTTTTGAGTGTTAGTACTCTAGCTAACTGTGATCGATACAACCCCTAACATACATACAAACATACACACATAGCTGTAAGATATATGTATGGTAATCAGTGGGTCTGTGTATATAGGACCGCAGAACAATTGAACTCGATATGGTTGTAACAATCGACAGTCGCGTGACACTGTTGATTGATCACTTGATGTTCAGATGTTTATTCTGCTCTACAGACGAGATACATATTAAAATAAGAGTCTAGACCCAGGCAGGGCCAAACTTTCTCATAGGCGGGACATATTTTAATTGGAAAATTGCTCGCGGGGCGGGACAATCACTTTAAATAAATAAATAAATATATCATCACGCCTTTTACCCATTACTGGGTGTGGCACTCTGCCTAAGCAGATCTCGGTAAGTGATATATTTCATAACGTGAAGTGCGGTTACCAGCCGTTAAATCACGGCCCTCAAAGATATTAGTGGAGAGGGAGCCACAGGGGTAAATTTAAATTGGTGAAAATTGTTTGTCGGCTGTGGGGATTGAACCAGGGTTCTCAAGATCCACAGGCCGACTTATAGTAATTAATCACATAATTAATTGCATTTTTTTGAAATGTAATTGTTAAAAAATTATGTCAAGCGCGCTGAATGTGGTCCATTTGGACATGGCAGGTCTAGAACATATAAACAGTAATACTTTAAGGATTCAAGCTTGATGTTAGCTCAACGGGATTTGATCCTTGAAGTTTGCAAATGGCTAAGAAATAAAGTTTTATGTTAGCTTAAAGTTGAGTAATTTTAATTTAATGTTGGAAACTAACATTTTTGAGGGCCGTGATTTGACGACTGGTAACCGCACTTCACACGAAGAAATATATCACTTACCGAGATCAGCTTCGGCAGAGTGCCACAAACAGTAATAGGTAAAAAAGGCGTGACGATATATTTATATTTATTTAATAAAATATCAAACTAAACACTTGTCTAAGTCCCACAAAATTCAGCATCCAAGTCACCTTATGAGGGCATCGTCAGAGGCTGGCCAGCACAGTTAGTAACCATAGACGCGTTTCGCTCTTATTAGAGCTCATTAGTATGGTATAACCCACTCCTTCACCTAGAACACGTGAAGAAGCTGGTGACGAAGGACATCTTACCGTTTTTTAGAGATCTTATTCTCTGCTGGCACAGTCCTTCGTCACCAGCTTCTTCACGTGAACTTTGTTCTAGGTGAAGAAGTAGGTTATACCATACTGATGAGCTCTAATAAGAGCGAAACGCGTCTATGGTTACCAGGGTTCGTAAATATCATGATATTTATAATAAATATCAAAATATCTGATATATAGGATATATATCAGATAAATATCACTTTTTGGATATTTATTTTTTAATTTTAGTTTTTGTACACATTTAGAAAAACTGAAAAATTCGAAAAATTTCACTTCTCCGGAGGCTATATCTCAAAAACTAAATTAATTAAATTTTACCAAAAATCCTTAATCGTAGGATTATTAAAACGAAAATTTACATACATATGTATTTTGACCCACTGAATCCAGTGGTGCAATCTTCAAATGCATATGACTTCTGGTTTTCAAGAAAATGTTAAAAAACCTCTTTTTGCGATTTTTTTGGCGGAAAATAGAAAAAAAATAAAAATCGCTGAAACTATGTTTATAAGTTAACTGAAGCACGAGAAAATTAATGCCGTTGAGCGCGTTTTCATATCACATTTAGTTTTTGAGATATAGCCTCGGAAAAGTAGAAAAACTGAAAAATTCGATAAATTTCACTTTTCAGGAGGCTATATCTCAAAAACTAAACAAGATATGGAAATGCGCTCAACGGCGTTGAATTCCCCGTGTCCGAATTGACTTATAAGCAAATTTTCATAAAATTTTATGCAATTTAATATTTTTAATTATTTCCTAAGGGGTACCCCTTTGGTTTTTTCAGATTTTAATTCAATTTTACCAAAAATCCTTAATCGTAGGATTATTAAAACGAAAATTTACATACATATGTATTTTGACCCACTGAATCCAGTGGTGCAATCTTCAAATGCATATGACTTCTGGTTTTCCAGAAAATGTTAAAAAACCGCTTTTTGCGATTTTTTTGGCGGAAAATAGAAAAAAAATAAAAATCGCTGAAACTATGTTTATTAGTTAACTGAAGCACGAGAAAATTAATGCCGTTGAGCGCGTTTTCATATCACATTTAGTTTTTGAGATATAGCCTCGGAAAAGTAGAAAAACTGAAAAATTCGATAAATTTCACTTTTCAGGAGGCTATATCTCAAAAACTAAACAAGATATGGAAATGCGCTCAACGGCGTTGAATTCCCCGTGTCCGAATTGACTTATAAGCAAATTTTCATACAATTTTATGCAATTTAATATTTTTAATTATTTCCTAAGGGGTACCCCTTTGGTTTTTTCAGATTTTAATTCAATTTTACCAAAAATCCTTAATCGTAGGATTATTAAAACGAAAATTTACATACATATGTATTTTGACCCACTGAATCCAGTGGTGCAATCTTCAAATGCATATGACTTCTGGTTTTCGAGAAAATGTTAAAAAACCGCTTTTTGCGATTTTTTTGGCGGAAAATAGAAAAAAAATAAAAATCGCTGAAACTATGTTTATAAGTTAACTGAAGCACGAGAAAATTAATGCCGTTGAGCGCGTTTTCATATCACATTTAGTTTTTGAGATATAGCCTCGGAAAAGTAGAAAAACTGACAAATTCGATAAATTTCACTTTTCAGGAGGCTATATCTCAAAAACTAAACAAGATATGGAAATGCGCTCAACGGCGTTGAATTCCCCGTGTCCAAATTGACTTATAAGCAAATTTTCATACAATTTTATGCAATTTAATATTTTTAATTATTTCCTAAGGGGTACCCCTTTGGTTTTTTCAGATTTTAATTCAATTTTCCCAAAAATCCTTAATCGTAGGTTTATTAAAACGAAAATTTACATACATATGTATTTTGACCCCCTGAATCCAGTGGTGCAATCTTCAAATGCATATGACTTCTGGTTTTCAAGAAAATGTTAAAAAACCGCTTTTTGCGATTTTTTTGGCGGAAAATTGAAAAAAAATAAAAATCGCTGAAACTATGTTTATAAGTTAACTTAAGCACGAGAAAATTAATGCCGTTGACCGCGTTTTCATATCACATTTAGTTTTCGAGATATAGCCTCGTAAAAGTAGAAAAACTGAAAAATTCGAAAAACTTCACTTCTCCGGAGGCTATATCTCAAAAACTATTTGATATTTTTATATAATGGATATATATCATTGCAAAAATATGACGATATATATCAAAATAAATATCATGATATATATCGATCGATATATATCTTCGAATCCTGATGGTTACTAACTGTGCTGGTCAGCCTCTAACGATGCCCTCATAAGGTGACTTGGAGGCTGAATTTTATGAGACTTAGACAAGTGTTTAGTTTGATATTTTATTATTAAACCTAGTTTCACCAAGTGAGCATTTAAAGATAATTAATTTTGTCTTTGTTGTTTTTATTTATATTTATTTGTTGAAGAGAAACATGTTTCAAATAAAAATTGTAGATTAATACGTTCTCTACATTCAAATGACAAGAGCTGCAATTGCAGAGCTGCTACAGCTCATGGATGAACGATAAGGTGTGATTACATCTTGTATTTTGTTATTCTTTCTTTGTAATAAATATTTTTTAAACATACAATATGTAATGCAGATTAGAATATATACAAAGGGGTAAATATAAATAATACAGTCGCATCTCAATTGAATTTAGGGGTGTGGGCATGCAGTTGGCAAGCGTGGTGCGTTGGCGGCCATGTGGGTGCATTGCTGCATCTAAGGGGTGGCGTAGAACCACCCCCAACAAGAATAACTCTATAGGAAATCTATAATTTAATTATTTTTACAATTTAAACATTCGGTTAAATATTGAATATAATAAATATGTCATATATTTGCTCACTACTAACAGTACACTGTAGTAACTAGTATTTTGTCGGCAATGGGGAACGACTTACAAATATCTTCTTTATATGAGATAAATCAGCGTTTCTCAAACAATTAGCATACATGATAAATATCTTTCAAAAAGCTTGATTTTTTTAAATATAAATATACAAGTTTTAGTATATTTTTTTACAAAACATGCTTTTCTGAAGAATCTATTAAGAATGTAGTTAATTAATTTTCATGTTGTGAATATGAGAACAGTAAGTGAAATGTTTGAGGATGTCTGGCAGGACGTCTGCTGTAGAGACGGGCGTCCCGGCGTCGTGGTTGAGGCGCCGGCGTCTGTGTGACGTCACTACTGTCTGGCTTACACACACAACTACATGTCCATCCCCTTCTATATCCAATACAGAGTCCAATACTTATTATTACTATTAATTGTTTCTGTTTAATATTATAGATTGTTATAATACAAATTAAATGTTCAATAACTAGAAAAATTTCGAGAAACAAATGAAAAAATCTGATGTGGACACCACATGACTTCCTTGTACGCGTATTAAACTATAGATATTTTTTAATTGTACATATTTGACATTAAATCTTTTTGTTCTAATCCATAGCAAACTTATTTTTTTTAATCAAAAAATATATAATATCTCGTTTATGCAAAAAGCTAATTTAAAAATTCTTAATGTGCTAGACGCAGAATTTAATTCTCTAAAACTTTTATTTGCAGCATTTATTTGTAAAATTAAAATAATACCATTTTTTTCATTGAAAACTGTTAGCAGCTTCATGTAATGTGCCACTTCCGGTTAGTCTATTTTAACCAAAATCTATTATGTTATTTCCATTGATATAGTAGTCTTATATACCAAATTTGGAAAGTTTTAAATTATATTTGAATATAGTTTTTCATGAAAATCTATTATAGGCTTCAAGTAAAGTACCACTTCCGGTAGTTGTATAATGACCAAAAAGGGAGGTGCACAACTAGATGTTATAACAGTCCTAAATATAAAGTTTCAATTTTCTACGGCTTACCGTTTTTGAGTTATGCGAGATACGTACGTACATACGTACGTACAGACGGCACGACGAAATTAGTCAAAATGGATTCAGGGAGGGCCAAAACACCTATTTCCGTTGAAATCTGAGAACCGAAAATTTTCGCGATTACAATACTTCCTTTACTTCGTACAAGGAAGTAAAAAGTATAACAGTGAGTAATTTCAACAATGTATCAATTTAACAACATTCGTTTCAAGAGCAGTTAAACAGTTGAAAACTAATAAAACTGAAGGAAATGGATGCGTGTATACAATGTAACTAAGAGGGCAACAAACAACAATGTTCTTATAATTTCTTAACATATAAGTGAATGTTTGATGTTTAAGTATTCGAACAAATTGAAAATAATAAAATGACAATTTAATCGATTGGGCATAAAATTTAAGTTAGACCCGGAAATAGAACAGCAATCTGTATCTGTCTTCCCTCCAAATTTTCTTCTTTACTCGGACTTGAATCACTGCCAGACTAGAACGAAATATTGTGCGGGCCCTCTGCAAACATACACACAAATTTACACATTTTATTCTAATAAATACGTACATAGAGTTATCATTTGTACGCATTTTGTCTGTAAATCTGCTTAGGCAGAGTGCCACATCCAGTAATAGGTAAAAGGCGTGATGATATATTTATTTATTTATAATAATTTTAAAAAGTTTGATATATATATATATATATATAAATATAAAATAAATATAAATAAATATATCATCACGCCTTGTACCCATTACTGGGTGTGGTACTCTGCCTAAGCAGATCTCGGTAAGTGATATATTTTTGTCGCGTGAAGTGCGGTTACCAGCCGTCAAATCACGGCCCTCAAAGATATTAGTAGAGAGGGAGCCACAGGGGTAGATTTTTTAAATTGGTGAAAATTGTTTGTCGGATGTGGGGATCGAACCAGGGTTCTCAAGATCCACAGGCCGACTCGATACCACTGAGCCACCTACCCCATTATATATATATATATATATATATTAATTAATATCTCTGTCATTTATTTATATTATAAATTATATTAAAGAATTTATGAATAGTAATAAAAGGTTTTTCGTAACACATGCACAAGAAACACGTTCTTATTCCCTAATTTTAGAGAGAGAAACACTGCTTTTCTCCCCTAAGGAGAGAAACGTTATGTTTCTCTCCCTAGGTAGGATGTTTCACTCCCTAGAGACTACGATTATTATAATATCAAAAGTATGAGCCGTTGGCACTTGGTGAAACATTATGAATAAGAATAAAGAACGTAGACACTTGATGTAGTTTCACAAAATTATTTATTAACAAGTTGATCGATTTCAGCTTATAAGGCCATCTTCAGAACGTTGTCTACGTTCTTTATTCTTATAAATAAATATATCATCACGCCTTTTACCCATTACTGTGTGGCACTGTGCCTAAGCAGATCTCGGTAAGTGATATATTTTGTCGCGTGAAATGCGGTTACCAGCCGTCAAATCACGGCCCTCAAAGATATTAGTGGAGAGGGAGCCACAGGGATAGATTTTTAAATTGGTTAAAATTGTTTGTCGTCTGTGGGGATCGAACCAGGGTTCTCAAGATCCACAGGCCGACTCGATACCACTGAGCCATCTACCCCATACAGTTTATATAGTACAGTGATTAACGGTACAGTTCATTTACAAAGATCTTAATAGTATCTGAATGAAACAAATCCAACTGGTCATTGAGGACATTTAAGCCGCTATGAATAGCTTTCTGAATTTCAAATGCTTCTAAGAAGTTCATTCTACGTCCTTTATTGGTAAAGTGTAAAATTTCCAGATTGTCAATGTTACAGGTATGATTTTTTTCATTCAGTTGTATCGCCATATTGGAGTCAGTTTATTTAAATTTGAAGGATCTCATATGTTCGTAAAACCTAATCTTAAAAGATCTCCCTGTCTGACCAATATAAATAGCGTTACAATCGTTACAATTTAGTTTATAAATACCACTATTATCTAATTTATCTTTAACGGTTAATTTGTTATTGACTAAAATATGTTATATTATTGTAACAACTATACTATTAAAATATTTATTTGTCTGTTCGTTGTGAGATCTGCAATTTTAGAACCTATGGGAGTTATATACTATAATAGTGATTAATTTTCTGTTGTAAATAAATAAATAAAAATAATACAGCTTAATAATAAAATATTTTAAAATGCAATTTCGAGTAATGTTGCAATAAACATAAAATTTAATTCATTATTATGTTCCTGCTGCCTTGAATGACTTTACTATTTCTACTGCACACGTAGTTCCTGCCTCCGCTCCCCGCTCCTCACCGGAAATGGATAACCAGTGGTAGCAAACCAGTACGAACAAAAAAACTAACTTGGCACACGACACAAGTTGGCGAGGGATGCGGTATCGTCTTGACTCAAAAATGAAATACGGCTTCTCATTCTTGTTTTGTACATTCATCTTTACCATTGATGTGCAGACACCACCCTTATACACACATTTTCATATTCATTATTATTATATGTGCACATATATAGCTGATTTATTTATTTATTTGATACTCGGCACAACAGAAATTTAATACCAATTAAATAAATAAATAAAAATAAATATATCATCACTAGGTGTGGCACTCTGCCTAAGCAGATCTCGGTAAATGATATATTTTTTCGCGTGAAGTGCGGTTACCAGCCGTCAAATCACGGCCTCCAAAGATATTAGTGGAGGAGGAGCCACAGAGGTAGATTTTTTTAAATTGGTGAAAATTGTTTGTCGGCTGTGGGGATCGAACCAGGGTTCTCAAGATCCTCAGGCCGACTCGAAACCACTGAGCTTATATACAAAATATAAGTTTGCGAAATTTAAACGGACAATCTCTTATTACTTCCTTGTACGAAGTAAAGGAAGTATTGTAATCGCGAAAATTTTCGGTTCTCAGATTTCAACGGAAATAGGTATTTTGGCCCTCCCTGAATTCATTTTGACTAATTTCGTCGTACCGTCTGTACGTACGTATGTATCTTGCATAACTCAAAAACGGTAAGCCGTAGAAAGTTGAGGTATTTAGGACTGTTATAACATCTAGTTGTGCACCTCCCTTTTTGGTCATTATACAACTTCCGGAAGTGGTACTTTACTTGAAGCCTATAATAGATTTTCATGAAAAACTATATTCAAATATAATTTAAAACTTTCCAAATTTGGTATATAAGACTACTATATCAATGGAAATAACATAATAGATTTTGGTTAAAATAGACTAACCGGAAGTGGCACATTACATGAAGCTGCTAACAGTTTTCCTTGAAAAAAATGGTAGTATTTTAATTTTACAAATAAATGCTGCAAATAAAAGTTTTAGAGAATTAAATTCTGCGTCTAGCACATTAAGAATTTTTAAATTAGCTTTTTGCATAAACGAGATATCTAAATTGAAATATTATATATTTTTTTCGGGGTAGGTGGCTCAGTAGTATCGAGTCGACCTGTGGATCTTGAGAACCCTGGTTCGATCCCCACAGCCGACAAACAATTTTCACCAATTTAAAAAAAAATCTACCTCTGTGGCTCCTCTAATATCTTTGGAGGCCGTGATTTGACGGCTGTTAACCGCACTTCACGCGAAATAATATATCACTTACCTATATCTGCTTAGGCAGAGTGCCACACCCATTGATGGGTAAAAGGCGTGATGATATATTTATTTATTTATTTTATATATTTTTTTATTTTAAAAAAAATTAAGTTTGCTATGGATTAGAACAAAAAATAATAGATTTTATGTCAAATATGTGCAATTAAAAAAATATCTATAGTTTAATACGCGTACAAGGAAGTCATGTGGTGTCCACATCAGATTTTATATTAATTAGTAACCGCAAGTTTTTTTGTCTTGTCTGTATTATGAATGTATAGATACATATATTATTATTATTATTATGAATATATAGGAGGCGACAGAATATATTTCTTAGAATATAGTCGTATAAGATTTATTTCTTGAATTTTATGACTTGCAAACAAGACAATTGTCATAAGAATGCATTATAATATTTTTATTACCAAGTCTTAATATTTATTTTACCGCGAATAATCTCAAATGTTGGTAAATAAAATCCATATTACTACGAAATAAAAACGGAAATATTTTCATAAAATCAACTATGTCCTTACAAATGTAAATCTGATGGTTTAGGATCCCGAGGAATAAATGGATGAATGTGATTGAAGCTTTGTTGCGTGAGCGAAAGATGAGGCAAGCTTGAATGACAGTAATTATGAATGTGGATGAAGTCAGATGAATTTATTGATTCGTTGTTAGAGAAGTGGGCGTAAGTGAAGATTTACGAAACAGGTGTACAGGAGCGAATGGATGAATGTTTGTTGCGTGTTGATGGATTTTGGTTGTAACAAAAGAAAGAGTTTGTATGGAGGAAGTGTTAATGTGGTCGAAACGAGTATCGTGTGTCAGGATGAGAATGTTGACGGGTTCGTGCTACCCCATTTAATGGGATATAGCGTGATGTTATGTATGTATGTATGTAAATTAAATACGAGAGATTGCGTGCAGGATCTAGGATCTCTAAATATAAAATAAATAAATATATCATCACGTCTTTTACCCTTTATTGGGTGTGGCACTCTGCCCAAACAGATCTCGGTAAGCGATATATTTTTTCGCGTGAAATGCCGTGATTTGACGGCCCCCAAAGATGTTAGTGGAGGGGGAGCCACAGGGGTAGATTTAAATTGGTGAAAATTGTTTGTCGGCTGTGGGGATTGAACCAGGGTTCTCAAGATCCACAGGCCGACTTGATACCACTGAGCCACCTACCCCATCAAACTAAAATAAAATAAATAAATATATCATCACGCCTTTTACCCATTACTGGGTTTGGCATTCTGCCCAAACAGATCTCGGTAAGTGATATATTTTTTCGCGTGAAATGCCGTAATTTGACGGCACCCAAAGATATTAGTTGAGGGGGAGCCACAGGGATAGATTTAAATTGGTAAAAAGTGTTTGTCGGCTGTGGGGATTGAACCAGGGTTCTCAAGATCCACAAGCCGACTCAATACCACTGAGCCACCTATCCCATCAAACTAAAATAAAATAAATAAATATATCATCACGCCTTTTACCTATTACTGGGTGTGGCACTCTGCCCAAACAGATCTCGGTAAGTGATATATTTTTTCGCGTGAAATGCCGTGATTTGACGGCTCCCAAAGATATTAGTGGAGGAGGAGCCACAGGGGTAGATTTAAATTGGTGAAAATTGTTTGTCGGCTGTAGGGATCGAACCAGGATTCTCAAGATCCACAGGCTGACTCGATACCACTGAGCCACCTACCCCATGGATCTCTAAATATAAATGGATGAATTTGATTTGAAGTTTTGTTGCGTAAACAAAAGATGATACAAACATGAAATGAGCTTGGATGAAAGAAATTATGAATGTGGATGAAGTTATGTAAACACATAAGTAAGGTAATAACCTTCATTTCCTTACTAGTTTCATACAATATTTTTTCTACTTCCGTTCTAATAAATACGAAAGAGCGTTTTTGAAATTATGAAATTTTGACATATTAATGACAGTTATAAATTCAAAAAATAAAAGAATAACACATCAGAAATCGTCTACCAAGATATCTGTTGCTATGGTACTAGTTAAATAATGCAGTTCATTACCTAGCTCAAATAAGTGAAATAAAACGTCTATTTCCTAACAGAAGTAGAAAATAATTATGCATGTAGATGAAGCCAGATGAATTTAGTGGCGAAATAGAAGACAAGAGAATGTATGCACGATCTAGGATCTTTAGATATAAATGGATGAATTTGATCGAAGGTTTTTGTGTGTGAATGAGCTTGTATAATAGTATATTACATAATAAGTCAGGAAAGTGATGCTTTACTTGACGAAGCGGTTGTTTGAAGTACGAGGCCGTCAGGCGGAGTATTTTAATTCGCTGAGTCAAGTAAAACACTTTCGTGACGTATTATGTATACTATTTTTTCTGAAATCGTTCATATTTATATTTTATCAATATAATTAATAATAAATATTTCAAAATGTTTAATTTTTTGGTAAGAATCATATTGGCAGCAAACTACATATCCAAGGTGATAACAAAAGTTGTTGAAAACAATATCTTATGTGAAAAATCTATTGAATATATTTGTGTCAAAAGTAATATTGTTGACAGAGAAGATTTCTTTATAATTTTGGAAAATATAGATGAAAATGAGTATGAGGCGGTATTTTCAAGTACTCCTCCTGAAATCTTAAATCAAGCAACTGCGGCTGTTGAAAATTTATTACCGAGCAAGTCCAAAGACCGATATGATAAAGAGTATGAAATTTTCATGGATTGGAAAAAGCAAAATAATTTGTCAGCAAATGTGCTACTTGCTTATTTTATTTACTGAATCTCCAATAAATTTAGCTTCAAATTCGCCAGTGTCATACATACATTTTAGTAATTTAAGCAATTGTATATTTAGTATTAATATTATTGATAAAAATAAATAAAAATCTTATTAATTTTTTTAGTTATTTAGTTTATTTATTTGAGTCAGGTAAAGTACTTTCCTGACTAGTCAGAAAAGTACTTTACCTGACTGTTTTGCAAATGTTTTGGTCAATACTTACTTTCCATACTAAAATGTGTCAGGAAAGTAGCCATTTCAGAAAAAAGGAATAATGAATGCAGATGAAGCATGAATGTTTCAAAGGGTAATAAATACATGAAAATCTCGAGGATAATTCGTTTATTATAATATAATTATTATACATAATGTTAAGGCATATATATTTGAAGGTTTATGTGTTGTTGCAATTTATAACCATGTATAGCAAAGTTTTTAGACGTTTTTCAAGTTGTATATCAGTGTTCGCGCACACCCTGTACAAACAACACAATCATCAAGATTTATTCCCAACCAAAATGATGTTATTGTCCCTATATTAGCACGACGATTCGATTTTCTATATATTAACAGCAAACTTTTTCATTTGAGGAACTTTTCAACTTACATAGGTCAAACTCTTTCACGATATTTTCTTAAATACCCGTTTGCATAATTCATAGATCAAACAGTTTTAGGGGGGGGATGGTCACACTGATATTCAACTGTTTTTTGTGCGATCACTTGTTAAGCTCGTAGGAAAAAAAGTATGTATATTTTTTTTTCTCTAACAATATGATAGACAGAGATAGGCCGAGTTCACGCTGTTATCTGAAATTGCAGGAAAATAAAGCGTTTATAATCGTACTCGCCTTACGAAGTCACTTTGGCGAATTTTAATACGGGGTTCAACAAATTATCTTTGACAGAAAAATGTTTCAAATAATGCAATTAAATTGTCTATCACTGTTTTGCTCTAAAATCCATAACAGCGGAAATATATGATGATTTTTAAATTTTTGCCTCTGTTCCAAGTACGTCCCTGTACAATATTATTAGGCAAAAGTCACCTCCGATACTTCGTAAGACGGTTTAGTTATTGACAAGCGACCTGTCACGAATTTACGATCAAACATATTCAAGTTCTAAGTCTAATAAATAAAATGTAACAGATATAGTCGAGATTCAAGTAGCTTGTCAATGTGGTCATACACTGTCATTTTACCGTGATAATTTTCTTATCTTATTATTGTCCATTTCATAGTACAAAGTGGTTTTCTTATATAAATTACAAATTCATAATAAATAAATAATTTGACTAATTGTTTTTACATTTTGAAATATTAAATATTGCTTTATTATAGAGATTAAATATTTTACCACGAAATAAATAAGAAAGTGACTATTTTATCATCTAGTCGGTAAAGTACATATTATTCTACAGTCAATTGGCAAGTTTGCGGACTTGTATTTGTTATAGTTTAATTAATAAATAAACAAACAAAAACGATTTTTTCTACGATTGCTATGAAAAGTTGACAATTACGCTCTCATTTGTCATCGTAAAGTTGACGTTTTCTGTGGAACAATTGAAAAATATATTTTTTACGCGTCTCCAATGGCAACGCGCGAAAAAGATGTTAAATGCGCGCGTTTCCAATGGCAACGCGCGAAAAATATTATTTCAATAGTTACCAGGGATACAAACAAAACAGAAACTTGTCATATTGACAGTTAACAAAACGAATTTAGTTTTAGACGTATACCTACGTTTTTTAATAACTTTAAGATGCAATCGTAGAAAAAATTATGTGTGTATCACGAGTGTAAAGTGTCTTTGTTCCTCTTGCACTATTGCAGCGCGAGCCGAAGGCTCGAGTAACAAAGAATCACTTTACGCTCTTAATACACAAATAACTATGTTTCTACGATTGCTATGAAAAGTTGACAATTACGCTCTCATTTGTCATCGTAAAGTTGACGTTTTCTGTGGAACAATCGAAAAATATCTTTTTTGCGCGTCTCCAATGGCAACGCGCGAAAAAGATGTTAAATGCGCGCTTTTCCAATGGCAACGCGCGAAAAATATATTAAATACACGCTTATTTCAATAGTTACCATTGATACAAACAAAACAGAAACTTGTCATATTGACAGTTAACAAAACGAATTTAGTTTTAGACGTATACCTACGTTTTTTAATAACTTTAAGATGCAATCGTAGAAAAAATTATGTGTGTATCACGAGCGTAAAGTGTCTTTGTTCCTCTTACACTATTGCAGCGCGAGCCGTGTTCGAGTAACAAAGAATCACTTTACGCTCTTAATACACAAATAACTATTTTAGCTGTATCTGGAGTCAATGATTTGTGATAAAATAGAGTGTTTTTCTGACTGGCGGTAGAATATAAAAAAATGTATTTTACTGACTAGAGATAGTAGAGTCAATCCCAATAAATAAAAGAAAATAATTTGAGGTTATGTGCAAAAAATAAAATCTGGATTGTTCTTATTTACAATGCCTTAAATCACAGGTTATATAGAAATTAATCACATGATTTGTAAGATTTACATTTCAAAAAATCGCTTCTGAGCAAGAATTCAAATATTGTCGCGCAAAATTTTATTTATTTTTTATAACTGGGCGATTTTTTGAAACGTATTATATGTGGTATTATTTAAATATCACTCAACAAAGTATTAATAAATGTGAATTGCAAAAATTAAAAGTACTTGATCACAATTTCAAATAACTATCTTAGTTATTTAACAAAGGTACCAGCGGTTCTCAAACTTGGCGTAGTTATATTTAATCAGGAACATTTGATATCGTATATTCTACGTTTGCAAACTTTTGTAAAGTATTTTAAAAATGAGAAAAATAAATTAGAAATGTTTGACAACGTAGAATACTTGAAGACAAATGTTGAAGATAATTAGTAAAGGAATGTATACAGTTTGAAAACCGCTGTAAATAAGTAATAGCTTAAATACTATCTACGTTATATTATGAAAGGCAAAATTGACAGAATAGTATTAATTTATTTATTTTGGTTAACATTTAAGTATTAAATGTCAACAACTATAGAAATAAGAAACTATTTGTGTAAATATTTGAAATAGACGTATGTTATTTCTATAGCAGTTGTCACGACGTTATTCAGTTTAACGGTATTCAAAAACCTCTCTTAAAAAAGTATCCAATCTTCACTCGATGCTAAAACATCCTAACTTGTATAAATCACTAATTTATTAAGCACTTTCAAACAAAGATTATTATTTGCATTTTATATGTTCATAAGAATATATATATTTTATTTTTATAAGAGATCATCCCAAATCAATAAAAAACAAAACTTGTAATAGATTAATTGACTATCTACTGTATGTACATTAATATTCACTGTAAGTTAAATAAGTTAAAAATCTTTTAGAATTTCTTCTATTTTTGTTCACCAACACCAGGTTTCAATCAGTCGTCGACGATGACCCCCAGGTCCCTTCCTTCCTTTAAGGACAACCACATTCATCAACAACCATCTTCGGTAGATCCCTCTTGATTATATTCGAATCAGGCCCAAAATAAATCAAACTCATACTTGAAAATTTGAGCGGAGCACAACAGGGTTGCATCCCTATTAAATGATGCTTTTTTCTTATTTCTTCAATGACATGCGTGTAATAATTCAAGAAGGTATCCGGTGTTCTATGGTTGCCGCAATCACCGCGACAATAATTCGCATAATATCCATTCGGTGCGATTACCCAGTCATCCCACCCGAGTTCTTTAAAGCTTACATAGAACCTCTGTTTGCAACACTGGTTCTTGACTGCTCCTGCGCAGTCTAGTGCACGTCTGCGCACCCTCTTCGTCGTGTTGGGGTCGGTATGCACCACCAGGAAGGGTCGGTTAGGGTTGTGTTCGTTCCCGGTGAACGTGTGTACTTCTAGAGGCTTGCAACACCCGCTGCAGTCGATCAGGAGTCGGAGCTTTGATGATGGTGTCGTGGAGTACCACGAACGGACGGTTGAGGTTAGATCGAATTTCTGCCAGCCCAGCGAGGAGAGGTCTAATGATTGCGTTGCACTTAGTTCTGTCATTTTATCGAATTCCTGCACAGAAACATACAAATTAATATATATGTTAACTGTTTTTACTTCCTTGTACGAAGTAAAGGAAGTATTGTAATCGCGAAAATTTTCGGTTCTCAGATTTCAGTGGAAATACGCATTTTGGCCATCCCTGAATCCATTTTGACTAATTTCGTCGTAACGTCTGTAAGTATGTATGTATCTCGCATAACTCAAAAATGGTAAGCCGTAGAAAATTGAAATTTTATATTTAGGACTGTTATAACATCTAGTTGTGCACCTCCCTTTTTGGTCATTATAGAACTTCCGAAAGTGGTACTTTACTTGAATAATAGATTTTCATGAAAAACTATATTCAAATATAATTTAAAACTTTTCAAATTTGGTATATAAGACTACTATATCAATGGAAATAACATAATAGATTTTGGTTAAAATAGACTAACCGAAAGTGACACATTACATGAAGCTGCTAATAGTTTTCCTCCAAAAAAATGGTATTATTTTAATTTTAGAAATAAATGCTACAAATAAAAGTTTTAGAGAATTAAATTCTGCGTCTAGTACATTAAGAATTTTTAAATTAGCCTTTTGCATAAGCGAGATATCTAAATTTAAATATTATATATTTTTTGTTTTTTTTTAAATTAAATTTGCTATGGATTATAACAAACAATAAAAAAATAAAAGATTTAATATCAAATATGTGCAATTAAAAAAATATCTATAGTTTAATATGCGTACAAGGTAATCATGTAGTGCCATATCAGATTTTTTTTTGTAAAGTTTACCCATTACTGGGTGTGGCATAGACCTCGGTAAATGATTATGTGCGGTTCCTAGCCGTTAAATTACTGCCCTCAAAGATGTGAAAGGGTAGTCACATGGGTAATTTAAATTAATTAATTAATTTATAAAATATCGAGTTGGACTGTAGAATTGAAAACCCAGGTTCGATTCCCACAACCGACAAATAATTTTCACCACATTTAAATTACCCTATCCTATTGCAGTCGAAGTATAGATAGACAAATTATTATTGTCTTGATAGATATCACCTAGATATTATTAAAATAAATAAATATATCATCACGCCTTTTACCTATTACTGGGTATGTCACTCTGCCGTAGCAGATTTAGCTAAGTGATATATTTATGAGTGGGAATAAGTGAGTTGAGATGGTTTGGTCATGTAGAACGTATGTCGAATGACAGATTGGTGAAACAGGTGTATGTTGGTGAAATTGAGGGTGAAAGTTTGCGTGGACGGCCTAGGAACAAGTGGATGAATATGATTGAAGGGTTGTTGCGTGAGCGAAAGATTCTGAGCGTGAAGAATAAACGAGCTTGTATGAAAAGAATTATGAATGTGGTTGAAGCAAAAGTGGTGTGTCAGGATAGGAATTAATTGCGGGATAAATATGATGAATGAAGACAAGCGTATGATTCTTGATTTTAGATTCATTGGTTAGATGTTTCGAGTGTTTACCTGCAATTGTGTGGAGACCATCTTCAGAAACAAGCGCAGTGTACAGGAGCGAATGGATGAATGTTTGTTGTGTGTTGATGGATTTTGGTTGTGAGAAAAGAAAGAGTTTGTATGGAGGAAGTGTTAATGTGGTCGAATCGAGTATCGTGTGTCAGGATGAGAATGTTGACGGGTTCGTGCTACCCAATTTTTTATTTTATTTTAAATGTACATCTGTCCAACAGAGAAATCCAATTAGTGGACAGGAACAAAACAATGATAAAAATTCAAATCAAATAGCTGACAATATAAATTGAAAATAAACAACATAATTTTCCAAATTAAACATAACAAATGAAAATTTTTAGAAAACATACACAACAATTCAATAATAAAAGTATAAACATTCACCTTATAACTTTGAAAATACATCTAATAAGTTTGGAGCATTATTTACATTTATGCACATCCTAATAATAGGAGATTTAAAGGAGATATTTGAGTGCGCGGAATCGGGATAGAAAGGATGCATATTTCTAGTCGTGAATAAAGGTGCATGAAAATTTATTTGAGCAAGGGTTAAGGGATCATCAATACGAGCTTGAACTAATTTGTGTAGATAAGTTACAGTTATTTAATGGGATATAGCGTGATGTTATGTATGTATGTATGTATGAAGCTTTGAATATGGTGAAAATTGTCTATCGGTTGTCTTTCACATAAACAAAAAATAAATGTAAATATCTCACCTCGTTCTGAAGCCATGTGACATCTTCAGCGAGGTCTGGTCGCACCCGGAACACCCACAACGTTGGTGCGCATTGCAGCCTTTGGGCAGCGTGTCCATGGATGCGTGTTTCCTCCAAGTCCACGCGCAGCCACAGCGTCGCAGCGCGTACACGCAACTCCTGCCCCGTCGCTGCGGCTGGCTCGGTTGATAGTCGGAACTCCAGCAGACGATTATTGTTTAACGTTTGTCCTGTAACATACATACAAACACGCAATATTTAATTGTTTCTCAGTCTTGCTTTGCTTTCAACAAATGAACATCAATTAACATAAAAAGCTTTGAGGATCGAATGGTCGAATAACATTAAATTGTTTGTAACAACGAAGACAAAATTAATTGTCATCCAACACTTGGTGAAACAAGGTTTAATAAAAATATAAAGTAAACTCTTGGCTATGTTTCACAAAATTCAGCCTCCAAGTCACCTTATGTGGGCATCGTCAGAGGCTGGTCAGCACAGTTAGTAACCGCTCATCAGTATGGTATAACTCACTTTTTCACCTAGAACAAAGTTCATGTGAAGAAGCTGGTGACGAAGAATTTTGTGAAACATAGCCAAGTGTTTACTTTATATTTTTATTAAACCTTGTTTCACCAAGTGTTGGATGACAATTAATTTTGTCTTTGTTGTTATTTAAATTGCTATTGCGTAGCTTTCCCTTTTTTTCGGTAGATGGCATGACCAGTTCCACAAAACTTCTCATGTCATCTTACTAGTTTGTTAGAGATCTTATTCTCTGCTGGCACAGTTCTTCGTCACCAGCTTCTTCACATGAACTTTGTTCTAGGTGAAGAAGTGAGTTATACAATACTGATGAGCTCTAATAAGAGCGAAACGCGTCTATGGTTACTAACTGTGCTGGTCAGCCTCTGACGATGCCCTCATAAGGTGACTTGGAGGCTGAATTTTGTGAAACATAGCCAAGTGTTTACTTTATATTTTTATCAATATTTAATTGTTCATTTCTTCTTTCTCAGTCTTGCTTTGCTTTCAACAAATGAACATCAATTAAAATAAAAAGCTTTGAGGGTCGAATGGTCGAATAACATTAAATTGTTTGTCTAAAATGTCGCCCATTAATTGTAGTTATCACATACACCCCCATTCGAGTTTAAATATCAACTTAAGTAATATGTGAGAAATTGACCATAAACCCAAAATAACGACACAAAAATAATACACAGAACAGTCTGATGTTTTACCATGGAACTATTTACTCTACAGGGTGGTTTCACAACTTAGAGCAAAAAATTAAAGGGTATATTCTGTACGACGTGCTGATCATGAAACAAAAAGAATTTTTTTTAAATTCGAAAAATTAAAGGTTGTTAACCTAAAACATTTTTTGTAGTACTGCACTGGATTCGCTTTCCTATTAAACACAAACAATGAAGTAGGTATCAACTACGAAAGAATAATTACACAATTCAATTGTTAGCAGTTATTTATAATTTTATTTAATTAATAACTTTAACATAATCATCCACCCAGTGGCAGTGGCAACGAAAAATTTTGGATTGGGAAACATGGAAAATAGTTTTGCGATTTAAAAAAATTCCTTTTGTTTCATGATCAGCACGTCGTACAGAATATACCCTTTAATTTTTTGCTCTAAGTTGTGAAACACCTGTATAAAATTTGTAAAATCAAGCTTAGAATTTGAGGTGAATAAAAGTTATATTTTAAATTGAAAAATTAAAAAGTATTTCTTTTAATTTATACTTTTCTCACATTGCCCAACCTAATAATACCAAGAATAATTTTGTTAAAATTTAAACAGCCTGGTGTATTACTATTTACCCTATAGGAGTTATAAACTCAATTCGAAAATATGTGGTAAACAGTCTTTCAGGGGTGGATTCAGTCGAAAGTCTCAAAAGAATAATTTAAGATTATTTTATTTTTTTCTTGAAAAAAATCAAATGTTTATAGTTAATCATAGTTTATACCCTTCTCAAAAGGGTTAATTACCTACATTACCAACCTTAGTACCCAGCAGTAGTATCTCAAGACAGTATAATTATAATTAAGTACAGTATTTAAGTGTATACGCGATATCTTACAAAACATAATTATTTTTCTATATAACGTATGCTGGCGCCTCCACCAAAAAGTGTATTTTAAAATACAACAATATATATTTATTTATGCAACTCTGTACAACAGAAACTTAATTCAAATTACAGTACAGGGTTTCTGCAAGCTACAGCGACGCAATATAGTGGTTCATATATTTTTAGCTTGAGTGGGATTTGAACTCGAGACCTTCGGATTGTAATACTGTAACGCCTTAACTATACTACCGTACTGTCAAGCAAATGAATTAAATTTAATGAATCATTCTATTGATTGTATATTACTTTTTTTAAAAGATCTTATTGAGTAAGTTTTAATAAACCAGTGGTCGTAAAACAAAACATATCAAGTCCACATATAAATGTTGGCAACACGTTTGTATTGATATCTTTTATTGTAACAGTTGTAGCACAGTAGTAGCGCTGTATCACTACAAGCAAGTGTTCAACTTATGTTTAAAAAGTGGAACTACATTATAAGTTACAACACAAAGACAAAATTAATTGTCATCCATACATTTGATGAACTTAGCCAAGCAAAGAAATATTTTTTCCTGTTTTTATTATTTATTAAAAATATTGTTATTTTTTATTGTAGCTTGAAAATGGCCCAAATTTTTGGCCGAAACGTCGCCTTATTAATTATTTTAATAAAAAATGTATAATTAATTTAACTTTTTTTATTAATTTTGAAAAGCCTGAAATCAACTAATATATATTTTTTTTAAATATCTACCATTCGGCTTATTAAAAAAGAAGTAAAATCTTTCGATTTTACAAAATTCAGTGATTGTCATGACTAAAGCCCGGATATTTAGGCTCTTAAAAACAGCCAAATAAGCAGGCATATAGGCCGGTAATTACTCTAAAATAGGCGGGATTTTAGACAGCTTAAATGTAAATAATTTGTTTTAAAAAAATAAACGAATCCTTTTTCTAATATTGGTACTCGTATCTACTCTTCGTTAGAAATAAATAATCATTTTAAACAAAAATTAACGCAATCTGAAAAATAATAATGTAGGGTTCTCATTTTATTAACTATTATGCAAATTCAAATTATGTAGTATACTTTAATTCACAAAATATTACGAGCAATTGCTCTATGAAATTTTCGGAAAGGGACTGTCTTCGGTCTGTCAGAACTTTGCTTGTAAGTTGAAAACTTCGTTCGACATCACAAAATGTGACAGAGGCGTTCTTATATTTAGCCATATCGTCTAAAGTTACCTCAGCTCCATAGATTAATGGCAAAGACACAATTGAATTGCCACGTCAAATTTTGACTAAAAAACGTTTTTTCTTTCGACATTTTAAATTCACACACAAAAACTTGATTAAAGTAAGTACTTTAAATATTATAGGTTAGGTTGGAAACACTTTGTCGAGTGCTGAATTAGTCAACGAAGTAGATGATAAACCTTGTCTGCTCAATAAAAGTTAGAATAGGCAATAAAAATAGGCAAAATAGGCTGTATAAAGTAAAATAGGCACAATAACCAAAATATAGAAAAAATAGGCTCTAAGGCACGAAAAAAAAAACCTTCCATTACACGTAAACATATTACCTATGTATAGAAAAACGAAATTGCCTGAAGTATATTAAAATTTGAATCTAGGCAATTGCCTAAAAATCCGGGCTTTACTAATTGGTATGTTCAGGTTAAGGTTTAATGAAATGTGAGTGGGTGCCTCATTGAGTACAAGTTTACATTGATGTTTGTAGTGTAGTGGGGTGAAGCGTCCTCGTGGTCGCCGTACACACGCCGTCGTGACGGCTCGCGTCGCGGCGTGGCGCATGCACACTGCTCAGCGTCTGAGCGGAGCCAGTGGCATCGATCCCGACACACACGCACACACACACACACACACACACACGACATCATGGACATGCGAGAAAATCTTCAAATACCACTCGAATATACTCTGTATTCAATATTTATTTATTTATTTTATTTATTTATGTTTCGCTGTACAACAGGAATTTAATCCCAATTACAGTAAAGGGTCCGCACTCACCGAGCCGCAGTGTGATAGTTCATATAATTTTTAGTTTGAGTGCGATTCGAACTCGGGATCTCCGAATTCGAATTCCGTATCGCTATCCACACCACCGTACTGACGTCATTGATGGTAATGTCGCCATGTTTGTATATGTTTATAATTCGTTGCAATAAATATGACTTCATTCATACTATTTAGTGGCTAGTCAATTAACTACAAGTTCTTTTGGTAAGTGATAAACAGGATGTTTCAAAATTATTTTAAAAAAAATTAAGGATATGTACTGAATTCAAGGCAAAAATATATTTTCTGAAATTTGTAAAAATAAATAAAATAAATATATCATCACGCCTTTTACCCATTACTAGGTGTGGCACTATGCCTAAGCAGATCTCGGTAAGTGATATATTTTGTCGCGTGAAATGCGGTTACCAGCCGTCAAATGACGGCCCTCAAAGATATTAGTGGAGAGGGAGCCACAAGGGTAGATTTTTAAATTGGTGAAAATTGTTTGTCGGCTCTAAAAATAATTGCATATTATTTGATACAAACAATTTTCATGCCACTGTAATGAATAAAAATTAGTAAACATTGTCCTCTAAATAAACTTGACATATAATATGAAAATTCCCTATACAGGGTGTTTTTATACCTCTACACAAAACTTTAATCACATATATAATTTGATATACTGATTATAGAACAAAAATATTTTTTTTGAAATTCGCAAAAGTTTGGGTATTTCATTCCTAGCAAACATTTTTAGTATCACTGATTTAATAGTACATTTCATTAAAAAATAATAATAAGGCATTACACCAGGTACCTACATAATAACTAATTAATAAATGATTATTTGTAGGCAGTGTTTATACTTTAATTTTATTAGTAACATAATTATTAAATAAAATAAATAAATATATCATCACGCCTTTTACCCATTACTGGGTGTGGCACTCTGCCTAAGCAGATCTCGGTAAGTGATATATTTTTTCGCGTAAAGTGCGGTTACCAGCCGTCAAATCACGGCCCCCAAAGATGTTAGTGGAGGGAGAACCACAGAGATAGATTTAAATTGGTGAAAATTGTTTGTCGGATGTGGGGATCGAACCAGAGTTCTCAAGATTCACAGGCCGACTCGATACCACTGAGCCACCTACCTCATATTAATTAAATGTACTATTAAAGCAGTATTTTTAAACAAGCGCAGGCGATGCTGCCTTCATTTCTTATAGAATCGTTGTTAGAGAAGTGGGCGTAAGTGAAGATTTACGAAACAGGTGTACAGGAGCGAATGATGGATTTTGGTTGTGAGAAAAGAAAGAGTTTGTATGGAGGAAGTGTTAATGTGGTCGAAACGAGTATCGTGTGTCAGGATGAGAATGTTGACAAGTTCGTTCTACCCCATTTAATGGGATATAGCGTGATGTTATGTATGTATGTATTAAACCAGTGACACTAAAATTGTTCGCTAAGAATGAAATACCCTAATTTTTGCGAATTTCAAACAAATTATTTTTGTTTTATAATCTGTGTTTCAAATTATATATGTCATTAAAGTTTAGTGCAGAGGTATAAGAAACACCCTGTATATTTATTCATTTTATTTAACTTTTAAATATCATCTAACATTTATAAAATTGTGTAACAATAAAATTCTTATAGCGCTGTAATTATAACAAGATTTTGTGCCTCGAAAACGTGTCTTCATTTTGATGTTAAAAATAAATAAATAAATATATCATCACGCTTTTTACCCATTACTGGGTGTGGCACTCTACCTAAGCAAATCTCGGTAAGTGATATATTTTGTCGCGTGAAGTGCGATTACCAGCCGTCAAATCACGGCCCTCCATTAGTGGGGAGGGGGCCACAGGGGTAGATTTTTAAATTGGTGAAAATTGTTTGCCGCCTGTGGGGATCGAACCAGGGTTTTGGTCAGAAAATACATCCTCTGCAACAACACTGTAATCTCTCATTGAACGAACTTTAAACAGGGTTCGAAGATATATATCGATCGATATATATCATGATATTTATTTTGATATATATCGTCATATTTTTGCAATGATATATATCCATTATATAAAAATATCAAATAGTTTTTGAGATATAGCCTCCGGAGAAGTGAAATTTTTCGTATTTTTCAGTTTTTCTACTTTTCCGAGGCTATATCTCGAAAACTAAATGTGATATGAAAACGCGCTCAACGGCATTAATTTTCTCGTGCTTCAGTTAACTTACAAACATAGTTTCAGCGATTTTTATTTTTTTCAATTTTCCGCCAAAAAAATCGCAAAAAGCTGTTTTTTAACATTTTCTCGAAAACCAGAAGTCATATGCATTTGAAGATTGCACCACTGGATTCAGTGGGTCAAAATACATATGTATGTAAATTTTCGTTTTAATAATCCTACGATTAAAGATTTTTGGTAAAATTGAATTAAAATCTGAAAAAAACAAAGGGGTACCCCTTAGGAAATAATTAAAAATATTAAATTGCATAAAATTGTATGAAAATTTGCTTATAAGTCAATTCGGACACGGGGAATTCAACGCCGTTGAGCGCATTTCCATATCTTGTTTAGTTTTTGAGATATAGCCTCCGGAAAAGTGAAATTTTTAGAATTTTTCAGTTTTTCTACTTTTCCGAGGCTATATCTCGAAAACTAAATGTGATATTAAAACGCGCTCAACGGCATTAATTTTCTCGTGCTTCAGTTAACTTATAAACATAGTTTCAGCAATTTTTATTTTTTTTCAATTTTCCGCCAAAAAAATCGCAAAAAGCGGTTTTTTAACATTTTCTCGAAAACCAGAAGTCATATGCATTTGAAGATTGCACCACTGGATTCAGTGGGTCAAAATACATATGTATGTAAATTTTCGTTTTAATAATCCTACGATTAAGGATTTTTGGTAAAATTGAATTAAAATCTGAAAAAACCAAAGGGGTACCCCTTAGGAAATAATTAAAAATATTAAATTGCTTAAAATTGCATGAAAATTTGCTTATAAGTCAATTCGGACACGGGGAATTCAACGCCGTTGAGCGCATTTCCATATCTTGTTTAGTTTTTGAGATATAGCCTCCGGAAAAGTGAAATTTATCGAATTTTTCAGTTTTTCTAAATGTGTACAAAAACTAAAATTAAAAAATAAATATCCAAAAAGTGATATTTATCTGATATTATCCTATATATCAGATATTTTGATATTTATTATAAATATCATAATATTTACGAACCCTGACTTTAAAAGAGTTTGTGATCTCGGACTTGAATATTCAATTCTTTCAGTTCTTTGATACATGAACACTTTAACTTATAAATAGAAATATTCGTAGAACTATGAATGGTTTCGATAATAAAAAATATTAAATCGTTTTAGTACGAGTGCCAAAAAAGCACCAATTAGATGATGTAATGAGAGGCAATGTACTTGCAATACAATGGACTTGGTTTGAATCCCAAAGCAGTCATTTAGCATGTTCCGGCTAGAACCGGAAACGTTAATGCAGCGCTACATCAGCCCTACAAATAATCATCAAATACAATCTGAACATTTAAAAATGACGCTCTCTTCCTTAAATATATTTCTCCATCTCACCCCAATGCTGCATTCACTAATCGGAAGTTATGTTAAACGTGAAGGAACCGGAAGTGGTTCTAGTCCGGGCAACTCCGCCCACTCCGGCAAACAACCGGACTCGTTGTGTTTGTGGGCTCTTTCCGAAATTATGTTCGCTTCTAAATAAATAAATGTATTGAATTCGCTAAAGCTACATTAGCTATACCCCGACATCTTTAACTTTAAATCAGCGGAGTTCTACACGACCCACAAATAAACATTTCACCCTCATTTTCTTACCAGTGACTAGAAAAATGTTGCACTAGCAAAAATACAAATATTGAAAACCCGGGTTTGATCCCCACAGCCGACAAACAATTAAATCTACCTCTGTGGCTCCTCCTCCACTAATATATTTGAGGGCCGTGATTTGACGACTAGTTTACGCGCATAAATATATCACTTACCGAGATCTGCTTAGGCAGAGTACCACACTCAGTAATGGGTAAAACGTGTGATGATATATTTATTTATTTATTTAAGATTGATTTTCATAATTATTTAAATAATAAATATCAAAATAAACACTTGTCTAAGTCTCACAAAATTCAGCATAAAATTCGGCATCGTCAGAGGCTGGCCAGCACAGTTGGTAACCATAGACGCGTTTCGCTCTTATTAGAGCTCATCAGTATGGTATAACCTACTTCTTCACCTAGAACAAAGTTCACGTGAAGAAGCTGGTGACGAAGGACTGTGCCAGCAGAGAATAAGATCTCTAAAGAACGGTAAGATGACATGAGAAGTTTTGTGGAACTGAACTTTGCTGGCCAGCCTCTGACGATGCCCTCATAAGGCGAATTGGAGGCTGAATTTTGTGAGACTTAGACAAGTGATTATTTTGATATTTATTATTAAACCTAGTTTCACCAAGTGAGCATTTAAAGACAATTAATTTTGTCTTTGTTGTTTTTAATTATTTAAATTACAAAATAATTATCTTTTCGCTGTGGTTACTACAGTCGATCTCGCAAGTAACTTTAAATGAATTTATAAAACCTTCAAAACATCACTAAAATCACCAAATTTAAAAATAGCATTTATTTTATTGGTAACCAATGAGATTTAATTACAATGAAAAATTATCAAAATAGTTTTCATTTTATTCGTTCATTTTTAAACAAATTTGTTATTCTATTGATCCCTCCATATATGTAGTACAGTCAAGATAGATCAATGAAACTATAATTAGTCAAGTTAAATTAAAAACATATCACTCTAAAACTAATTAAAAAACAAATAAATAAAAAACTCTAGTGAAAGCAGTAGCAACCAGGATTGCAAAAGACAGAAATAAATGACGTGCAATAACTAAAGACCATAAATAATGTAATAAACTGCTCGACACCCTTTTAGGTATTTTTGAGTATCGGACTATACAGAGTGTTTCACAACTTAGAGCAAAAAATTAAAGGGTATATTCTGTACGACGTGCTGATCATGAAACAAAAAGAATTTGTTTTAAATTCGAAAAATTAAGGGTTGTTAACTTAAAACATTTTTTGTAGTACTGCACTGGATTCGCTTTCCTATTAAACACAAACAATGAACTAGGTATCAACTACGAAAGAATAATTACACAATTCAATTATTAGCAGTTATTTATAATAGAATTTTATTTAATTAATAACTTTAACATAATCATCCACCCAGTGGCAGTGGCAACGAAATATTTTGGACTGGGAAACATGGAAAATAGTTTTGTGATTTAAAAAAAAATTCTTTTTGTTTCATGATCAGCAAGTTGTGAAACACCCTGTTTATAAATAAAAAAATCATCCCTATATTTATCATCTCACTCATAAACAACAATATCAGCCCAACAAAATCCCGGTTACTAGATCAACATTTAGAAAAATAAATACATATATCATTACGCCTTTTACCCATTACTGGGTGTTGCACTCTGCCTAAACAGATCTCTGTAAGTGATATATTTATGCGCGTAATCTAGCCGTCAAATCACGGCCCCCAAAGATATTAGTGGAGAGGGAGCCACAGGGGTAGATTTAATTGTTTGTCGGCTGTGGGGATCGAACCAGGGTTTTCAAGATCCACCTACCCTATTAGAAGCTAATTTAAAATGGCTGCCACAAAACTGCAATCCGAGATTAAGAAATTATTAGAGAACCAAATTTCATTCATTTCATTAAATTTAATTTTCCAATCAAATTTTGGACCCCCTATGAAAAAGTTTTGACCCTATTTGCTCTATTTTTGCTCTATTACAAAAATTATTTACTATCTTTGTACGAGTACCAACGATTGGGCGTTAGACGATTATTTAAATAACGCACTGTATATTAAATTACTAAACTTATGTATCCCGTAACTGTGAATTAATTATTATAATTAATTAATACATAATTATAGCTTTTTAGAAGAGTGGGTATATGTCAGCTGACATAGTTTAAGTACTGAGAATGTGGAATAATAAATTGATAAAATTAAGGGTGTAAGTTTATATATAGTATATATTAATTCAATTTATTTTTTATTACAGGTTGGCTGAATTCTTCAAGATTTGGTTGAATTTCTGCACAGCAAACGTGAGTTTTTAATCTATTTTCAATATAATTATAATAAGAAATTAGTACAAAAAATAGAGTGCTCTTGATTTATTTTAACACAAATTCTACTGTGAAGAATAACTTGTGCATAAAATAATTCTGTATTATATGTACAGGGTGAATCAAAACATGCACCATAGCGTATTAATGCTACTTTTTAAATGTTGAATTATTGGTTTCTCTAATTATTTTATATTAAAAACGTGAAATAGTTTATTGTATCTGCAATTTTTGACGGTAATATTTATAATTTTACTCTATCGGAAAAATTATGAAAATGTTTATTGGTAATTTTATTAAAATCACAAGTGTTATGAAATAATAAAACAAATGTACCAATTAAAAGTTATTTTTTCTACTGTTCCTATTTTTTATCTTCGTCTAATTGACAATTAAATTTGAGGTTATTGTTTATGTCGTTATATATAAAATTTATAACTATATTTTATCTGGTTTGATTCCAACAGCCGACAAACAATTTTCACCAAATTAAATCTACCCCTGTGGCTCCTGTTCCACTAACATCTTTGGGGGCCGTGATTTGACGGCACTTCACGCGAAGAAATATGTCACTTACCGGGATCTGCTACGGTATATTGCAATACTTGGCAATTAGTAAAAGGCGTGATGATATATTTATTTATTTTAAATACATATTTAATATATTATTATTTATTAATTAATGAGATAAATAAATAAATAAAAATATCATCACGCCTTTTACCAATTACTGGGTGTGGCACTCTGCCTAAACAGATCTCGATAAGTGATATATTTATTCGCGTGAAGTGCGGTTATCAGCCGTCAAATCACGGCCACCAAAGATATTAGTGGTGGGGGAGCCACAGAGATAGATTTAAATTGGTTAAAATTGTTTGTCGGCTGTGGGAATCGAACCAGGGTTCTTAAGATCCACAGGCCGACTCGATACAACTGAGCCTCCTAACCCATTAATTAATTAATTAATTAATATGTTGTTAAATACTGCCTAGTTCAAAACTTTGGTTAGGTTTGTACAAAATGAGGGGAAAGTCAAGCTGAATGGTGTAGATCAATGGTAATCAAAGATAATCTTACAGTTTATTTATTTCATTGTTATAATAAATAAATTTTTCATGTATTTCGGTTATTTTTCTGGTTTCATATAGAGTAAAATTATAAATATTAGATCAAAAAAATGCAGACTCTTTGTGCTGATATAATATTCTAGTAAATTTTATTTTTGTGAGAATTTGCCACACATCACTGTCAACCAATAGGATCACGAATTTGTTTGAAAATGAACAAATGAAATGTACATTTCGTCGGAAATTCATCACTAATGAAATTGATATCGGAAATACCACTGTTAATAATATCCTTGGTTACGAATAAAATAAATGATATTTTCAATATTTTCATAAACGTCAATTCTACATTATTTTGTTCAGTGTACATTTAATATTCAAAATTTTCATCACTGTAATACCTAATTAATAATGTGCAAATAAATACCTATCTATTCTTGTTAATTAACTCTTGTTTGGTAAATTCTCAAGCCGAATACAACTCGTAGTATGAAAATTGACAGATAATATTTTGACATAAATATACACTCATAATTTATGTCAAAATATTTTCAGCAATTTTCATACTACTTGTTATATTATATATGAAAACATTTGCCAATAAAATAAGACAATTGCATCGAGATATATAAAACAATTCTGCGATAGATGTGTGTGTAATTCACACTTGTAAATATCATAAATTTAAAAACCCCAATACTTTGTAGGGAATTTATGATTACAACTGGATGAGCGTCTTCGTCGGCAAATGTTATTGATACACGTCTTGGTGAATACTTTTGAAGTGGAAGAGCGATTATGGTTTAACCGTGACCTTGTCGGTCACCGGTTACGGTTACTTTTGTGATATGTTTATTATTAGATTTGACATTTGATATAGTATTTGTCATAGGAATTGCTTTTTATATATATAAGCGTGAGGTTAAATATTAAATTAAAAGAATCGATAATAAATGGAATGGATGAACAAATCTTCTTAACTTGGATGCACTCTTTTATTGAGTTCTCTGAGATCGGCCTGTGGATCTTGAGAACCCTGGTTCGATCCCCACAGCCGATAAACAATTAAATTTACCTCTGTGGCTCCTCCACCACTAATATCTTTGGAGGCCGTGATTTGACGGCTGCTAACCACACAATATATCACTTACCGAGATCTGTTTGGGCAGAGTGCCACACCCAGTGATGGGTAAAAGGCGTGATGATATATTTATTTATTAATAGATTTAAATTTCATTTTTAATTTTATCATAATTAATAAACTAAACACTTGGCTAAGTGTCACTAAATTCAGCCTCCAAGTCACCTTATGAGGGCATCGTCAGAGGCTGGCCAGCAGAGTTAACCTCTGACGATGCCCTCATAAGGTGACTCGGAGGCTGAATTTTGTGAGACTTAGCCAAATGTTTATTTAATATTTTTTATTAAACCTAGTTTCACCAAGTGTATGGATGACAATTAATTTTGTCTTTGTTGTTAATTAATAAAATATTGAACGATGAGTAAAACATTTATGAAACAGGTTTAAAGGAGCGAATAGATGGTGGATGGTGTGAGGAATAAATGAGCTGGTTAGTAGTGGTTGAAACGAGAATAAAAATATTGAATAAGGACTGATATTTTGATGAATCTGATGAGTGGATGTTCTGTGAATGTTTCAGGGCTTCGTGCTACCCTATTTATAGGATATAGCGTGATGTTATGTTAGAGAAGTGGGCGTAAGTGAAGATTTACGAAACAGGTGTACAGGAGCGAATGGATGAATGTTTGTTGCGTGATGATGGATTTTGGTTGTGAGAAAAGAAAGAGTTCGTATGGAGGAAGTGTTAATGTGATCGAAACGAGTATCGTGTGTCAGGATGAGAATGTTGACGGGTTCGTGCTACCCCATTTATGGCATATAGCCAGGCCCGACGAGAGGGGAGGGTAGGGGGGTAAAATACCCAGGGCCCGTGGAATTCAAAGGGTCCGGATGTGATGCTATTTTATAAATTGCTTTTAATTTTCTACTATTTCACCAATTTTTTATATTCTTTACTAAAACATGTATAACGAAATGTCTGATACACGTTTTCAACAATTTATTACATTGTATAAAGTACTAAATGACGAAATGCTTGATCAAGGGCCCTAGTTGCAAATTTTAAATAAATTTATACACTATTCAAAAGTACATTATTACATTGTTGCATTTTTGTTTCTTATGTTACTACATTGTATACAATAAAAATAGGCAAAGGCTCTATACATTTGTGCGTAGTGCTGTTTTGGTATCCCCTGCATTTATCGAATATGCAACTAGATATTAGATAGTCATACAGTGAGTATACAATACACATCGCTGCACCAATTAACTCAGAATTTTGTATTTAATTTTATTTATATTGTTATAACTTTATTTAGATATTAATAATTCTTATTGTTGTCATACATATATTTATAAATATATTTTTTTTTGGTATCTTATATTTATCTAATAAATATTCAAAGTTAAAGGAGGCCCGAATTTGTTTTTTCCCGGGGCCCGCTTTTTCTCTCGGCGCCCCTGCATATATCGTGATGTTATGTATGTATGTTTTTGATTCTATGAAATAATATCGTGCTATCGATAACAGCTACTATCGATAGTTTATCATCTCTAGTTCTAGTCCTCTATATCTGTGAGTAATCTTCGAATGAAGTACGTCATCTAAATTGGTCAGTATTCGAAACTAGGGCAAAGACTTTAACTCGCAAATGTTATATTTCACGTTTGCATAGCGGATAGAACATTTCATTGATATTTGCTAATAAATATTACATCATCCGTCTTTCTATTTGCTTCTAAGTGTACCAGCTCTGCAATTGCAGTTCTACATTCTAAAACCAAGTGGCAAATCGTGACATACATATAAATGTTTCTAGAACTAATAATTTTCATAACAACAAAGACAAAATTAATTGTCATTCACTTGGTGAAACTAGGTTTAATAAAAAATATGAAATAAAAACTGTGCTGGCCAGCCTCTGACGATGCCCTCATAAGGTGACTCGGAGGCTGAATTTTGTAAGACTTTGCCTAGTGTTTATTTATTTAATATTTTTTAATAATTTTCAGTTGTTTAAATAAATATATCATTGCCACTACTTAATCATTATCTGTTGCTGATTGATAAATTAATGACAAATATTTAATTCTGTAATTTCAATTTTATATTCATGCATTTTGTTCTCGTATTACAATTATTCAGAAGAATATCATAATTATTTTAGTAATAGATATAGATTCAAAAACTCATATCTTTTTCTTTCTTTGAGTCCCATCATTCCGTTTCGGAACATAGGGGCCGTACTGCCGGTTTCTTTAGTCAGATTATTTTTAAGACGTATAAGTGACTAGCTTATAGCGCCCGAGTGTGATGAATACATGTAACTGTATTTTTATATTCTACGACAAATCACACATTGTCGGCAGGCGGATTCGAACCGACGAACCTTGGTTCAGGTGACGTCACAGTATGTTAAGAGATGTGCCTTAACACGCTCGGCCACCGCGCCTACATAAACTCATATACAGGGTGTCTAACAGGGTTCGAAGATATATATCGATCGATATTTATTTTGATATATATCGTCATATTTTTGCAATGATATATATATCCATTATATAAAAATATCAAATAGTTTTTGTGATATAGCCTCCGGAGAAGTGAAATTTTTCGTATTTTTCAGTTTTTCTACTTTTCCGAGGCTATATCTCAAAAACTAAATGTGATATTAAAACGCGCTCAACGGCATTAATTTTCTCGTGCTTCAGTTAACTTATAAACATAGTTTCAGCGATTTTTATTTTTTTTCTATTTTCCGCCAAAAAAATCGCAAAAAGCGGTTTTTTAACATTTTCTCGAAAACCAGAAGTCATATGCATTTGAAGATTGCACCACTGGATTCAGTGGGTCAAAATACATTTGTATGTAAATTTTCGTTTTAATAATCCTACGATTAAGGATTTTTGGTAAAATTGAATTAAAATCTGAAAAAACCAAAGGGAAACATAGCCAAGAGTTTATTTTATATTTTTTATTAAACCTTGTTTCACCAAGTGTTGGATGACAACTAATTTTGTCTTTGTTGTTATTTAAATTGCTATTGCGTAGCTTTCCCTTTTTTTCGGTAGATGGCATGACCAGTTCCACAAAACTTCTCATGTCATCTTACTAGTTTGTTAGAGATCTTATTCTCTGCTGGCACAATTCTTCGTCACCAGCTTCTTCACGTGAACTTTGTTCTAGGTGAAGAAGTGAGTTATACCATACTGATAAGCTCTAATAACAGCGAAACGCGTCTATGGTTACTAACTGTGCTGGCCAGCCTCTGACGATGCCCTCATAAGGTGACTTGGAGGCTGAATTTTGTGAAACATAGCCAAGTGTTGATTTTAAACTTTTTATTAAACCTAGTTTCACCAAGTGTTGGATGACAATTAATTTTGTCTTTGTTGTTAACCAAATATTGTTTTCAATTTACATAATGTAGTGAAGAATCACATTTGACCAACTTTACAACACCTTGTATAATTTAATTAATTCATCGAGTAGTTATATAACTCAGAAAATAAACCCAGGGAAATAATCCCTCGTTCGTGACAACGCCAAGTTAAAATACACCTGTGACTGTAAGCGTTTAGTGTAGGATATTCCAGTGAACAATATCTCTATTCACAGATATGATTCTTGTAATAATCCCCAATAACAGTGGTAAGCAAGGTCTTCATTCGATGCAGAACGAGTCGTTGATCGAAGTAGCCAAAATCGCACGGCTCGTTCTTATTTCTTTTCTGTTCTATTTACGCTGTTTGTAGAAGGGGGGGAGAAACATTCGACGATCGTCGGAGTGAAAAGAGAAAATAAAAGATTTAGGGTAGAGATACTTTATATTTGTGCAGAATTTTGAGGTTTTTTTCTATCGGAATTTATGACCAGACAGAAAAGTTTATTTGTAGAATTTTTCGTTAACTAATTTAGGGTCAGTTATCTTGTTTCGTTTTTTTGTTTCTTTGGTGACAAATGACGGTTAATCTAATCGTGAGGGAAAATAAATGAGAGAACACTCATTGCGTGAGGGAACCTCACATACCACCCTTCACTCAGGCAAATAAACCCTCTATAGCAAGAGTTTGAAAACATACAAACATACATTTATAACTTTGTGTATAACGTGCAATTAAATTATTATTCTAGCTGAAACTCAGCTGCATTTCATAATAGATATGATACAACATAGCTTACATTATCTAGTTTAAGGGGTAAGGCCACTCTAGACAAGGAAAAAAAGGGTAATTTTCAAGATTTTTTTTAACGAAATCTAAACGTGCTGCTTAAGAACTGTTTTTGGATCTCTATTTAGTGCTCTTTAAACTTTATTTAAAAAATTTTTGTAAAGAAAATATTCAAAATTGTCGTCAAAAATTAAAAAAAAAAATGGCGACACCTCTTGGCGCGTAGGGCAAATCGGGCGAAAACATTCCGGGAACAGCAATAGACCTGGATCAAAAAGGGATATGTTTTCTTAATCTCTGATGTATACTCTAAAAAACTACAGGCTGGATTTAGAAAATTTGGATTTTTAACAAAATGGCGCACGTTTGAAAAAAAAGTTCATTATTCGGGACAAAATTTCTGTATAAAAATGACCATAAAAAACGAATGAAGCACTTAAAAAAAAGCTCCCGTAGTTTTTGAGTATTTTATATCTAGAATAAGAAATAAAAAGATTCAGCACGATCCATCAATTAGTATTTCAGATTTCTTTTCGCCCGACTTTGAAAATATGATTTCGAGAAAAACGCGTTTAAAGTTTCGAATCATATATATATATATATATATATAAACACTAGTACTAATAGATATATGCTTTTTTCCCTTTGAAATACTTCCGCGTGGCATTTAAATTAATTGTCCCTTATTCCTAAGGGTTTAAACTATAATATAAGCAAATAAAAAAAAATACATTTTTAAAAAATTTTAGAGTGACCTTACCCCTTAAATAATTAATAATTTATGTACTTTGTATAATTTATGCAATTTCCGAAACACTCAGATACTATTATATACAGTATAATCCTGAATTGAGTTTGCAGTAATACAGTTCAAATATTTGTAAGAATACCTAAGATATTATTTTTCATAGAAATATTTGAATATAATATATAGTTTAAGTGAATAAATTAATCAAGTAAATATATTATAATCTTATAAATATATTTGAAGATAGATATCTGAATATAAATTCACAAAACCATAAATATATTTTTCAGTGTAATTTATGGTTATAGTAGAAACCACGATTGAATTAATCGTGGTTGAAAACTAATGGTTTAAGTTTTTTTTTCTGTGTTAGAATCTCATTAAAATGATAAAATACTGCCATGTATTATAGATACTATTATTTAAAACGTATATTTTTAAGTATAAAATTTTTGGAATATTTTAGTACGTTTTTCGTAAAAGCAAGAAACTGAATAGTAAAAAAAAAACGGAAAAATAAAAATGTGTCGTGTTGTGCCCCCAGTGCATTGTACGCCACTGGGCAGCAATCGCAGGATTCATAAGACTGCAGCAGGCATATATCATCACGATGCTCAGATTTTCAACGCATTCTCGTAGTTGGCGGAGCTTTGAGCTTTCCTTCGTCGTGTTTTGTTTTTCTGATGTTTTTTCTACTGTCTGAGATTTTTTACGTTTTGGGGTGAATTTCATCAGCAGAGAATTCAACTAATTTCAAATTTAAATTTTTGGTTTAATTATTTATTTAAATTTCACTGCGTTTACAATCATTTATTATAATTATTACGAGCCAGGAAAAGAAGATTTTTAGGTAACAAATATTTTAGAATTTCTTGATATTGTACTATGCAAATTTCAGTCTGAGGCGTTGTTAGAGTTGCCTATTTGTATACTCGTAAATTTTTGTTTATTAAAAATTATATTTACAGTTAAAATGTTATTGCTAAACATTCCAGATATGATAGAATCTTTTTACTACGGATATAACAATATGATTTATTGCTAATTAAAGTTGATGACTCCTTGAAAACATTGGTATTTACTTTAATACCGGGTGGAACATCATACCTGTGTACATTAACATGAAAAAAACAGTTTTTCTGTGCGCATTGCTCCCCAAATTATTTTAGGCAAAAATGCTTCAAATAAATGTTGTAGAGCATAAAATTCTGCATCTAAATCAATAAACAGAATTACATTTACATGCGCTATAATGACAGAAATTAAATAAAAATTACGTTAAAAATATCAAATAGCCATGGAAGTGAAACAAAAATAGATAGATGCTTAACGTTTGTCAGATCTCCTGATTTAACACCTAGCGATTTTTTTTATGGGGTCATCTTAAATGTAAAATTTATAAGCAACGCTACCCAAATATTAATTCTTTGAGAGAAGCTATCGTGGATAAGTGCGCTTTAATCACAAATAGGCAGCTCGCTAATGTACGACATGCCTTCTACAATAGACTTTGTTATTGCTTGGCTGAAAATGGAGGTTTATTTGAATATTTATTGTAATAATACATTGTAGTGCTTATTTTAATGAGAGAATTATTGTTTGATATTTGAATTATAATAGATAAGTTATAATTTGTACATGACCAACCCTATAAGAAATAAACGTTTCATTGAAATGTACAATTGTTTATTTATTATTAAATTGTAATCATAAGTATGGAGTTTTTTGTATGAATTTTATTGAATGATTAATTTGTCGGGGGTAAAATATCAAATAAACAGAAAAACGTCAAGCATTTATCTATTTTTGTTTCACTTCCATGGCTATTTGATATTTTCAACGTAATTTTTAATATTTTTTTATTTAATTTCTGTCGTTACAACGCATGTAAATGTAATTCTGTTTATTGATTTAGATGCAGAATTTTATGCTCTACAACATTTATTTGAAGCATTTTTGCCTAAAATAATTTGGGGAGCAATGCGCACGGAAAAATTGTTTTTTCATGTTAATCGCCTATGTACACAGGTATGATGTTCTACCCGGTATATCTTGGAATGTTAAACTTACGTGTCTAATAAATTATTTATTAATTACTGAATAAATTTGAAAAAATGTTTGAATTTAGTTTGAATTTGTTTGACAGCGGTAAATGTGTGTGACGAAACAATACGGAAATGTGGAACTGTTATAAATATAAGTTTATGGTTAAATTCTAGGAAATGTCTAGTCGATAAACTGTTAAAAATGAATAATTGATGGTAGCCATGAATTGAACGAAATACAAGTTCTAATACCTTTTTAACATATGACTTCGACTGAACGTACAGTAATGAAGATAATTTTAAAGTTAAATTTTTATGACAGAAAAATTCGGATGACGCCTGGATTCGAACAGGGACCCTCCGCTGCCGGGCAGAGATGCTAACCGCTACACCACGTCACCTGTGTCCGACGTATGGCATCAACCGAATTCTTCAGTCATAAAAATTTAATTCTAATACCTTGTTCAGCAAATGTAATAATCTCTGATGTGCGTCCATAAAAATCATCAAAATCCTGCTGTTCCTGATAGTTCGTCCTGGTGCTGGTGGTCTGGATATCATCTTCTTGACTCTCTGCATCTCCTAGAAACCCTCGGTTCTCCTCCGCTCTGAACAGTGTCTCCATGATAACTTCTTTGGGTAGATGATGCGTCACATTTGGTTTATCTTTTAGCCCAAGTTTCATAAGAATCTGATGTTTGATAGCTTCTAACCGAATGCTGTCAGAGTTGCTCCGCACTTTATCAGTTTTATACAAACAGTTCGGACAACTGAGTATCGGACGTTTGGATGATTCGTCAATCAACGTCTTCTCCAACTGTGAGTTAAAGTCAAAGTCATGGTGATGTCGCACCTTCTCAGCTAGACAGCAATGAACCAGAACGAAGAGGATGACGAGGACGCCCATGATGCCGTGGCTAGTAGTTGATATCGCGCACTACTATTAAATCACAAACACTATCTAGAATTGATTGGCTACGGCTAGAGCTAGAGCTACTTCTACAGCTATCTAAGTATTGTTGTGTGGACATTGTCGCGTGGTGGAGACAGAGCGGTGTGACGGCAGCGTGGCCATGCTCTGGCGGCCGGCATGGAAGTGGGTCAGGACGTGGTGCACGCGGCGCGAGTGGATGTGGATACTTGGACGGCAAGTGAGCGACTGACGAGACGGCGAATGTAACGTGGAGAAGCAGACAGTGCGACAGCGCGCGTACAGCGCAGCGACACCATACGACATGTCTCTAATATACATACACTGCAGGGTGACACACACACCGCCAGAAGCTGATGCACACTTCAGTCTTATTCACGCCTGTCAACCCTTCATTCAGCCTAAATTATTCACACACATTTCACAATAAAATTGCTATTATTATATCAAAAGAAAAAACTGATGCAAAAACCTGCCCTTATCAGAAAGTTAAATTTAAGATTTATTATTCTCTTGACAAATGTCAACCTGAATGTTACTAATATCAAATCATACTGTTGTAAAAATACTTTTTGCACGACCGTTTCTATCGAGAGAGCAGAAAATCATTTTGCTCCTAGGGCAATAATGTGCACATTACACCTCTAGGGAATTTATTTTATTTTGACAGTTTATTTGTTAAATATATGTAAAATACAATAGGGTATATTGAAACAAATGAAAACCTACGAACAGCTGCAGAACAATTTTTTGAAATTCTTCGGAGGATTCCTCGCTGTCTTCTTGTTATTAATTTAGAAATATAATGTAACTTTTATATATATATATATATATATATATATATTTTCGCTGTTGACAAGGAATTTCATTTTCGTAACACATGCACAAGAAACACGTTCTTATTCCCTAATTTTAGGTAGCATGTTTCTCTCCCTAGAGACTACGATTATTAGCTGTTTGTGGAGTTTCCTAGGTAATTAGTTACGCAGCCCATATTTGACATTTGTCCCGATAAGACAGTAATTTTTGTGCACTTGTTACGAAACCCTTCATTCATCCTAAATTATTTTTTATTTATTTTTATTTATTTTTATTAATCGATCCAACAGGATACAAGATCCCAATTACACGACGATTATACAGAATACAAAAAATAAAAGAATGAGTTGTCACAAAAGAAATAGAAAGAAATATAAGAAAATATACAAGTAACTTAAACAGAGAAATAATTAATTAATAAACGCTTAAATCTAGGTAAGGAATCGCCAAATATGTCAATGTCAATGATACATGATATATTGTTATATGCTACACAGAGTTGTCTTATAGGGGATTTCAATTCATAATTAGTCCTAGCTCTTTTACAATGAAATAGTGCTTTATTTCTTGAAGTGACCCGTGGAATATGAAATAATATTAGCTCAAGACTACATGCATCATCAATATTGTTATTAATTAATTTATATAAGTAGAGAGATGATTGTAAAGTTCTTCTGCTACTTAATGACATTAAGTTCAATTCAGGCAATAAATTAGAATAGTCTTGGTCCCAACTAGGATATTGTCCATGCAATTTAAAATAACAATATTTCATAAATTTATGCTGAATAGACTCAATTTTAGCTACGTATCGGTTATAAATTGGATTCCAAATTTGTAGACAATATTCTAGCTTAGAACGGACAAATGCGCAATATAAGCTTTTAAGTGTTCTTATTTTACAGAAAGACCGACAGTTTCTAATTACAAATCCGAGATTTTTGTAGGATGTTCTTACAGTAGTCTCAATGTGTACATTAAATGATAATTTTGTGTCAAATATAATCCCAAGATCTTTAAACTGAGTTACTCTCTCAAGCGAAATAGTTTCCATTTGGTATGCATAAGTGTAAACATATTTTTTAACTAAATAACTCACACAATAAAATTGCTATTATTATATCAAGAGAAAAAATCTGATGTGTACACCACATGACTTCCTTGTACGCGTATTAAACTATAGATATTTTTTTAATTGCACATATTTGACATTAAATCTTTTATTTTTTGTTCTAATCCATAACAAATTTAATTTTTGTTTTAAATCAAAAAATATATAATATTTAAATTTAGATATCTTGTTTATGCAAAAAGCTAATTTAAAAATTCTTAATGTGCTAGACGTAGAATTTAATTCCCTAAAACTTTTATTTGCAGCATTTATTTCTAAAATTTTCAAGGAAAACTTTTAGCAGCTTCATGTAATGTGTCACTTCCGGTTAGTCTATTTTAACCAAAATCTATTATGTTATTTCCATTGATATAGTAGTCTTATATACCAAATTTGGAAAGTTTTAAATTATATTTGAATATAGTTTTTCATGAAAATCTATTATAGGCTTCAAGTAAAGTACCACTTCCGGTAGTTGTATAATGACCAAAAAGGGAGGTTCACAACTAGATGTTATAACGGTCCTAAATATAAAGTTTCAATTTTCTATGGCTTACCGTTTTTGAGTTATGCGAGATACATACGTACGTACAGACGGCATGACGAAATTAGCCAAAATACCTATTTCCGTTGAAATCTGAGAACCGAAAATTTTCGCGATTACAATACTTCCTTTACTTCGTACAAAGAAGCAGGGTTCGAAGATATATATCGATCGATATATATCATGATATTTATTTTGATATATAGCCTCCGGAGATTTTTCGAATTTTTCAGTTTTTCTACTTTTCCGAGGCTATATCTCAAAAACTAAATGTGATATGAAAACGCGCTCAACGGCATTAATTTTCTCGTGCTTCAGTTAACTTATAAACATAGTTTCAGCGATTTTTATTTTTTTCAATTTTCCGCCAAAAAAATCGCAAAAAGCGGTTTTTTAACATTTTCTTGAAAACCAGAAGTCATATGCATTTGTAGATTGCACCACTGGATTCAGTGAGTCAAAATACATATGTATGTAAATTTTCGTTTTAATAATCCTACGATTAAGGATTTTTGGGATAATTGAATTAAAATCTGAAAAAACCAAAGGGGTACCCCTTAGGAAATAATTAAAAATATTAAATTGCATAAAATTGTATGAAAATTTGCTTATAAGTCAATTCGGATACGGGGAATTCAACGCCGTTGAGCGCATTTCCATATCTTGTTTAGTTTTTGAGATATAGCCTCCGGAAAAGTGAAATTTATCGAATTTTTCAGTTTTTCTACTTTTCCGAGGCTATATCTCAAAAACTAAATGTGATATGAAAACGCGCTCAACGGCATTAATTTTCTCGTGCTTCAGTTAACTTATAAACATAGTTTCAGCGATTTTTATTTTTTTTCAATTTTCCGCCAAAAAAATCGCAAAAAGCGGTTTTTTAACATTTTCTCGAAAACCAGAAGTCATATGCATTTGAAGATTGCACCACTGGATTCAGTGGGTCAAAATACATATGTATGTAAATTTTCGTTTTAATAATCCTACGATTAAGGATTTTTGGGATAATTGAATTAATATCTGAAAAAACCAAAGGGGTACCCCTTAGGAAATAATTAAAAATATTAAATTGCATAAAATTGTATGAAAATTTGCTTATAAGTCAATTCTGGCACGGGGAATTCAACGCCGTTGAGCGCATTTCCATATCTTGTTTAGTTTTTGAGATATAGCCTCCGGAAAAGTGAAATTTTTCGAATTTTTCAGTTTTTCTACTTTTCCGAGGCTATATCTCAAAAACTAAATGTGATATGAAAACGCGCTCAACGGCATTAATTTTCTCGTGCTTCAGTTAACTTATAAATATAGTTTCAGCGATTTTTATTTTTTTTCAATTTTCCGCCAAAAAAAATCGCAAAAAGCGGTTTTTTAACATTTTCTCGAAAACCAGAAGTCATATGCATTTGAAGATTGCACCACTGGATTCAGTGGGTCAAAATACATATGTATGTAAATTTTCGTTTTAATAATCTTACGATTAAGGATTTTTGGGATAATTGAATTAAAATCTGAAAAAACCAAAGGGGTACCCCTTAGGAAATAATTAAAAATATTAAATTGCATAAAATTGTATGAAAATTTGCTTATAAGTCAATTCGGACACGGGGAATTCAACGCCGTTGAGCGCATTTCCATATCTTGTTTAATTTGTGAGATATAGCCTCCGGAGAAGTGAAATTTTTCGAATTTTTCAGTTTTTCTAAATGTGTACAAAAACTAAAATTAAAAAATAAATATCCAAAAAGTGATATTTATCTGATATATATCCTATATATCAGATATTTGGATATTTATTATAAATATCATGATATTTACGAACCCTGCAAAGAAGTAAAAATGTGAGAAATAATATATAATGAATACACATTAGAATAAGTAAATGGCTGGCATCGCCGTAGCAATAGGTTATCGTAGCCGTACAACAATACGTCGACACATACTTGAGTCTAGGAGTGGTCGACTAATTGTTGTCCAGGTACAGTCTCCGACAGCACGCACGCATGCTGATTGTATTCTAATGAGCACGGCAGCAGCAAAGCGTCTGTATTTGGGGACAATTCAAATAGTTCTAGCATTATGTATTCATGCATTCGGGACGACAGAGATTGCTGCTTATTATGTATTAATTTACACTGAAATATTCATATGATTCACAGATAGCCACATGAAAAAATGTGTAAATGGAAATTGCTTTTGTTATAACAAACAGATGAAAAACTATCGAGTGCTACTGGATTGTTATGTACACATATAATTTGCACTGGGTTTCATGTTTATTGTTTCGGCCCTGTCTGGGAATGTCATCAACTATATCCGACATTAAATCAGATCACTTTCACTAAATATAAATAAATTAAATTCAGTGTAGTAACAATCCTAATAATCCTTCATCCAAACTGGAACAAAACCATAACCTAAAACCGCACCTACATTCATCTTTTTATAAAACCGTAACTGAAAACTGAAATCGGTATTTTTCATTTCAAAATACTGAAACCAAAAACCGAAAGGAAGATTTAAATGAATCTGTAACCGAAAGTGTAATTGAACCTATATTAAAAACATTATATAGTTTATTATATTTTTATACAGGCTGTTTCACAACTTATAGCAAAAAAATAAAGGGTATATTCTGTACGACGTGCTGATCTGGAAACAAACAGAATGTTTTTTAAATCGCAAAACTATTTTCCATGTTTCCCAGTCCAAAATTTTTCGTTGCCACTGCTACCGGGTGGATGATTATGTTAAAGTTATTAATTAAATAAAATTCTATTATAAATAACTGCTAATAATTGAATTGTGTAAATAGTCTTTTGTAGTTGATACCTACTTCATTGTTTGTATTTAAAAGAAAAGCGAATCCAGTGCAGTACTGCAAAAAATGTTTTAGGTTAACAACCCTTAATTTTTCGAATTTAAAAAAAATTCTGTTTGTTTCATGACCAGCACGTCGTACAGAATATACTCTTTAATTATTTCACAACTTAGAGCAAAAAATTAAAGGGTATATTCTGTACGACGTGCTGATCATGAAACAAACAGAATGTTTTTTAAATCGCAAAACTATTTTCCATGTTTCCCAGTCCAAAATTTTTCGTTGCCACTGCTACCGGGTAGATGATTATGTTAAAGTTATTAATTAAATTAAATTCTATTATAAATAACTGCTAATAATTGAATTGTGTAAATAGTCTTTTGTAGTTGATACCTACTTCATTGTTTGCGAATCCAGTGCAGTACTACAAATAATATTTTAGGTTAACAACCCTTAATTTTTCGAATTTAAAAAAAATTCTTTTTGTTTCATGATCAGCACGTCGTACAGAATATACTCTTTAATTTTTTGCTCTAAGTTGTGAAACACCCTATAAACTACCACATTGCGGCTCGGTGAGTGCGGACCCTGTACTGTAATTGGGGTTAAGTTCCTGTTGTACAGCGTAACATAAATAAATAAATATGAATGGTAGTGTAGAAACAAGATCGATATTTTTGAAGATTGCAGAAAAGAGAAATAATAGTATATTACATAATAAGTCAGGAAAGTGATGCTTTACTTGACGAAGCGGTTGTTTGAAGTACGACGCCGTTAGGCCGAGTATTTTAATTCGCTGAGTCAAGTAAAACACTTTCGTGACGTATTATGTATACTATTTTTTCTGAAATCGTTCATATTTATATTTTATCAATATAATTAATAATAAATATTTCAAAATGTTTAATTTTTTGGTAAGAATCATATTGGCAGCAAACTACATATTCAAGGTGATAACAAAAGTTGTTGAAAACAATATCTTATGTGAAAAATCTATTGAATATATTTGTGTCAAAAGTAATATTGTTGACAGAGAAGATTTCTTTATAATGTTGGAAAATATAAATGAAAATGAGTATGAGGCGGTATTTTCAAGTACTCCTCCTGAAATCTTAAATCAAGCAACTGCGGCTGTTGAAAATTTATTACCGAGCAAGTCCAAAGACCGATATGATAAAGAGTATGAAATTTTCATGGATTGGAAAAAGCAAAATAATTTGTCAGCAAATGTGCTACTTGCTTATTTTATTTACTGAATCTCCAAGTAATTTAGCTTCAAATTCGCCAGTGTCATACATAAATTTTAGTAATTTAAGCAATTGTATATTTAGTATTAATATTATTGATAAAAATAAATAAAAATCTTATTAAATTTTGTAGTTATTTAGTTTATTTATTTGAGTCAGGTAAACACTTACTTTCCATACTAAAATGCGTCAGGAAAGTAGCCATTTTTTTGACAATTTCAGAAAAAAATAATTTCTGAAAATTGTCGAATTTGCCCTAGGAAACATCTAATCACATGATATTAAAAATGTAGTCATAAATAAGTTACTATAGTTTCTCAGAACTTGCATTGGATGTGATGAAAACTTTACGTATCCGGTTATGTCATATTATAATTATACATAATTCATACAATGTTAATGTGTATTAAAAATAGTTTGATCTTCGATTTATTTATTACAAAAATTAATTCATTGCATTCATGCCACACATATGAAATTCTAATTTAATTTCTATTTTTATTCGAACCTTTTTACTCCATTTACAGGACCGTCTTAGGATTCTTCAAAGCCTGAGATTAAGAATTATTGACGTTTGTTTAATAAGGGTGGAAAGTAGATGTTCCTGGATTGAGGTTCATTGATGAAAATTAAGATTAATTGATTATTAATTTAAATTCATAAAATATTTGAATCTATAATAAATAAATAAAGTATGTAAATAAAACAAAAATATATAAATTTGGGTATTTGTGATCTGCAATAATAAATAAAATAAATAAATATATCATCACGCCTTTTACCCATTACTGAATGTGGCAATCTGCCTAAGCAGATAATGGTAAGTGATATATTTATGTGCATGAATTGATTTTTAATTTATTTGTAAATAAATAAATATATCATCACGCCTTTTACGCATTACTGAATGTGGCACTCTGCTTAAGCAGATAATGGTAAGTGATATATTTATGTGCATGAATTGATTTTTAATTTATTTGTAAATAAATAAATATATCATCACGCCTTTTACGCATTACTGAATGTGGCACTCTGCTTAAGCAGATCTTGGTAAGTGATATATTTGTAAAGCGTGAAGTATGCGGTTACCAGCCGTCAAATCACGGCCCCCAAAGATATTAGTGGAGGATCTGCAATAATAATTAAAGCAATTTTTTTTCATGACTTTGAAATGTGATTTTGTTTACTTTTACTTAATGAAAAGTAGTATTTAAGTGTCGCTATTTTAAAATATATTATTTTCGTTAAAAAAGTTGTTATTATTATGCAAAGAGTCATGTTTCCATAACAACAGTCCACAAAAAGCTTTTCTGCCATCAAACGACGTTCGAAAAGCTTACTTTTTTACTAGTTGTAGAAAAATTTCATACCATATCGTTTTGCCATGTTTACAGTAGTGATTTCAGTCCAGAAAGTGAGACTTTACAGTACTAGTAATAAATATTACGTTACTGTTATTGTGAGTTTGTTAGGTAACAAATAGGTTTTTTACATTTAACTATAATTGTTTTAAAGTGGTTAGGATATGAAAATAATACGTTAATATTTTTTTACAAAACTCCAGATTAGGTCTTTCATATAATAAATAAATATATCATTACGCCTTTTACTCATTACTGGGTGTGGCACTCTGCCTAAGCAGATCTTGGTAAGTGATATATTGTTTCGTGTGAAGTGCGGTTACCAGCCGTCAAATCACGGTCCCCAAAGATGTTAGTGTGGGGGAAGCCACAGGGATAGATTTAATTGTTTGTCGCCTGTGGGGATCGACCCAGGGTAATTAAGATCCACAACTAAGCCACCTACCCCATAGGTCCTTACTCGTACTGTAATAGTTATTTACCGGACTTATTTTTTGGCATTGTTTATTATCGACAGTCAAATGTTTTTAAATTATTATAAACAAAAAACTTAAAACTAAATTTTGTAGCACTTTGACAATTAGATAAAAGCGTACCATTAATAAATATTTAACTTTAAATAACTTTTGTAATCTCGTGCTCCCCTGCCCCCCCCCCCCATAATTATGTATTTTGTCTAGCCTACTATGTACAGAGTGTATTGCAATTATTTTGTAATTAAAACTAATAGATATTGAAGGAATTAGATTTATCAATGCGAGTGCTATCTTTCGTCGTGTGTGAATGTACTTGAAATGATTGAAGTACGACAGGATGGTGTGGTATCTGAGGTAGATAGTTTACAACTTCCCGGGTTGGAATTCCAATGTACGGTGGATTCCTAAACGTCTGCACTATGCATTACTTAGTTTATTTCTAGCACGTTATCAAACTAAATGACTAAACTGCAGATATAATGATAAATTGCTTTCTAATAATTGTTATATGTGTAAGTAAACAAATATTACTCATATTCTAACATATACAGGGTGTTCCGCAGAAATTGCGCCATTGCTATCTTGATTAGATTTTAAAGAAATGTTGTAAATATTAAAATTTTGCATTTGTTCAGTTGAAAATGAATCATTGTTGATTTAGTTTCGCTTTATAATGGTTTTAATTGTATTTCACGCGCATAATTATATCATTTATTGAGATCTGCTAGGGCAGAGTACCACACTCATTAAAAGGTAAAACGCGTGATGATATATTTATTAATATCTGGTTTAGTTTTTGAGATACAGTTTCGGAAAAGTGTAAAAATCTGAAGAAAAGAATTTAACTTTTCCGGAGCCTGTATCTTAAAAACTAAACAAGATATGAAAATGAGCTCAACGGCATTGAATTCCTCGTATCTAAATTAACTTATAAGCAAACTTACAATTTTAAGCAATTTAATTTTTTTCATTATTTTCTTTGGTTTTTTAGGATTTAAAATTCTTAATCGTAAGACTATTGTAACGAAAATTTACATATATATGTATTGTGCCCCACTGAATCCAGTGGTAGAATTCTCAAGACCATATGTCTTCTAATTTTTGACATAATGTTTTTTGCAAAAACAATTGACGAACATTAGAAAAAAATAAAAATAACTAAAAATATAACAACAAAGACAAAATTAATTGTCATTCATGCACTTGGTGAGACTAGGTATAATAAAAAATATTCTATCTATCATTTTATTCGGTAGATGGCATTAATGGTTCGACAGAACTTCTCATGTCATCTTACCGTTTGTTAGAGATCTTATTCTCTGCTGGCACAGTTCTTCGTCACCAGCTTCTTCACATGAACTTTGTTCTAGGTGAAGAAGTGAGTTATACCATGCTGATGAGCTCTAATAAGAGCGAAACGCGTCCATGGTTACTAACTGTGCTGGCCGGCCTCCGACGATGCCCTCATAAGGTGACTCGGAGGCTGAATTATGTGAGACTTTGCCTAGAGTTTTATTTAATATTTTTTAACTAAAAATATGTTTATAAGTTAATTGAAGCACGAGAAATTCAATGCAGTGAAACGCATCTTCGTATCTCGTTTATTTTTGAAGATATAGCCTCGGGAAAGTACAAAGAGTTATGAGGTAAAATTTGGAATTTACTGCTTTATCTATGATTCGCGGTTACCAGCGCAATATAAAAAATAACTCATAACATCTATAGCGACATATGTAAATTGGTGCTAATATTTCTCATGGGGAATAATGCATATTTGCCTGTTGATAAATTCGTGTGTCATTTCATAGTGAACGTGATGAATGACTGAGAATTACGCTTTTAACGTGTCACATCCAAAATTCATGCTTTGTTTAACATAATACAATACATACCACAAATGGAATTTTCTGCTTTATTTCACGACAAAAAGAGGTTATAATTTTATGTATTTCAGAATAAAATTGTTAAAAAAATCAGCGTGGCTCAGTGGTATCGAGTCGGCCTGTGGATCTTGAGAACCCTGGTTCGATCCCCACAGCCGACAAACAATTTTCACCAATTTAAAAAATCTACCCCTGTGGCTCCTCCACCACTAATATCTTTGGAGGCCGTGATTTGACGGCTGGTAACCGCACTTCACGCGAAGAAATATATCACTTACCGAGATCTGCTTAGGCAGAGTGCCACACCCAGTAATGCGTAAAAGGCGTGATGATATATTTATTTATTTACAAATAAATTTAAAATCAATTCACGCAAATAAATATATCACTTACCGAGATCTGTTACAGCAGAGAGGCACACCCAGTAATGGATATTTATTTATTTATGGGGTAGGTGGCTCAGTGGTATTTTCGATCCCCACAGCCGACAAATAATTTAATCTACCCCTGTGGCTCCCACAGAACTAACATTTTTGGGGACCGTGATTTGACGGCTAGTAACCGCACTTCACGCGAAAAAATATATCACTTACCGAGATCTGCTTAGGCAGAGTGCCACACCCAGTAATGCGTAAAAGGCGTGATGATATATTTATTTATTTACAAATAAATTTAAAATCAATTCACGCAAATAAATATATCACTTACCGAGATCTGTTACAGCAGAGAGGCACACCCAGTAATGGATATTTATTTATTTATGGGGTAGGTGGCTCAGTGGTATTTTCGATCCCCACAGCCGACAAATAATTTAATCTACCCCTGTGGCTCCCACAGAACTAACATTTTTGGGGACCGTGATTTGACGGCTAGTAACCGCACTTCACGCGAAAAAATATATCACTTACCGAGATCTGCTTAGGCAGAGTGCCACACCCAGTAATGCGTAAAAGGCGTGATGATATATTTATTTATTTACAAATAAATTTAAAATCAATTCACGCAAATAAATATATCACTTACCGAGATCTGTTACAGCAGAGAGGCACACCCAGTAATGGGTATTTATTTATTTATGGGGTAGGTGGCTCAGTGGTATTTTCGATCTCCACAGCCGACAAATAATTTAATCTACCCCTGTGGCTCCCACAGAACTAACATTTTTGGGGACCGTGATTTGACGGCTAGTAACCGCACTTCACGCGAAGAAATATATCACTTATCGAGATCTGCCACACCCAGTAATGAGTAAAAAAAAGAGGTTATAATTTTATGTATTTCAGAATAAAATTGTTAAGAAAATCAGCCACCTACTCAATGGGTAAAAGGCGTGATGATATATTTATTTATTTATTTAATCACCAAGGCGCAGCGTGGTAGCTTGAGTAGGATTCGAACTGCGGATCGTCGGATTCGAATGCCATAGCGTTAACCACACCACAGTACTGACGGACAACTCGATAATAATTCGGAAGTTTTACAATAAACTGATATAGTTCAAGGTAAACTTTGATAATTTCTCGTTGAAAGTTTGAAGTGAAATGAAAGGAAACGTAAGTAATTGTGAAGTGTGATGAATAGAGAGTTGTACGTGTGAAACAAGTCACATTGAAGTGTGAATGTTGCGTGTGACAATGTGTCGATGTTACTTGGCTGAGCTGACAAGTATTCAAATGAATCGATCTCATTTCAATGTTGATTAGCGATGTATAGAATCGGAATCGATTTTTAATTAGTCGCATGTTTGTGTGCCCACCTAGCATTGCACCGCTAGCATGGCGCCTAATATTTAAATTTATTTAAATTCACTTTATTCTTATGATACACTTTTATTTCTATTGACAATTAATTGTTTCACACTTTCGATTAATTATTATTATAAATAAACTCACATTTTTAATTTATTTGTAAATAAATAAATATATATTATCACGCATTTTACTCATTACTGAGTGTGGTAGATCTCGGTAAGTGATATATTTCTTCGCATGAAGTGCGGTTACTAGCCGTTAAATCACGGTCCCCAAAGATGTTAGTTCTGTGGGAGCCACAGGGGTAGATTTAAATTGGTGAAAATTATTTGTCGGCTGTGGGGATCGAACCAGGGTTCTCAAAAGCCACCTACCCCATTATTAAGTTCCTGTTAAAAAAATATAAAAAATAAATAAAATATATTATCACGTTTTTTACCCATTATTGGGTGTGGCACTCTGCCTAAGCACATCTCGGTAAGTGATATATTTTTTCGCGTGAAGTGCGATTATTCAGTACGATGGTGTGGATAGCGATACGGAATTCGAATCCGGAGATCCCGAGTTCGAATCTCACTCAAGCTAAAAATTATATAAACTATCACACTGCGGCTCGGTGAGTGCGAACCCTGTACTGTAATTGGGATTAAGTTCCTGTTGTACAGCGTAACATAAATAAATAAATAAATAAATTATGGGGTAGGTGGCTCAGTGGTGGATCTTGAGAACCCTGGTTCGATGCCCACAACTGACAAACAATTTTAACCAAATTAAATCTACCCCTGTGACTCCCCCTCCACTAATATCTTTAGAGGCCGTGATTTGACAGCTGGTAAGTTCCTGAACTGTAGCTCAGTGGTTAGTTGCATTGCCTGAAAAGCAAGAGTGCGATTCGTAAGATATAGAATATCTCTAGGTGTAACGCTAACTATAGCGACCTTGCTCTGTTAGAATTAATTAGTTCAAAATTGTGAACGTGGGCTCAAATGGCGTCTGAATTCTTTCATTATCAGCGTAAGAATGCATTCGTGCAATGATTAACTCTCATAACCAGCTTTTTATAAAGGTTATTACATACAAAAAATGTGTTTGCATAATAGGAACTTCATTCCAATTATTACAGTAGCTTATAGTGGAAACAAAACCAGCCAGATATTATTGTATATTTTTGGTGTTGAACGTTAAATTATGAAGCAAAGCAAGCTTTGTCAAAAACATGTTTAAAATATCTGATGTGGACACCACATGACTTCCTTGTACACGTATTAAACTATAGATATTTTTTTAATTGCACATATTTGACATTAAATCTTTTATTTTTTGTTCTAATCTATAGCAAACTTAATTTAAAAAAAAATCAAAAAATATATAATATTTAAATTTAGATATCTCGTTTATGCAAAAAGCTAATTTAAAAATTCTTAATGTGCTAGACGCAGAATTTAATTCTCTAAAACTTTTATTTGCAGCATTCCTTTCTAAAATTAAAATAATACCATTTTTTTCAAGGAAAACTGTTAGCAGCTTCATGTAATGTGTCACTTCCGGTTAGTCTATTTTAACCAAAATCTATTATGTTATTTCCATTGATATAGTAGTCTTATATACCAAATTTGGAAAGTTTTAAATTATATTTGAATATAGTTTTTCATGAAAATCTATTATAGGCTTCAAGTAAAGTACCACTTCCGGTAGTTGTATAATGACCAAAAAGGGAGGTGCACAACTAGATGTTATAACAGTCCTAAATATAAAGTTTCAATTTTCTACGGCTTACCGTTTTTGAGTTATGCGAGATACGTACGTACGTACAGACGGCATGACGAAATTAGTCAAAATGGATTCAGGGAGGGCCAAAACACCTATTTCCGTTGAAATCTGAGAACCGAAAATTTTCGCGATTACAATACTTCCTTTACTTCGTACAAGGAAGTAAAAATAAAATAAATATATCATCACGCCTTTTATCCATTACTAGGTGTGGCACTCTGTCTAAGCAGATCGCGGTAAGTGATATATTTATGCGCGTAAACTACCAGTCAAATCACGGTTCCCAAAGATATTTGTGTAGGGGGAACCACAGGGGTAGATTTAATTGTTTGTCGCCTGTAGGGATCGAACCAGGGTTCTCAAGATCCACAGGCCGACTCGATACCACTGAGCCACCTACCCCATTAGTTTAAAATGAACAAATATTGAATTAGAGGGGGGTGGGGGTCATGGAGTGATTTTGCCACGGGGGGGAGGAGTTATTGCCCATCTTCTAAATATAAAAAACATTTGTATTTGCTCATATTCCTGCTTTAAATAATTTTTACTATCGCATTAATTCACATTAAATCATATTGAATAACATTAAATCCAACACTTTTTAAATCATAAAGTTTCAATATCTAAACGGTTCTTCGATAGAATACAAAAATGATTGAATTAGAAGTTGATTTTCTAAGTGCAAATGTCGGTAGTCACATACTTGACTAGGTCTTAAATAGAATACCTCTCCCATCTGCGGGTCGAAATAATATCCCCACAAAATATTAGTTTTTGGCTATTTATTAGAATAATAAATCAAACAATAGTTCTTAATTATCTTAGAATTATAAGTTCTTACATAATATTTTCTATTTAATTTGTTTAACAATCATAAATAATGACATCATTATTATGTATTAGGGCCACTATTTTAAAAAGTCCATGTTTAGGAGGGGGTCATGACCCCCATGACCCTCCCGCTGGATCCACCACTGAGCCACCTACCCTATATACCAAAAAAAGTTTAATATGTATTTATAAAATTCGGATGAATTTAATCTAAAATTAAATGGTTTGCGTGTGTATAATACAATTGTTGAAATTGCGTAGACAATGTATTTAGTTTTAGTTTGTTTGTGTCACAATTTGCTGACGTTTGAAAATCACTGCAGTGGGTGAAAGCCAATGAAATGTTAAGGACAATATCAGAGAGACACAGGCACAGACACAGCTCACAGCTCACAGCATCTTTCATCTGAATCCGAATGCTCAGACCACACAACATCGCTTCACTTCACTTCACTGTGTGACGATTAAGTTGTAAGCCGCTAACCAGTTAATATGTTACGTGGACGTCATCCACATAGAGCGGCACACTCACACAACCATCACTACAGTAACAACCTCTGCTACTGCAGATAAACAATTATTTGGTGAAATTCAACATATGAGATATTATTTATTTAATATAAATAAATAAATATATCATCACGCCTTTTACCTATTACTGGGTGTGGCACTCTGCCTAAGCAGATCTCGGTAAATGATATATTTCTTCGCGTGAAATGCGGTTACCAGCCGTCAAATCACGGCCCTCAAAGATATTAGTGGAGGAGGAGCCACTGGGGTAGATTTAAGTTGGTGAAAATTGTTTGTCGGCTGTGGGGATCGAACCAGGGTTCTCAAGAACCACAGGCCGACTCGATACCACTGAGCCACCTACCCCATTTAATTTATTTAATGTTGGCTGTATTTAAAAAAATTAAAAAGATTATTTTTCTCTTGGTGTATATATTAGTTTTCGTAACACATGCACAAGAAACACGTTCTTATTCCCTAATTTTAGAGAGAGAAACACTGCTTTTATCCCCTAGGTAGCATGTTTCTCTCCCTAGAGACTATGATTATTAGCTGTTTGCGGTGTTTCCTAGGTAACTAGTTACGCAACCCATATTTGACATTTGTCCCGATAAGACAGTAATTTTTGTTCACTTGTTACGAAATAGTTATTTACGTATCAAGTGCAGAAATATGGGTTTTTTTGAATGAGTGGTCCGAATGCTGCAAGACCGCGAGTTAAAAAAAAACCCTTTCTGCACGAGTTGCATACACTATTTTTTCTACAACCATAAACCATATTTTGATAAAAATAATAAAACAAATTTGAGTAATTGTAACATCTCTGAAATTTTGTATTAATTTAGAAACTTTAGAAAGATACCTGGTTTAATGTATCCATGACAACAGACAATGACAAACTAACTCAATTATTTTGTTGATAATGAGGAAAAATTTCTCCGTGCTTTCAATTTAAAAAATGTTTGAATCGAGTGGCGAACACGTATTAGATTCTACAGACATTATAGAAGAAGCAAATGCTGCAACATTAAATTTGCTTCCATAAATATTAATAGAAAGTATACTGTATAGAGTTTATTTATATTAAATTACTTTTCTGCACTAGTGCAGAAATAATTCACATTTTTACACTAGTGCAAAAATCTGCTACTTTCATAATACAAATAAGTTCAAAAACACCTACTTTTTTTAATGGTTATAGAAAAAGTATAATATGCTTCACTGGACTTCGCGATTATCCCTTGTGTGAAGTTGGCAAACCTCGACTTCAGCCCTCGCTTACCTCTCGGTTTGCCAACTTCACACGCGGGAATAATCGCTTGTTTCCCTCCCTTGATGCATAACATACTATTTTATATCAACCTTCTATATATCATTATCACGTCTTTTACTCATTACTGGGTGTGGCACTCTGCCTAAGCAGATCTCTGTAAGTGATATATTATCTTCTATGTAAATGACATTTGAAATTTCAGTGCCTCATTCAATAATTTATTTCTTACTCTGCACAACAGGAACTTAATCTCAGTTACAAATAAATATATCATCACGCCTTTTATCCATTACTGGGTGTGGCACTCTATCGAAACAGATCTCTGTAAGTGATATATTTCTTCGCGTGAAGTGCGGTTACCAGCAGTCAAATCACGGCCTCCAAAGATATTAGTAGAGGGGGAGCCACAGGGGTTGATTTAATTTGGTGAAAATTGTTTGTCGATCTCAATTAGCTAATAATGTAATCAGAACCAGTTAAACACTTGCTTGTTAATTAGTAAACACACGTTTTAATTGTATTTTATTAGTAGGGTCGCGATTGCCTGTAGAATGAATATTTAAACAGTCCGTACTACCCCAGTTATACACGTGGTGTATAAATAGAGTTGAAATGTAATGTGAAATATTTCGAGGTAGGTTCATGCTAGGAATGCTGTTTGGTGTTGATGAATAAATAATCATAATTGTATTTAGTTACTACTCAGATTAATCAAACACTTTATAGTTTATAGTGTAACACTATAAATTCTATAGGCTTGCATTGTTCTACATGAATAGTAGTTTATATATCAAGGGAATAAAGTTTGAGGTAAATAATGATACTTTACTCCCGTGTTATATACGTTATTTTTATACAAACAGAAATAGTTATTTACGTAAAAAGTCAGGAAAGCGTTCAATTACAGGATGAGTAGATAGCTTACGAATCCTGTACGACACTTTACTGACGTGTTACGTATAACATTATACCTGAAACTTATAAACAAATAATACATATTTTAAATTAATTTAAATTTGACTTACATATTCAGTCAGTATTTTATGTTGCTAAGTAACTAGACACTCACGTTTCTTTCATTACCTGCCTAGGCAGACAATATGTTATTTTCCTGACTAGGCATGCAAAGCAAAGCTTTCCTGAGCCTTCAAGCTCAGGAAAATGTTTATTTTCCTGTCAGTTTCAGATAGCCGACAAACAATTTTCACTAATTTAAATCTACCCTTGTGGCTCCCTCTCCACTAATATCTTTGAGGGCTGTGATTTGACGGCTGGTAACCGCATTTCACGCGACAAAATATATCACTTACCGAGTTCTGCTTAGGCAGAGTGCCACACCCAGTAATGGGTAAAAGGCGTGATGATATATTTCTTTATTTATTTATTTATATATCAAGGGAGTAAATGAAATCGTTTGAGGTAAATAATGATACTTTACTCCCCTGTTATATACGATATTTTTATACAAACAGAAATAGTTATTTACATAAAATGTCAGGAAAGCGTTCAATTACAGGATGAGTAGATAGCTTACGAATCCTGTACGACGCTTTACTGACGTGTTACGTATAACATTATACCTGAAACTTATAAACAAATAATACATATTTTAAGTTAATTTAAATTTGACTTACATATTCAGTCAGTATTTGATGTTGCTAAGTAACTAGACACTCACGTTTCTTTCATTACCTGCCTAGGCAGACAATATGTTATTTTCCTGACTAGGCATACAAAGCAAAGCTTTCCTGAGTCTTCAAGCTCAGACAAATGTTTATTTTCCTGTCAGTTTCAGATAGCCGACAAACAATTTTCACCAATTTAAATTTACTCCTGTGGCTCCCTCTCCACTAATATCTTTGACGGCTGTGATTTGATTTCACGCGAAAAAATATATCACTTACCGAGATCTGGTTAGGCAGAGTGCCACACCCAGTAATGGGTAAAAGGCGTGATGATATATTTATTTATATATTTAGTTTTAGATATATTTTCGTGATACCCTTTTTATAAATGTATAAATTCTAATACAAGTGGTGATGAATAATTCCATCATTTCGGCACAGGTTGTCATGTTGTGTATTTGCATGTGTCATTTATTCATTGGGTAAAATCAATAGTGAGAAATCAATAGCGTTTCTGTCAGGAGACTGCATTAGTCAATATTTCATACAAGCACACGGCACCTGAACTGCAACGGCGAACTATTGAACCTTATTCAACTTTACTAATTGAATTCTATTCGCACATGCAGACCGATACAAATATACACACAATAATTATACTATCAAATTGTACCTTACCTGATGAGGTAGGTGGATTAAAACTACCCCTGTGGCTCCCCCACAACCAAGTATCTTTATTAATAATAATAATAATAATAAATTTTATTTATCCAAGAGACCAATTACATGATATAGGACATGTCAGGAAAAGCACAAATTAACATGGATCTATAAAATACTCATTTACATTATAGTAGCACTTATTAATGTTTGCTTTAAAATCATTTTAAATCATGTAAATAATAATTAAAAATATTAAATTGCATAAAATTGTATGAAAATTTGCTTATAAGTCAATTCGGACACGGGGAATTCAACGCCGTTGAGCGCATTTCCATATCTTGTTTAGTTTTTGAGATATAGCCTCTGGAAATGTGAAATTTTTCTAATTTTTCAGTTTTTCTACTTTTCCGAGGCTATATCTCAAAAACTAAATGTGATATGAAAACGCGCTCAACGGCATTAATTTTCTCGTGCTTCAGTTAACTTATAAACATAGTTTCAGCGATTTTTATTTTTTTTCAATTTTCCGCCAAAAAAATCGCAGAAAGCGGTTTTTTTAACATTTTCTCGAAAACCAGAAGTCATATGCATTTGAAGATTGCACCACTGGATTCAGTGGGTCAAAATACATATGTATGTAAATTTTCGTTTTAATAATCCTACAATTAAGGATTTTTGGTAAAATTGAATTAAAATCTGAAAAAACCAAAGGGGTACCCCTTAGGAAATAATTAAAAATATTAAATTGCATAAAATTGTATGAAAATTTGCTTATAAGTCAATTCGGACACGGGGAATTCAACGCCGTTGAGCGCATTTCCATATCTTGTTTAGTTTTTGAGATATAGCCTCTGGAAAAGTGAAATTTTTCGAATTTTTCAGTTTTTCTACTTTTCCGAGGCTATATCTAGAAAACTAAATGTGATATGAAAACGCGCTCAACGGCATTAATTTTCTCGTGCTTCAGTTAACTTATAAACATAGTTTCAGCGATTTTTATTTTTTTACAATTTTCCGCCAAAAAAATCGCAAAAAGCGGTTTTTTAACATTTTCTCGAAAACCAGAAGTCATATGCATTTGAAGATTGCACCACTGGATTCAGTGGGTCAAAATACATATGTATGTAAATTTTCGTTTTAATAATCCTACGATTAAGGATTTTTGGGATAATTGAGTTAAAATCTGAAAAAAGAAAAGTGAAATTTTTCAGTTTTTCTAAATGTGTACAAAATTAAAAAATAAATATCCAAAAAGTGATATTTATCTGATATATATCCTATATATATATTTATTATAAATATCATGATATTTACGAACCCTGATTATAAAGTGATAATACTGTGTATTTAATTGTCCGCGCATATGAGATAGTGGTAAGAGTGCTGTGCTCGCGCCGTAAGAAGCAACAGCCTCTGCGTCGGCCGCAGCGGCGGGTGTCCAGGTCATAGGTCGTGCTGCCAGGACCACACGTGGACACGGCCGTGTGAAAGTTGTCACACGCTACACACTCACATATACACATACGAACAAACACGCCAGCAGCCTCGCCAGGTCCCTAAACATTTTAGATTTTGCGATATATTAGAACTTACACTTTATTCTACTTTTCAAGAATTTATTGATTAATTTTTATTGAACTGTAACTATAAAAATAACATAGATACGACCATTATATTCAGTATAGTTTTCTGTATACGGCTGAGTAGTTTTATTGATTTAATGTCTGGATATAGATTTTAAAACAAATTATGTAACTTTTTTAAAATTATTTTGCCTTTAAAATGTTTTCACTTCAAAAGAACTATAACTCAAAAACTAGTAAAGATAATGTAATTTTCTTTCAAAATTTGAATTACTCACGATTTTATCTACATGAATTCATATTTTTAAAGTTTATTTCAAAATTGTATAAGTTTTTGTAAGCCCCTTAACTTTTTCTCAAAATGTTAGTATAAATAAATAAAATAAATAAATATATCATCACGCCTTTTACCCATCACTGGGTGTGGCACTCTGCCTAAGCAGATCTCGGTAAGTAATATATCTATGCGCATAAACTAGCCGTCAAATTACGACCCCCAAAGATGTTAGTAGAGGGGGAGCCACAGGGGTAGATTTAAATTGGTGAAAATTGTTTGTCGCCTGTGGGGATCGAACCAGCGTTCTCAAGATCCACAGGCCGACTCGATACCACTGAAATTAGGATTCCATTTTTTAAATTGCAGGTTCATATCTTATTTCATTCTTAAGATATAACAATTTAAAAATAGGTACAAAAAAAAACTGGTTCATTTAAAATATTCTACCACAAATTTTAATACAATTTAAATTTTGTGTAATTATATATGTATCTGTTAATTTATAACAATAATATATGTACTTATACAAAAAATTCTACTAAAGTCATTAGTGAATATTGTTTCTAGTTCCCGGAATCCCGGAGTTCCATTTCCGGGGCTCTTGTTGCATCATCAGTAATTATTTACTACTAAACAAAAATAGATCAAATTTTGGTTACATATACTCAAAACTACGCTGAATCAAATAATAATATATTCAGGACCGTATCCATTAAAATTCTTGAGTTATCGCAGATTTTATTAATAATTTGAAGTAGTGTTACATTCCGCGAGTATTAAAATAACTATCCTCAAGTTATGGATATTTCTGTGGCGATGCTAGCGCTGGCAAGCGGTGGATATCTTCACCACGAAGTCGGTAAAGTGGTCGCCTGATGAGTAGCGCGCATCATAGCACGCAGTATATGTTGGTTGCGGATCTCCTTCCTGCGGGGAGTTTCTGTCTCTTGAAAGCTTCTGTTACATTTACAATTTATATTTGTATTTTTTTCTGGATCAGGAATTTCGAATTGTCATACATTTTAGGCAACGACAATATTTTGTTTTTGGTAAATGTTTTATATACTAACAAAATTTGAATTAACGAACTCTCGCTTTTAAAGCAACCCTACTTAACTATTGCACCTAACAATAACTAGGAACTTCATTTATAAAATATTTAATAAACACTTGACAAAGTCTCACAAAATTCAGCCTCCGAGTCACCTTATGAGGGCATCGTCAGAGGCCGGCCAGCACAGTTAGTTTCGCTCTTATTAGAGCTCATCAGTATGGTATAACTCACTTCTTCACCTAGAACAAAGTTCATCTGAAGAAGCTGGTGACGAAGAACTGTGCCAGCAGAGAATAAGATCTCTAACAACAGGTAACTGCTGGCACAGTTTCTTCACGTGAATTTTGTTCTAGGTGAAGAAGTGAGTTATACCATACTGATGAGCTCTAATAAGAGCGAAACTAACTGTGCTGGCCAGCCTCTGACGATGCCCTCATAAGGTGACTTGGAGGCTGAATTTTGTGAGACTTTGCCAAGTGTTTATTTAATATTTTTTATTAAACCTAGTTTCACCAAGTGTATGGATGACAATTAATTTTGTCTTTGTTGTTATATAAAATATTTAGTATTTTATAGACCACCCAATATTCAAAATCAATACAAAATTTATAATGAAAGTTATTCCGGATACGGAACTATACGTACTGAGATAACGCAACAAATATTTCAATTTTGAAAATAAATGCACGCACAATTCAATGAGAAGTTGTTATCATTTGTAGTGAGTTTGAACGTACGCCTATGGTTGCATCCCCTTGCAAATATAATTTTCGTAGTTGGAACCCTAGACGCGTGTTAGTTGAGTTGAACGCAGCCATACAGGGGCGGGGGATGATGAAGATATTGCAGGACTGCCAATCATCCCGCATATCTTATATCCGACTGCTAATTCCCCTAACTACATGCAACGGGTTCAATTACATCCCTTGCAACACCAGATATTCTATATAATCAAACAAACATTCATTGCTACCATATATTATACAGGGTGTTTCACAACTAGTGTAACAAACTTTAACAGCTTATTCCTGAGGTCATTTTGAGCCAAAAATGTCATATGAACATAGGTCCTATTCCTTCTAGTTACCAAAATACAAGAGGTTGAAGTTCTATAAATAACACGACATTTTCAAATTTTTGTAATCAAGATACTTTCGGAAAACAAAAATGCGCGCAAATAGGGGATGGGAAAGTTGGCTTCTATTTGGATATCTGTCTTGGTATTCTCTGGACGCATAACGGGCATTACCATTACATAATCCATAAATAAAAATCATATCTGCATATTCAGCAGTACTATAACCATCCATTATGAAACAATAATACAATCAAAAGTACAACAATTTTTAATTAAGACAAATAAGGTATGACTTTTCAATAAAATTCTTGTTTTCCGAAAGTATCTTGATTACAAAAATTTGAAAATGTCGTGTTATTTATAGAACTTCAACTTCTTGTATTTTGGTAACTAGAAGGAATAGGACCTATGTTTATATGACATTTTTTGCTCAAAATAACCTCAGGAATAAGCTGTTAAAGTTTGTTACACTAGTCCTGAAACACCCTGTATAATTAAATATATCTTCACTTTGATTTTTGTAATTTTATATCACTTGCAGCAGATCTGCTACATTAAATTGAACCACAAGCCAGGGTTGTCTGTTTATAAATATACTTAATTATTATATTATTTTCTGCTATTATTATTATTATTATTTGATGAGGTAGGTGGCTCAGTGGTGGATCTTGAGAGCCCTAGTTCGATCCCCACAGTCGACAAACAATTTTCACCAATTTAAATCTACCCCTATGGCTCCCCCTTCACTAATATCTTTAGGAGCCATGATTTGACGGCTGGTAACCGCACTTCACGCGAAAAAATATATAACTTACCGAAATCTGTTTAGACAGAGTGCCACATCCAGTAATGGGTAAAAGACGTGATGATATATATTTATTTATTTATTATTTGAACATTTTAAGGGTAGGTGGTTTAATTTTTTCAATTCTCACCACATTCAAAATACACCTAAATAAATAAATAATAAAAATATATCATCACACCTTTTACCTATTACTGGGTGTGGCACTCTGCCGTAAACAGATCTCGGTAAGTGATATATCTATGAGCATAAACTAGCCGTCAAATCACGGTCCCCAAAGATGTTAGTAGAGAGGGAGCCACAGGGGTAGATTTAAATTGGTGAAAATTGTTTGTCGCCTGTGGGAATCGAACCAGAGTTCTCAAGATCCACAGACCAACTCGATACCACTGAGCCATCTGTATGGTTTAAAACAAATTCTTGCTTAATAAAATAGTCTTAGTGCCAGTGGTACCAACCAAACTTAAATTTTAAACATGATTTTAAAGTTATATATCCCCACAGTCGACAAACAATTTTCACCAATTTAAATCTACCCCTGTGGCTCTCCCACCACTAACATCTTTGAGGGCTGTGATTTGACTGCTGGTCACTTACCGAGATCTGCTTCGGCAGAGTGCCACACCCAGTAATGGGTAAAAAGGCGTGATGATATATTTATTTTTATATAGAATATTTAATATTCGAAATGCTTTTAAATAGAGATGGGCGAATATCATCCGCGAATAGTCGAATGCCGCAAATATTGACATTATTCGATATTCGCGATTTTCGAATATTAACGTCAGTATAGCGAACATTCGAATACCTCGAATATGACCTCAATTTTTGACTATGTTTTCCTTTATCATTTGTACATAAACTTAAAGCTATTACAATACTTTGAAGTTATTAATAACAAAGATATTTTGTTTCAAACCCATGAAGACGTACCATATTTCAAATTAGTTTTTCGCCAACATCAGCCCGTACGTTTCACCTTAAATTTGAAGTTTTCGTCTTTTTATTTTTTGTTTGTACTTTTTGTTTTATTTTTATTTATCTTAACAATTTCATTCAAATAATGAAAAGGACAAATAAATAATTATTAATAATTTTAGGAGTATTCGAATATTCGAGTACCTCGAATATTCGAGATCTGATTTATATTCGTATTCGATATTCGAATTCGAGAAATTTGATATTCGCCCATCTCTACTTTTAAATATTTCAACTAAGTTTAAAATTAAAAAAATAGAAATTGTTTCCTAATTTATCCAGACTTCGTTGCTTCTATACTTCTTGAGATAGCAACAGTCGGCCACTTAAAATAAACACTTTGTTGTCATTACAGCGGACGATTATTTAAGCTAGTAAGCATTATTATGAAATAAGAATAATTACCTCAGAAACAACAGAGTTTTATGCATAAGAAAAGAATGCAACTGCATCTGATTGATTTAGATTCCATAACATTAATTAATTAATTTCTTTTAAAAAAAATAAATAACCTAGATATGCTATGAAAAGCTGCCACATGCAGTGTCTATATTTTTAAATGTTTGTTGCGTTTTCCACGTCGACAAGATGTTATAATCTTAAACATAGTTTTATATCAATGCCAGAGAAATGCATTGTTTTATTAAATATATATTTGAATGATTTAATTAACAGTCAATCCGAATATCGACAAGCTAGTTGTGGTTTTGTCATTAAATACGACAGGTAGTTTAATTGAACTAGATAATTACAAGAAGTATTCTGCAATGAGACAGTTTGCATTGCTTTGTAAATATGCATTTGCTATATTTTCTCTTCAGTCGAACTGAAAGAGATTTCGTGTTTTGGTTTTTTAATTTAATTACTGGTATTTTGTTAATACAATAGTATATTATTTAATAATAAAATAACAAACTAAACACTTGTCTAAGTCTCACAAAATTTAGTTTGTTATTTTATTATTAAACCTAGTTTCACCAAGTGAGCATTTAAAGACAATTAATTTTGTCTTTGTTGTTTTTACTTCCTTGTACGAAGTAAAGGAAGTATTGTAATCGCGAAAATTTTCGGTTCTCAGATTTCAACGGAAATAGGTGTTTTGGCCCTCCCTGAATCCATTTTGACTAATTTCGTCATGCCGTCTGTACGTACGTATGTACGTACGTATTTCGCATAACTCAAAAACGGTAAACCGTAGAAAATTGATACTTTATATTTAGGACTGTTATAACATCTAGTTGTGCACCTCCCTTTTTGGTCATTATACAACTACCGGAAGTGGTACTTTACTTGAAGCCTATAATAGATTTTCATGAAAAACTATATTCAAATATAATTTAAAACTTTCCAAATTTGGTATATAAGACTACTATATCAATGGAAATAACATAATAGATTTTGGTTAAAATAGACTAACCGGAAGTGGCACATTACATGAAGCTGCTAACAGTTTTCCTTGAAAAAAATGGTATTATTTTAATTTTAGAAATGAATGCTGCAAATAAAAGTTTTAGAGAATTAAATTCTGCGTCTAGAACATTAAGAATTTTTAAATTAGCTTTTTGCATAAACGAGATATCTAAATTTAAATATTATATATTTTTTGATTTTTTTGTAAATTAAGTTTGCTATGGATTAGAACAAAAAATAAAAGATTTAATGTCAAATATGTGCAATTAAAAAAATATCTATAGTTTAATACGTGTACAAGGAAGTCATGTGTTGTCCACATCAGATATTTTAAGTATATTATTTATTTATTTGTGTTATAGTTTATCAAATTATAATATCGTTTTTCTACGGCTGCTATGAAAAGTTGACAATGACGTTTACATTTGTCATCGTAAAGATTACGTTTTCTGTAGAACAATCGAAAAATAATTGTAAACGCAAAATATAAAATAGTTATTTGTGTATTAAGAACGTAAAGTGATTTTTTGTTACTCGAATACGGCTCGCGCTGCAATAGTGTAAGAGGAACAAAGACACATTACGCTCGTGATACACACATAATTTTTTCTACAATTGCATCTTAAAATTAGTAAAAAAAACGTATACGTACTGAAATAGTATATTACATTACAAGAGAAGAAACTAAGAATTTCGCTCACGCATGTGTTCAAAGGCACATAAGTGAGCGAATTCGTTTCTTCTCGAGTGATGTATAGCGTTTTGTTCAATTCTGCTATTGAAATATTTAAAAAATATTAAGATTTGTACGGCTGTTTATGTAGTATAAATGAATATAGATGCCATTGCGTTGCTATGGTTCGTTTGTTTAAATATAAATAAATATTTGCGAATGTCAAATAATTTACCGTTGCATTGTGAAAATATTATTAATAATTGAGAAAATGGAAGAATATGATGATGTTACTATACCAGAAATTATTTTAAAAGAAGCTGATGCCGCTACGTTTCAATTATTGCCTGTGAAATCAAAAGGAAGATATTTGAAAGAGATGAAAAAATTTCGTGAGTGGATGCAATCAAAAAATGTACATGTTGTAACGGAAGTTGCTTGCATGTCTGGCGTAAGTCACCCTGTTTTCAATAATTGCAATGTGCACTTTCATATAAATAAATAATTTTCAAAAAAACTTGTAGTTTATTCCTATTTTCGGTAATGACAAGTAAGTGGCTGAAAGTACTTTCGCTCACTACTTTCACCCACCCGTTGCCATAGAAATACCTTCAGTGGACAAAACAAAGGGTTTCAAGGTTTGTATCCAAGTTAGAAATAACATGTTTCAATAGCAGGATTGAACAAATAAATTCGTTCTGTCAACTGTCAATATGACAAGTTTCTATTTTGTTTGTATCCCTGGTAACTATTGAAATAAGCGCGTATTTAATATCTTTTTCGCGCGTTGCTATTGAAAACGTCAACTTTACGATGACAAATGAGAGCGTAATTGTCAACTTTTCATAGCAATCCTAGAAAAAGTTAATTTAAATTCAATTTGAAACTATATTTTCAAGTGCTATTAATAAAAATGTCAAATACAGAAGAATGCAATAATACAAAATTGATACTGGAGCAAATTGACAAAGTTTTAAGGATTATGTGGACCAAATTGCCAAAGTTTGGACATCCCTGTACCTTCTAGAATATTCCTAAAAAGCATATGTAACAAGTGCATCACATAAGCCTTCTAGAACTGTATATGTCAGTTAACAGAAACCTAAAAATGGTAAATCTGACTTAGTAGAAAAACTGTGTTCCTTTAAGCAGCAAATGCATAGACTTCTAAAAATAAGTCGGTGTTTTCTGCGATGCATATGGCCGCCGTATAAGGTCCGTAACGGTGTTTTTTTCATCTCGGGGCCTTAGAAGCTCGCGTAGACGTGCGATGCTTACTGATGGCTCGCTAACGGGTAACTCGGGTTTTATTTATAGATAGGCCTGCTCTAGGGGTGAGGAAAAAATGGGAAATGCGGTCCTGTAGAATGTGACAGGTTTGGATTATGAATTATTTATGGATATAAGTAGAGGAGAACATGATGCTAGAATATTTTTCAAGAGATCTGCAAGTGCAGAGCCAGTGAGACAGCTTCTGCGATGTATTTGTTATTACTCATTACTGGATGTGGCAGTTGCCGTAGCATATCTTGGTAAGTGATATATTTCTTTACGTGAAGTGCGGTTACCATTTTTGTCACGTTAAAACTACCCCTAATAACAACTTTGGGGGCCGTGATTTGAAGGCTGGTAACCATATTTCATGCGAAGTAATATATCACTTATCGAGATCTGCTACGGTGGAGTCTCACACCTAGTAATGGGTCAAAAAGCGTGTTGATATATTTTTTTATCAATTCTGTGGTTGAAAAATGTTTATTTTAAGTAATATTCAATTAATAAGTACCATAATTTGTGAAACATCCTGTATAATTTGAAACACGTCCACTGGTCTACGAATGCTTGCAATAAATAAATAAAATAAATATATCATCACGCCATTTACCCATTACTGGGTGTGACACTCTCAGTAAATGATATATTTCTTCGCGTGAAATGCGGTTACCATTTTTGTCACGTTAAAACTACCCCTAATAACAACTTTGGGGACTGTGATTTGAAGGCTGGTAACCACATTTCATGCTAAGTAATATATCACTTACCAAGATCTGCTACGGCAAGTCTCACACCTAGTAATGGGTAAAAATGCGTGTTGATATATTTTTTTATCAATTCTGTGGTTGAAAAATGTTTTAAGTAATATGCAATTAATAAGTACCATAATTTGTGAAACACCCTGTATAATTTGAAGCACGTCCACTGGTCTACGATTGCTTGCAATAAATAAATAAAACAAATATATCATCACGCCATTTACCCATTACTGGGTGTGGCACTCTCGGTAAGTGATATATTTCTTCGCGTGAAGTGCGGTTACCAGCCGTCATATCACGGCCCTCAAAGATATTAGTGGAGAGAGAGCCACGGGGATAGATTTAAATTGGTGAAAATTGTTTGTCGGCAATGATATATTTATTTAGTTTTATTCTCAAGATTCAATTAAATAAAATTTGGCTGTGTCCTATTTTTTTAAATGCATTCGCAGACTGCATGGCCTTCTTTATTTCTTTGTTCAGATGCATCGGCGACCTATTTTTTCTGATTTAATTTAGCTGCCTTCTTCGTTTAAGTACAATTTACATTATCGTTCAAATCGAGAGAAGAATGTTTCATTTAAAAGAAATTCGGCTAGTGAATGTCTTGTTTCCGGTAGAATGATTTCCGGGTTGTTTGTAATTTAATTCAACTGTTTTTAAGAGTGTTGTGGGTGGATGTAAACTTTTCACATTTCTATTTTTTTTAATCTAAAGCTCAAGTTCAAAACGTTTGTAATACTAATCCTTTCAAGATTTATACAAAAACAATTAAAAAGAATTCTACATTAATATTTATTTGTTTGCTACTCTGCACAATAGAAACTTAATCCCAATTACAGTAACTTCTAGTGCTATTTTAACCACTTAGAAACAGTCATGTGTTTTCAAATCGAAGCCTACTCCATGGTTAACACCTTCACTGCGTTACACCGTCTAATTATACCTTATTGGAGTACAACATTTTTTTTCTTTTTTCGAAAACTGTCATATAAAGTTAAAATTTACTGGACAACTATCAACACGCGAAATGAGTGTATTTTGTCTACAGAACGCAAAAGTCTTTTGCTTGCAGGATGCAAAAGTTTTTACATCCTGCAATTTTTTGATAGAAGAAAGGCTAACAATTTAATAAAATTTGTCACTTTACTTTTTTGCTTAAAAAAAAATATTTCTATTCTTTAACAAAATTTATAATAATTTAAAAAAAAAAGTATATATACGACATCTCTGTCTGTCTAGTAAATTTGTTAGAATTTTTGAAAAATCATGAGCATTCGCCGGGATTTGAACCCAGAACCTTTCACTCGCTAGGTGACTGCTCTACCACTTTTCAAAAATTCTAACAAATTTATATTTAATGTTCCAATTGAGCGCATATTGATATTTATCCCGCTTGAGGAAGCTAACTGGTGTACTGGAATAGTTTCTTGAGAAATGCAATGCGAATCTCAATAAATCGCAGAAAAAAATTAGAACGTTTGTTTGGTTTCTATTGCCAACCAGCTGTCAATTGTTGGTCAGAGAATACCAGATTTGATAGCAATTATATTACATACATTGTTGTCATGGAGACATTAGATGTCACATTAATTAATCCTAAACGTCAACTTTTTCTCATTACATTATTACTAATTTTGAGACATAGTTTTCGAAAAAACGTTGTTTGATACTCTATTGCGAAATGCTTTGGAATTTTCGAATACAAAAGTAACATTTCGCAATCTAGAATCAAAAATAACTATTTTTAAATTAATTTTAATCTCTCACAACATATATTAATTTCGTTTACTATTTATTGCATTATTTTGTACTATAGTTTTTAGCAGAAAAAGGTAGATCTATCAGTAGGATCGATAAATATTGATATTTTTCCAATATCGAAATATTTGTTGGCGCAATTCATGTAAGATGGCCTTGTAATAAATCAGTAAAAAATCACGATAAATTTGCATATGGTAAAACAATGGAAAGAAATCTATTTTTTTCTACGAATGCTCATCGTAAAGTTGTCGTTTTCTGTGGAGCAATCGAAAAATATCTTTTTTGCTCGTCTCCAATGGCAACGCGCGAAAAAGATATTAAATGCGCGATTATTTCAATAGTTACTAGGGATACAAACAAAACAGAAACTTGTCATATTGACAGTTGACAGAACGAATTTATTTTCAGTACCTAGACTTTTTTTTAATAATTTTAAGATGCAATCGTATAAAAAATTATGTGTATCACGAGCGTAAAGTGTCTTTGTTCCTCTTGCACTATTGTAGCTTTCGCCTTCGGCTTGCGCTGCAATTACCATGTTCGAGTAACAAAGAATCACTTTACGCTCTTAATACACAAATAACTATTTTGTGAGGACTTGTCAAAAATTAAAGAATAGTATATTACATAATAAGTCAGGAAAGTGATGCTTTACTTGACGAAGCGGTTGTTTGAAGTACGAGGCCGTTAGGCCGAGTATTTTAATTCGCTGAGTCAAGTAAAACATCACTTTCCTGACTTATTATGTAATATACTATGTATACAATTTTTGTGAAATCGTTCATATTTATATTTTATCAATATAATTAATAATAAATATTTCAAAATGTTTAATTTTTTGGTAAGAATCATATTGGCATCAAACTACATATCCAAGGTGATATCAAAAGTTGTTGAAAACAATATGTTATGTGAAAAATCTATTGAATATATTTGTGTCAAAAGTAATATTGTTGACAGAGAAGATTACTTTATAATTTTGGAAAATATAGATGAAAATGAGTATGAGGCGGTATTTTCAAGTTCTCCTCCTGAAATCTTAAATCAAGCAACTGCGGCTGTTGAAAATTTATTACCGAGCAAGTCCAAAGACCGATATAATAAAGAGTATGAAATTTTCATGGATTGGAAAAAGCAAAATAATTTGTCAGCAAATGTGCTACTTGCTTATTTTATTTACTGAATCTCCAATAAATTTAGCTTCAAATTCGCCAGTGTCAAACATAAATTTTAGTAATTTAAGCAATTGTATATTTAGTATTAATATTATTGATAAAAATAAATAAAATGGGGTAGGTGGCTCAGTGGTATCGAGTCGGCCTGTGGATCTTGAGAACCCTGGTTCGATCCCCACAGCCAATAAACAATTTTCACCAATTTAAAAAATCTACCCCTGTGGCTCCTCCTCCACTAATATCTTTGGAGGCCGTGATCTGACGGCTGGTAACCGCACTTCACGCGATAAAATATATCACTTACCGAGATCTGCTTAGGCAGAGTGCCACATCCAGTGATGGGTAACAGGCGTGATGATATATTTATTTATTTTATTTTTATAAAAATAAATAAAAATCTTATTAAATTTTTTAGTTATTTAGTTTATTTATTTGAGTCAGGTAAACACTTACTTTTCATACTAAAATGCGTCAGGAAAGTAGCCATTTTCTTGACGATTTCAGAAAAAAAATATGAATATCTATTGATTTATAAAATGATAAATTTTGAAATGTGGCGATATAGCAGGCGATGTAGAGTGCATCGTCCGTATGTCCGATGCACCCGATATATCTGCAGCTCGTCACACCGCACTAGCGATTGGTAGCGAATCATTGATTGTCTAGACGAGACAGATCGGAGTTAATTGCCGGCGGCCTGTCAGCCAGAGACCTGGGGCACCCACCTCAACCTTCAACAAACTCAACCAGAAACTTACAACCTTCTCGTCATCATCCCCTTTCAGCTCGTACGTCACCATCACCAAGTCTACAACTACTACCAATTAATTTCCATAATAGAAGGAAAAAAACTGCGTCTCATATGCTAGCGTCAAAAGTGAGAGTGCATAAAAAAACTAATCAAAATAACGAACCATTTTCCAGCCGGTCAAACAATCTAATTCACACCATGTCAAACGTCATCTAATGTCTATGCACACTTCTATCTCTGTCACTCACTCACTCTCGCTCTCTTCGTTGTTGTGTCTCGATGATTTCGACAGTGCGGTAGGTCAACAACAAACAAACAAAACACGTGCAACAACCTCTAGTTGCCATGGGAGAATACTACATTACCTCGAATTCATCTTCATATCACTTTCAAACAGAAATACACAGATTGTACAATTACACTCTATGTACTTTCACTCAGTTCATTTTATTCATTTATTTTAATTAGTATATACAGGGTGTTTCAGGACTAGTGTAACAAACTTTAACAGCTTATTCCTGAGGTCATTTTGAGCCAAAAATGTCATATGAACATAGGTCCTATTCCTTCTAGTTACCAAAATACAAGAGGTTAAAGTTCTATAAATAACACGAAATTTTCAAATTTGTAATCAAGATACTTTCGGAAAACAAGAGATTTATTGAAAAGTCATACCCTATTTGTCATAATTAATTGTATTTATTAATATTAACGAATACAATTTAGAGAACAAAACATAAAATGACACAATTAAATAGACACAGAACAACATAACCAAACATGGAATAGGTTAACACAATACGAAATAAGATAACAAATTTAAAAAAAATTACAGCAAGTGTTCAAAATGAGCGCCTTGAACTCGTATGCATGTTAATATTAATAAATAAAATTAATGAAGACAAATAAGGTATGACTTTTCAATAAAATTCTTGTTTTCCGAAAGTATCTTGATTACAAAAGTTTGAAAATTTCGTGTTATTTATAGAACTTCAACTTCTTGTATTTTGGTAACTAGAAGGAATAGGACCTATGTTCATATAACATTTTTGGCTCAAAATGACCTCAGGAATAAGCTGTTAAAGTTTGTTACACTAGTCCTGAAACACCCTGTATATGACAGTAATTTTTACAAAATTCGGTAAAATCCTGCAAAAGGCGAGAGCTGTAATAGTGTAAGAGGAACAAAGACACTTTACGCTCGTGATACACACATCATTTTTTCTACGATTGCATCTTGAATTATTAAAAAATCTGATGTGGACACCACATGACTTCCTTGTACATGTATTAAATTATAGATATTTTTTTTAATTGCTCATATCTTTTGTTCTAATCCATAGCAAACTTAATTACAAAAAACAAAACATATATAATTTTTAAATTTACATATCTCGCTTATAGAAAAGGTTAATTAAATAATTCTTAATGTGCTAGACGCAGAATTTAATTCTCTAAAACTTTTATTTGCAGCATTTATTTCTAAAATCAAAATAATTCCATTTTTTTCAAGAAAAACTGTTAGCAGTTTCATGTAATGTATCATTTAACCAAAATCTATTATGTTATATCCATTGATATAGTAGTCTTATATTTGTATAGTTTTTCATTAAAATATATAATAGGCTTCAAGTAAAGTACCACTTCCGGAAGTTATATAATGACCAAAAAGGGAGGTGCATAACTAGATGTTATAACAGTCCTAAATATAAAATTTCACTTTTCTACGACTTACCGTTTTTGAGTTATGCGAGATACATACGTACGTACAGACGTTACGACGAAATTAGTCAAAATGGATTGAGGGATGGCTAAAATGCGTATTTCCACTGAAATCTGAGAACCGAAAATTTTCGCGATTACAATACTTCCTTTACTTTGTACAAGGAAGTAAAAACGTTTACGTACTGAAAATAAATTCATTCTGTCAATATTACAAGTTCATATATGGCTCCCTCTCCACTAATATCTTTGGGGGACGTGATTTAATGGTTGATAACCGAATATATATATATATATATATATCGCTTACCGAGATCTGCTTAGGCACAGTGCCACACCCAGTAATGGGTAAAAGGTGTGATGATATATTTATTTATTTATTTATATGTCATAATCCTGAAATTGAAATGTGAATCTTTACCATTAATTATTATTTAGTACATAGAATATAATATTAAACATTATAAATTCAGTTTGTCCTTCTTACAATTAACCTTCCTATAATATAATTATTACAAACTGACATGGAGTCCTTCATTACGAAAATATTATTTAGTCATTGGTTCTGAATTAATTTACATGCTAATTATCAGTGTAATTAATTACGTAAATCACAGAATAAACTGAAAAAGTATAGAAAAACTCTTGTACAAAGTGTTCGTGCAAATCTGCATCGCATATATTTGTCCCAATTCCGTGACCTGCAGCACTGGACACTTGACCTTGCGACACTGCGCTGCACCACGACGGCCAGCGTGCATCGCTCCGGGGTTCAAACACCTCCACCGCGGGGTAACTGCTCCCAACTCAATCAAAACTGATTGTGATTGAATCTTGATAAATTGAACTGTTTGTGCAGCGACGCTGCAGGACCGTACACACGCACAAAGAGATCTGCAAGTGCAGAGCCGACCAGAAATTCATAGACAGCAGGAATTAATAGCTCGCTGACTGTTTTATTCATGCTTCCCTGATACCTTTACAGGAATATGTTTCAAATAACAATTAAATAAAATTAAATGCTGCATTTAATAGTTATTTATGGTACAAGTGTGTTATATTACAAATAAGTCACGCGAGAAAATATTAGTCCACGAGGCCGTCAGGCCGAGGGGAATAATTTTCTGAAGTGACTTATTTGTAATAACACACGAGTGGCATACTACAATTAAAACATTAAAATATAAATTTTGACACAATTGTCTACATTTCAAATAATATTCTAGTTAGCCATACTTTCTTGTTTTGTTGTCTAGGTTACTCAAATTTATTAAATAAACAAAGTTGAAAAAAGGTTGCAGCTGTAGTATTTGAAGTGGAAGACAAGAATTTTATTCCCGAAATAATCATTAAGGAAGCGGAAAAAATGGTTGTTGATATTTTACCAAAAAAGTCTAGAAGTTAATTTCATATGTTTGAAGACTGGATGACAACTAGAAACGTCAAAGGTATGAATGAAAGTGTTTTTCATAGGAAGTTCTAGACTTTTTTGGTAAAATATCAACAACCGCTTTTTCCGCTTCCTTAATGATTATTTCGGGAATAAAATTCTCGTCTTCCATTTCGAATACTACAGCTGCAACCTTTTTTTCAACTTTGTTATATTTAAACTCAACAGTGAGTTACAAGTCATAATTTATGCGTGACTTATGACTTATAACTCACGTGTGACTTATAAGCCACTTTACTAATCTAAAATGACAACAATAATGACTTTATAAGTAGTGGGTGTTGGATAAATAAATTAACACAATTAATTTTACTTACTACATTATTGATAATACTTATTTTGTATTAAATGTTTTTTTGTTGCGCGTAAAAAAGTCATTCTACAACTGTCAAAAAAGAATAATACAATAATTATTGATATATTCAAGTAAATTGAAGGAAATCAATAAAAAATCATATTAATTTGGTACTATTGATGTGTTGTAACCAAATCAACGTAAAAAAAAAATTTGGAGGTAAATAAATAAATAAATATATCATCACGCCTTTTACCCATTACTGGGTGTGGCATTCTGTCTAAGCAGATCTCGGTAAGTGATATATTTATGCGCGTATACTAGCCGTCAAATCACGGCCTCCAAAGATATTAATGGAGGGGAACCACAAGGGTAGATTTAAATTTTTAGAAATTGTTTGTCGGCTGTGGGGATCGAACCTCAAAACCTACCCCATACTCATTTTGCGAAATTCGAAATTTATTTTTATTTTATTGACTTTTGAAGTAGAATTTAATAACAACAAAGACAAAATTAATTGTCATTCATGCACTTGGTGAGACTAGGTATAATAAAAAATATTAAATAAAACTCTAGGCAAAGTCTCACAAAATTCAGCCTCCGAGTCACCTTATGAATTTTGTGAGACTTTGCCTAAAGTTTTATTTAATATTTTTTATTATACCTAGTTTCACCAAGTGCATGGATGACAATTAATTTTGTCTTTGTTGTTGTTTAAATTGCTATTGCGTAGCTTTTTATTTTTTTCGGTAGATGGCATTACTGGTTCGACAGAACTTCTCATGTCATCTTACCGTTTGTTAGAGATCTTATTCTCTACTGGCACAGTTCTTCGTCACCAGCTTCTTCACATGAACTTTGTTCTAGGTGAAGAAGTGAGTTATACCATGCTGATGAGCTCTAACAAGAGCGAAACGCGACCATGGTTACTAACTGTGCTGGCCGGCCTCTGACGATGCCCTCATAAGGTGACTCGGAGGCTGAATTTTGTGAGACTTTGCCTAGAGTTTTATTTAATATTTTTTATTAGAATTTAATACTTTAAACATTTATATTTTTCCTGAAAAGTAATTAAAAAAGCAATGTTATTCGTTTACAAAACATTACTTAAAAAGTGAAAGAGTTCAGGTGAATAAATTGTATGAGGCAACAATAAAAATATTTAAAATTCTTTGGCACGTGGATAATACTTGTTGGCAGAATGCCTACACCTTACAGTGAACGTACGCCTATGTTCACCTGTATATGACGTACGGCACTGGATGATACATGTTATGACAGATTTAGATCGAGAACACTTATAATAAAATCTCTGTACCCAGGAATGTTACCTGTGAATATATACATACAAATACAATTATGTCGGAATTATTCGAAATATGCTACTTGAATTGGTATTGAGATAAGAAATATAGTTATTTGTGTATGAAGAGCGTAAAGTGATTCTTTGTTACTCGAACACGGTAATAGAGACACTTTACACTCGTGATACACATACCGAGAGTTTTTTTTTGTCAGTAAACATAGGGATATATCATTACCATAGTTACAGTTACAAAGTTTGACAGCAATGCATTAGAGCGTTTATTTTAAAAGTGAACATAGGGAAAATAACATTGCTGTCATCTATAGTTGTCAAAGTAATAAAACTGTCCTCTTTCAAAATCAGACCGGGTTAATAGGGGATCAAATAGTGGGGCGTTTTTATATAAATGCAAATTTAAATGGGGAAAATTATTTAGAGTTGTTACAAGAGAGAGTAATATTGAGGAAGTGTGGTTCCAACAAAATGTACGAAATTATCTGCACCGGATATTCCCCCAACGATGGCTAGGACGAGGTGCAGAAGTGGAGTGGCCTGCAAGGTCACCAGATCTTGCGCCAAACGATTTTTTTCTTTGGGGCCACTTAAAAAGTAAATTTTATAATGGTGGTAGAATGAGTGTAGAACAATTAAAACGTAGAATTAGTGTTGTATCGCATGACATTCCTCCAGAGCAAATAAATAATGCTATAAATTCATTTTATAATCGGTTAGGCTATTGTTTACAGGTAAATGGGGGTAATTTTGAAGTGATTGAATTAAAATTCCTATTTAAACTAAATAAAATTTTCTTTTTTGGTAGTTGTGATTTGACAACTGGTTACTGTAATTAACGGCTTAAAATGTATAGTTTATTAGGATCTGCTATTGCAGAACTGCCGTGGCTAAGAATGACCAGAATTTTGACATATAAACATGCAATGTGAATTTCTGATTGAATCAGTTCAAAAAGTCAAAATTTTTATTATATGGTTCTATATAGCTCAGAGCACGAGAAATACACTCGTTCAAACCGCGTTTCAATATCTCTTTTTGTTTTTGAGTTACAGCGATTTTTGACTTTTTTTAAAGCTCAACTTTGAAAGCCCATAACTCAAAAACTAAAAGAGATATTGAAATGCGGTTTCAACGAGCGTATTTCTCGTGCGCTACTTAACTTGTACAGGTATTTTGAAAATATTGAAAATTTTACAATTTTTTTCGAAATTTTCTTTTGTCGATATTTCAAAAAGTTGAAGAGATAATGTAAATATGAAAACACCAGTGAATTCCTTGCGTGAAAATACATAGGTATGCAAATTTTCAGAATAAAATTCGAACGCATACATTTTTTATTACAAAAAATCGAAAATGGCCGTTTTTTAAAAATTTCTTAAGGGGTACCCCTTGGTGTTTTTACAGATTTTGGCTATTTTTCGTTTTTTTGTAATAAAAAATTTATCCGTGCGAATTTTGTTGTGAAAATTTGCATACTTATGTATTTTCACGCCAGAAATTCACTGGTGTTTTCAGATTTTCATTATCTTTTCAAGTTTTTGAAATATTGAGGAAGAAAAATTTTGAAAAAAATTGAAAAATTTTCAAAATTTTCAAAATACTTGTACAAGTTAAGTACCGCACGAGAAATACACTCGTTCAATTTCATTTCAATATCTCTTTTAGTTTTTGAGTTATGGGCTTCCAAAGTTGAGCTTTAAAAAAAGTCAAAAATCGCTGTAACTCAAAAAGTAAAAAAGATATGAAGATGCGCCTTGCGCCATTCGATTTCTCGTGGTCTGAATTATATAGAACCACATTTTAATAATTTTCTATTTTTGAACTGGTTCAACTCAAAATTCTCATTATTTGTATGTACGAGCTCTTAAACGAAGATTTTGCGAACAAACCTCTACACAAAAGAACTTTTGGATTGTTTTCAGGTTCTAAATTTATACCTAACGTTTAGTTAATGTAATTTAAAGTAATTCAAATTCATTTAATTTGTTTAAACTTAAAATGTGTCTTTTAGACTATAGACTATTACACTTCAATGCATTGCTGAAAATATTATTTTCCCTATGTTTACTTTTAAAATAAACGCTCTAATGTATTTCTGTCAAACTTTTTAACTGTAACTATGGTAATGATATATCCCTATGTTTACTGATAAGAAAAACTTCCGGTATAATTTTTTCTACGATTGCATCTTTAATTATTAAAAAACATATACATACTGTCAATATGACAATTTTCTGTTTTATTTGTATCCCTGGTAACTATTAAAATAAGCACGCATTTTATATCTAAAGATAAAGATATTTTTCGATTGTTCCACAGAAAACGTCAACTTTACGATGACAAATAAAAGCTTAATTCTCAACCTTTCATAGCAATCGTAGAAAAAATCAATTGAATACAGTCCTGCGTCTGCACCTCGACTGGTCGTTTAATAGCCGCCAGTGAATTTCGGTTGCAAGGTCTTGGGGTCAGAGGTCAGCCAGTGGCTTGCATACAAGGTCAGCACTCTTCAGCAACCCTTGTGAGGACAGTCACTAGTCAGTCACCCCGTTCTCACTGACATGATGACTAATAATAAGTGTTTTGTTTATTTGGGATGATGCACTCTGGTGATGTATACCTGCGAGTTGTCCTTGACGTGGTGGATGACCTCGCCTGGCCAGGTCACACTGACCTGCACTAGAAATACACACACAATGACAGACGACGGAAATTCTTAAAATGCATTTGTGTTCCCGCGCTTCTAACAGGACTGCATCCACCAAAATTCTCACATATTACGAACAGAATTTTACCATCATTTCTTTATATTAATTAATAAATATCTGATGTGGACACCACATGACTTCCTTGTACCCGTATTAAACTATAGATATTTTTTTAATTGCACATATTTCACATTAAATCTTTTATTTTTTGTTCTAATCCATGGCAAACTTAATTTAAAAAAAAATCAAAAAATATATAATATTTAAATTTAGATATCTCGTTTATGCAAAAAGCTAATTTAAAAATTCTTAATGTGCTAGACGCAGAATTTAATTCTCTAAAACTTTTATTTGCAGCATTTATTTCTAAAATTAAAATAATACCATTTTTTTCAAGGAAAACTGTTAGCAGCTTCATGTAATGTGTCACTTCCGGTTAGTCTATTTTAACCAAAATCTATTATGTTATTTCCATTGATATAATAGTCTTATATACCAAATTTGGAAAGTTTTAAATTATATTTGAATACAGTTTTTCATGAAAATCTATTATAGGCTTCAAGTAAAGTACCACTTCCGGTAGTTGTATAATGACCAAAAAGGGAGGTGCACAACTAGATGTTATAACAGTCCTAAATGTAAAATTTCAATTTTCTACGGCATACCGTTTTTGAGTTATGCGAGATACATTCATACGTACGTACATACGTCAGGACGAAATTAGTCAAAATGGATTCAGGCAGCGCCAAACCACCTATTTCCGTTGAAATCTGAGAACCGAAAATTTTCGCGATTACAATACTTCCTTTACTTCACAAAACTGGATTATTTTCAATAGTTATTTACGTATCTAGGCCACGAAATAATTCTTGCGTGAGTCGAAGAGAAAGTTCTGTGATCGAGGTAGACTACTTTCTGAGCACACGAGGTACACACAATTTTTTTCGTTAAAAAACTTATTACAAATTTAATTTTGAAATTTTAGTTATTATAAATATATAACCTATAACCTTTGTTATTTATTTACAAAATGGCAAAAACTTTGTAACGATAAAGTAAATATTTTGTTCTATTAATTAGTAAAGATTTGAAAAATAATTATAACCTGTTACAGTTGCTCATGTAAACTTATTAACCCATGACGTCAATGTTTTTAATAACGTTACATTTATGATGTGTATTGTCTGATTTGATAGATACTCAATATGGTGTAGGTGGCTTAGTAATACCTAATATTCCTGTGGATTAGAGACCCCGCGTTCGATTTCAGTTTTTACCACATTAAATTTACTCTGTGGCTCCCTCGCTACTAACATCTTTGGGGAAGGTGTGTTTGACGGCTGTTAACCACAATTCATGCGTAAAAATATATCACTTACCGAAATCTGCTACGACAGAGTGCCACATTCAGTAATGGCTAAAAGGCGTGATGATATATTTACTTTTTTTTATTAGTAGATATGCAGTCGGCTTGCGGTTCTTGAGGACCCGACTTCGATTCCCGCAACCGACAAATTGGCTTTCATCAATTTAATATCAACTCCTGTGGCTCTCCCTCCACTAACAACTTTGGGGGCCGTGATTTATCGGCTGGTAATCGCACTTCGTGCGTAAAAATATATCACTTGCCGAAATCTGCTACGGCAGAGTGCCACATTCAGTAATGGCTAAAAGGCGTGATGATATATTTACTTTTTTTTATTAGTGGATATACAGTCGGCTTGCGGTTCTTGAGGACCCGAGTTCGATTCCCGCAACCGACAAATTGGCTTTCATCAATTTGATATCAACTCCTGTGGCTCTCCCTCCACTAACAACTTTGGGGGCCGTGATTTAACGGCTGTTAACCGCACTTCACGCGTAAAAATATATCACTTACCGAGATCTGCTACGAAAGTATGCCACACCCAGTAATGGCTAAAAGGCGGATGATATATTTACTTTTTTTTATTAGTGGATATGCAGTTGGCTTGCGGTACTTGAGGACCCGACTTCGATTCCCGCAACCGACAAATTGGCTTTCATCAATTTGATATCAACTCCTGTGGCTCTCCCTCCACTAACAACTTTGGGGGCTGTGATTTGTCGGCTGTTAACCGCACTTCACGCGTAAAAATATATCACTTACCGAGATCTGCTACGACAGAGTGCCACATTCAGTAATGGCTAAAAGGCGTGATGATATATTTACTTATTTTTTTATATGAATGTAGCAGTCTGCTAGTGTTGTCGCATCAAAAGCTGCTTAATCTATTGCATTTAAGTGATTTATGTCTTATAATAGAGATTAATTTCCTGTAGTTTAGGATAAAATTAGCTCTGAAATTGCAGATTTTGGTAGATATTAGTGTCTGTATCGCCACAGAGTTGCGCGATAACATTGAAATGTATCTTAATCGGGTCCTGGCTCAAAAGAATCAAATTCAGAAAAACCCTAAACATGTGTAAACATCCTGTGCAATAAAACAAATGCAACGCGCTAACAAAACATTGAGCGGTCGCTTTGCCATTGCTGATGCAAACTTTTTGCAAAACTCGGCAAAAAATATGATATTTAATTTGATTCTCTGAGATCCACGGTTAAAAGAAAAATAAAAACATGTTGTTCTACCTATACTCAAACTATACCTACTTACCTTTTTTTTCTTGAAAACAATGTTACCAACGTTAAGACATAAATGTAGAAGAAATTAAGGGGAAAAGTTATTTGTATCTCAACTGAAGAAAGTGATACATTTCTTTCAAATAAAAATAAATAAATAAATATATCATCACGCCTTTTACCCATCACTGGGTGTGGCACTCTGCCTAAGCAGATCTCGGTAAGTGATATATTTTTTCGCGTGAAGTGCGGTTACCAGCCGTCAAATCACGGCCTCCAAAGATATTAGTGGAAGAGGAGCCACAGGGGTAGATTTTTTTAATTGGTGAAAATTGTTTGTCGGCTGTGGGGATCAAACCAGGGTTCTCAAGATCCACCATTTCTCAAAGTGTATATAAAACATCTGAGGAAAGAATGACTAAATAATAATAATTTCGTAACACATGCACAAGTTCTTATTCCCTAATTTTAGAGAGAGAAAAACTGCTTTTCTCCCCTAGGGAGAGAAACATTATATTTCCATAGGTACCATGTTTCTCTTCCTAGAGAGATTAGCTGTTTGCGGTGTTTCCTAGGTAACTAGTTACGCAACCCATATTTGACATTTGTCCTGATAAGACAGTAATTTTTGTGCACTTGTTACGAAAAGTATAATATGCTTCACGGGAGGGCACGATTATCCCTTATGTGAAGTTGACAAACCTCGACTTCAGCTCGAGCCTTCAGCCCTCGCTTACGTCTCGGTTTGTCAACTTCACACGCGGGAATAATCGCTTGTTTCCATCCCTTGATGCATAACATACTATATTATTTTCTTGACAGATGTCGCAAATGTCAAATCAAGTCATTGTTTTTCAATTTCCATGAGTTTTCTTTGCTTTCCTTCCGTTGAGATGAAACGTATTACTTTCTTCTTGCAAATAAAGGAAACAAATTTAATAGTTTGACAGGACTGTAAAACTAGTATTATTACATATCGAGGTGGAAAGTGTTTCATTGCAGATAGCAAGTTTATATACTATTTTATTCACAATCAGAAATTAATAAGGATAATAAATAATATTATTTTGTTTATTTTTTCGTGCGAAATAATTTATTATGTAATGATTTTGACATTTTTAATTTTTAGCAACAAAATTATTGTTTAAAACAGGGTTCGAAGATATATATCGATCGATATATATCATGATATTTATTTTGATATATATCGTCATATTTTTGCAATGATATATATCCATTATATAAAAATATCAAATAGTTTTTGTGATATAGCCTCCGGAGAAGTGAAATTTTTCGTATTTTTCAGTTTTTCTACTTTTCCGAGGCTATATCTCGAAAACTAAATGTGATATGAAAACGCGCTCAACGGCATTAATTTTCTCGTGCTTCAGTTAACTTATAAACATAGTTTCAGCGATTTTTATTTTTTTTCAATTTTCCGCCAAAAAAATCGCAAAAAGCGGTTTTTTAACATTTTCTCGAAAACCAGAAGTCATATGCATTTGTAGATTGCACCACTGGATTCAGTGGGTCAAAATACATATGTATGTAAATTTTCGTTTTAATAATCCTACGATTAAGGATTTTTGGTAAAATTGAATTAAAATCTGAAAAAACCAAAGGGGTACCCCTTAGGATATAATTAAAAATATTAATTTGCTTAAAATTGTATGAAAATTTGCTTATAAGTCAATTCGGACACGGGGAATTCAACGCCGTTGAGCGCATTTCCATATCTTGTTTAGTTTTTGAGATATAGCCTCCGGAGAAGTGAAATTTTTCGAATTTTTCAGTTTTTCTAAATGTGTACAAAAACTAAAATTAAAAAATAAATATCCAAAAAGTTATATTTATCTGATATATATCCTATATATCAGATATTTTGATATTTATTATAAATATCATGATATTTACGAACCCTGGTTTAAAATCAAATGTCAGATTCTGAAAATAAAATAATGGATTCTATTTAATTTCGAAGTAATAAATAAATATATCATCACGCCTTTTACCTATTACTGGGTGTGGCACTCTACGTAAGCAGATCTCGATAAGTGATATATTTTTACGCGTGAAATGCGGGTACCAGCCGACAAATCATGGCCCCAAAGATATTAGTGGAAGTAACAACAAATTGAAAATTCCAAAATGATTTCCTTACACTTTGCGTTGATAGTTCCAAGTCGAAAAAGTGATAATTTCCGGTCGTAAAAGTGACAGTTGCAGGTCGAAAAAGTAAACCTTTTACAAAGACATCATTTTATTTATTTATTTATTTATTTATGTTACGCTGTACAACAGGAACTTAATCCCAATTACAGTACAGGGTCCGCACTCACCGAGCCGCAGTGTGATAGTTCATTTTTAGCTTGAGTGAGATTCGAACTCGGGATCTCCGGATTCGAATTCCATATTGCTATCCACACCACCGTACTGGCGGACATCATTGACATATTACTTACCTACTCATTATGAATAATATAATTTATTTACTTAAAAATACGTTTAAAACATCACGTACGAACAAAAAACTAGAATAAATTCATACACATATCGTTTTAAGATAAGATAACCATACAAAAGAATGTATTTAAGTTTAAATATTATGTACATTACATTATTACTTAATATCGAGTTATTGGTGTTTATAAAAATGCATTTGTCTCGTGAAGGAATCTACTACGTCAACAGTGACTAGATACTTATATCCAAAAATAACACTTTTATAAAAAACTCGTTTTTATCAATGATTATTCTGTTTGCAATGAACTCAATTGTTTACATTTTGTAACTTTAAAATAACTACGCGAAAAATATTCACCGCGCTCAAATATATTTCATTTATTTTAAACAAAAATATTTTACATAAAAATAAATATATCATCACGCTTTTTACCTATTACTGGGTGTGGCACTCTTCCTAAGCAGATCTCGGTATGTGATATATTTTTTCGCGTGAAGTGCGGTTACCAGCCGTCAAGTTATGGCCCCCAAAGTTGTTAGTGGAGGCAGAGCCACAGGAGTTGATATTAAATTGGTGAAAACCAGGTTTGTCGGTTGCGGGAATCGAACTCGGGGCCTCAAGAACCGCAAGCACTCTGCCGTAGCAGATCTCGGTAAGTGATATATTTTTTTGCGTGAAGTGCGGTTACCAGCCGTCAAATCACGGCCCCCAAAGTTGTTAGTGCAGGGAGAGCCACAGGAGTTGATATTAAATTGGTGAAAACCAGTTTGTCGGTTGCGCGAATCGAACTCGGGTCCTCAAGAATCGCAAGTCACTCGACCGTAGCAGATCTCGGTAAGTGATATATTTCTTCGCGTTAAGTGCGGTTACCAGCCGTCAAATCACGGCCTCCAAAGATATTAGTGGAGGAGGAGCCACATGGGTAGATTTAATTTGTTGAAAATTGTTTGTGGGCTGTGGGGATTGAACCAGGGTTCTCAAGATCCACAGGCCGACTCGATACCACTGAGCCACCTACCCCTTAAAATATTTTGAATATAATAATAATAATAATATAATATATCATCACGCCTTTTACCCATTACTGAGTGTGGCACTCTACCTAAGCAGATCTCGGTAAGTGTTATATTTCTTCGCGTGAAGTGCGGTTACCAGCCGTCAAATCACGGCCCCCAAAGATATTAGTGGGGAGGGAGCCACAGGGGTAGATTTAAATTGGTGAAAATTGTTGGTAGGTAATTTAGTTTTCTACATTTTTTATTTAAAGTAGAGATGGGCGAATATCAAATTTCTCGAATTCGAATATCGAATACGAATATTAATCAGATCGCGAATATTCGAGGTAGGTACTCAAATATTCGAATACTCCTAAAAGTTAATTTATTTATTATTAATAATTATTTAATTATGTCCTTTTCATTATTAGAATGAAATTGTTAAGATAAAATAAAATTAAAACAAAAAGTACAAACAAAAAATAAAAAGACGAAAACTTCAAATTGAAGGTGAAACGTACGGGCTGATGTTGGCGAAAAACAAATTTGAAATATGGTACGTCTTCATGGTTTTGAAACAAAATATCTTTGTTATTAATAACTTCAAAGTATTGTAATAGCTTCAAGTTTATGTACAAATAATAAAGAAAAACATAATCAAAAATTGAGGTCAACATATAACGCGATATTCGAGGTATTCGAATGTTCGCTAAACTGACGTTAATATTCGAAAATCTCGAATATCGAATAATGTCAATATTCGCGGCATTCGACTATTCGCGGATGATATTCGCCCATCTCTAGTAAAAGGCATGATAATATATTTTTATAAAATTATTTCTCGGCTATGGGAAATCTACCACTGAGCCACATACCCCATTTATACATTTTGTATTTAAAGTATTTTGGAACGTTTAGGAAAGGAAAATGTCCTGTATCCAGGGAGAAATAATATGGTATCGAATCAATTTTAAATAATTTTATTTAGCAAAAAGAACTTAATTATAGTCATACAATCGTTCATGGTCATCATATACAGACATGTACAGAATACGCTTAAAACTACACACATTCGCAATCGCTTTTATTTCTTATTTTTTCTGCATTTTCTTTATTCACCGAGGATACACAGCTATTCTACATACAATTATACATATACAATTTTAACTATTTCATTAAATTATTCAATTTATAACGCTTTTTAAGAGATCCTTTTTTCAAAGACACATGTAACAGTCTTTTTATAATACCTGCACGAAAATAAATCCCTTCATTTATATAAATAACATAAATATATACGAGACGTGACAATTAAATACATCAACTCTACGTACCTTTACTGTATACAGGGTGTTTCACAACCTAGAGCAAAAAAAATTAAAGGGTATATTCTGTACGACGTGCTGATCATGAAACAAGAAGAAAATTTAAGAGTTGTTAACCTAAAACATTTTTTGTAGTACTGCACTGGATTCGCAAACAATGAAGTAGGTATCAACTACGAAAGAATAATTACACAATTCAATTATTAGCAGTTATTTAATTAATAACTTTAACATAATCATCCACCCAGTGGCAGTGGCAACGAATAATTTTGGACTGGGAAACATGGAAAATAGTTTTGCGATTTAAAATAATATTCTTTTTGTTTGATATCAGCACGTTGTACAGAATATACCGTTTAATTTTTTGCTCTAAGTTGTGAAACACCCTGTATAATGTCTTAACAGTAACATACGTTTTCAACTTGTTTTACAAGGAAATACTACAGCGTAGTTGAGTTGTTGAATTTGATTGTGAAATCTGTAAGTGACATTCTAGCTAATATTTAACAATACTATATAGGAAAGTGTTAAATATTTGTGGGTTATTTTCGCGCAGTCTTTCTATCATTTTCGCCTTTCTGGACAATACTAATTAGTTACAATAATGAAATGAACGCTATCACAAGACCTAAATGCTTCGAAAATATCGCCCTCAGCGTTCTGCAAAAAAAGGTATTTTCAAAAGATATATTCCATACTTTCAAACGTTTCTCAATTATTTTAGAAACTCATATTTTAAATCAAACTTGTATCTGATAATTAATTCAATAACAATAATTATTGTGCCGCGTGATGGTCGCGCGGGTTGAGGGCCTGACTCGCAACCATAAGGTCGTGGGTTCGGGTCCCGCCCGTGGCGACCATACAAAGGACATATCGGCATATGACCTTAGTAGTTGGTCCGATATATAAATTAAAAAATAATAATAATAATTGTTAACAACACTTGGTGAAACAAGGTTTAATAAATATATAAAGTAAACACTTGGCAATGTTTCACAAAATTCAGCCTCCAAGTCACCTTATGAGGGCATCGTCAGAGGCTGGCCAGCACAGTTAGTTTCGCTCTTATTAGAGCTCATCAGTATGGTATAACTCACTTCTTCACCTAGAACAAAGTTCATGTGAAGAAGCTGGTGACGAAGAACTGTGCCAGCAGAGAATAAGATCTCTAACAAACTAGTAAGATGACATGAGAAGTTTTGTGGAACTGGTCATGCCATCTACTGAAAAAAAGGGAAAGCTATGCAATAGCAATTTAAATAACAACAAAGACAAAATTAATTGTCATCCAACACTTGGTGAAACAAGGTTTAATAAACTTTTTTCTAGGTGAAGAAGTGAGTTATACTATACTGATGAGCTCTAATAAGAGCGAAACGCGTCTATGGTTACTAACTGTGCTGGCCAGTCTCTGACAATGCCCTCATAAGGTCACTTGGAGGCTGAATTTTGTGAAACATAGCCAAGTGTTTACTTTATATTTTTATTTTTTTAATAATTATTAGTTTTTAATTTGAAGTATTTTTTTCTGAAATAAAGTAGAAACGTGCAAACGACAACGATGTAATTCTTTTCATTTGCCGGAAAGACCTTTTGAAAATCCTATAGTAAAATACTCATGTAACATAATATTACATGTTTACGATGTTTAGTGTAAGGCCTTTCTTCATATCACGTATCTATTTTTACATTTATATCACCAATTCAAATTCTACTGATTTATAATAATTTTTCTAGCAACCTTTGTTTGACTCAAATGAATTTTATATCAGAATATTGACCTATAGATTATACATGAGGTCATTTTAAAAGAATATAAAAATATTTCAAGACTTTTTGTTTATTTTCTTAAAAGATACATCGTTTATAGTCTCACTTTACTTTGTTCAATTTTAAACAAAACGATTCTATTCTTTTAAAGGCTCCTTTTTTTTGGAAAAATAAGACTACTACGCTTATGTATTAACAGCATACCAGTTGTTTTAAGGATATTTTTTTTAATATCGATCATTTTAAAAAGTAATGAACACATTTCTTTAAGAAAAATTATGCAATGAAACATACAGTTTTGTATGTCCATTATTTTTTTACATATTAAGTCAACAGATATACAGCTCGTTCAAGGTATCTTGCCACTTGTAGACATTTGATTTTTCACAGAAACTACGGTCTAGGTGTAACATTTATTTTGATTTCACATCAATTTGAGTATACATGAAATATAGCATTTATGCTAGGCGACATAAATGTATTTTCAAACTAAACATATTTCTGTACGTGTGCACAGAAATTACGCCAATTCGTCCTTTTTTATAATTGTTCGTCACCCGGTGACTATACCCTGCCAAACCTTCCTAAATTATTTTACTGGCGAACACTTTCAACGGGACACGCACAAATACGGGCGTTTTCTATATACGTGGACCACCATTTCGCTTAAACTGGACAAGACTTTTTATATTAAGTACGACAATTTTATGATAATTTTTGTTTTTCCAAAAAAAATTATAGATCATTTTTATCTATGACTCATTTTTAATTAAAATTATTTGAAAATTATTTCGTAACACATGCACAAGAAACACGTTCTTATTCCCTAATTTTAGAGAGAGGAACACTGCTTTTCTCCCCTAGTGAAAGAAACATTATGTTTCTCTCCCTAGGTACCATGTTTGTCTCCCTAGAGAGATTAGCTGTCTATGACTAATTTTTTATTAAAATTATTTGAAAATAATTTCGTAATACATGCACAAGAAACACGTTCTTATTCCCTAATTTTAGAGAGAGGAACACTGCTTTTCTCCCCTAGTGAAAGAAACATTATGTTTCTCTCCCTAGGTACCATGTTTGTCTCCCTAGAGAGATTAGCTGTCTATGACTAATTTTTTATTAAAATTATTTGAAAATAATTTCGTAATACATGCACAAGATACACGTTCTTATTCCCTAATTTTAGAGAGAGGAACACTGCTTTTCTCCCCTAGTGAAAGAAACATTATGTTTCTCTCCCTAGGTACCATGTTTGTCTCCCTAGAGAGATTAGCTGTCTATGACTAATTTTTTATTAAAATTATTTGAAAATAATTTCGTAATACATGCACAAGAAACACGTTCTTATTCCCTAATTTTAGAGAGAGGAACACTGCTTTTCTCCCCTAGGGACAGAAACATTGGCTGCTAGCACAAGCTCTGTTTTCGCCTGTTTTAAGAGCAGTGTATTTGGGTGTTTTAGCTATCTCTACCATGTTAAAACCGTGCTCTTAAAATACCCAAAAACAGAGCTTGTGCTACCAGCCATTATGTTTCTCTCCCTAGAGACTACGATTATTAGCTGTTTGCGGCGTTTCCTATGTAACTAGTTATGCAACCCATATTTGACATTTGTCCCGATAAGACAGTAATTTTTGTAGACTTTTTACGAAATAGTATATTATGCATCAAGGGAGGGAAACAAGCGATTATTACCGCGTGTGAAGTTGACAAACCGAGACGTAAGCGAGGGCTGAATGCTCGAGCTGAAGTCGAGGTTTGCCAACTTCACACAAGGGATAATCGCGCCCTCCCGTGAAGCATATTATACTTTTTGTAACAAGTGCACAAAAATTACTGTCTTATCAGGACTAATGTCCGCAAACAGCTAATCTCTCTAGGGAGAGAAACATAATGTTTCTCTCCCTAGGGGAGAAAAGCAGTGTTTCTCTCTCTCTAAAATTAGGGAATAAGAACGTGTTTCTTGTGCATATGTTACGAAATAGCTATTTATGAAACTAGTAAGAAAATGAAGATTATTACCTTACGCGTGTGAAATTTGCAGAACGAGGCGTAACCGAGTTATGTAAACACATAAGTAAGGTAATAACCTTCATTTCCTTACTAGTTTCATACAATATTTTTTCTATTTCTGTTCTAATAAATACGAAAGATATCAGGACTAATGTCCGCAAACAGCTAATCTCTCTAGGGAGAGAAACATCCTACCTAGGGAGAAAAGCAGTGTTTCTCTCTCTAAAATTAGGCAATAAGAACGTGTTTCTTGTGCATGTGTTACGAAATAGCTATTTATGAAACTAGTAAGAAAATGAAGGTTATTACTTTACGCATGTGAAATTTTCAGAACGAGGCGTAACCGAGTTATGTAAATACATAAGTAAGGTAATAACCTTCATTTCCTTACTAGTTTTATACAATATTTTTTCTATTTCTGTTCTAATAAATACGAAAGAGCGTTTTTGAAATTATGAAATTTTGATATATTAATGACAGTTATAAATTCAAAAAATAAAATAATAACACATCAGAATCTGTTGCTATGTTACCTCATTATTTCACTAGTTAAATAATGCAGTTCATTACCTAACTTAAATAAGTGAAATAAAACGTCTATTTCTTAACTGTTTCCGCATGTATCTACGTATTTTTTTTGGAAAACACAAACATTATTCAATTGTTCTACTAATATGGCAACTATTGTCTAATTTAAATCGTAGATCTAATAGTTCTCAAGATCGTAATGGTGGCCTGAATGAGAAACATCACCCACTTACCAGCTCTGCACCACGTACGAGGATCACACGAAGAAATAAGTATATTTGACAGAAGGAAACATATTCCATCCAGCGTTCAATTCGACAACGTTTCGTATACTACCGAATAGTTCACTTGCACTTGAGTTTAATGGTAACATTGAACATTAAGCACACACATAAACTTATTCACACTGAATAGCGTCCAATGAAGAAACAATCTGTTTACGAACATCCGCACCTATCAACCACCATCCCCGGGAGGCTGCCGTAGATAATGTTGTACTCCTGGTCGAAGTACAGCATGGAAATGGCGCTGAACTTCCTCGGAGCACAACACGGACCTGAAGTGTCCGGGTTGGTCATCTTCACCAGGTGCGTGTGCGCGTACTTCTGAAAGGTCATGAACGGACACTCTCCGGCGCAGTAGTTGGCCTCGTAGCGCTTGGGGGCGATGATAAAGTCCCAGCCGAACTCTTCGAAGTCGACGGTCAGTGGGTATCGGCAACACAGCGTCTGTTGCTCGTCCTCGTTGCAGTTGAGGCCCACGGTGCGCTTGGTACGGCGACGGCGACTGTCGGTGATCTCGATGTCTACAAATGGCACCTGGACAACACAAACATAAACAATAAACACTTAAGATTTAACAATAGACGATCGTAAACTACAGACAATAACACTTCTTAGTTCTGCAATTCTAGATTTTTTAATTTATTTGTATTACTGTATAATTTTGTTTTTGTAAGGTTAGGTGGAAGAACAGCCCTGTGCCGTGGTCAATTGACCGGACAATTGACTGGTCAATTGACCGTCAATTGACCAAAAATATTTGACTGCCAAAAAAAACGGTCAAATAATCTAAATGGAACCGCCACGACATCTGTTGTTCAATAGAAATAGCTACTTACTATTATTACATGAATATATCTAGTTTGGTATTCTGGGTTCTGGAGAATTTGCTTACTTTACTTTACAAATAAAATAAATACATATTATTTCATTTCATTACGTCTTTTACTTTATTTTCCCCTTTATTTTGAATTTGATGTGGTTTTGTTTATTAGTTGTTGTTGGTTTTTCATTTTCAGTAATATTGGATGTAGTAAACAGTACTATATAAATAAATTACAATTTTAATTGTGATTTTTATTCAATGTTTCTTGGTCAATTGACCGAAAAGTATTTGACTGGTCAAATGCACAACCCTACTTATTAGTCAATAAAGATTTATTTATTTATTATTTATTTATCTTGGGTTGAACAAGCTATTAGAGTCTCAGGTAAATTTATTATTATTTGCAGTCAATAAGGTAATAATGGGGTAGATGGCTCAGTGGTGGATTTTGAGAACCCTGGTTCGATCCTCACAGCCGACCAAAAATTTTCACCAATTTAAATCTACCCCTGCGGCTCCCTCTCCACTAATATCTTTGAGGGCCGTGATTTGACGGCTGGTAACCGCACTTTACGCGAAACAATATATCACTTACCGAAATCTGCTTATGCAGAGTGCCACACTCAGTAATGGGTAAATGGCGTGATGATATATTTATTTATTTAAGATTAAACTCCTGTTTCTAAAGCGATTGTTCTAATCACTGAACCACAGTTGCTAGTCATACCTACCACAGGCTCTGCATTTTCAGATCTCAAGATAATTATTTACCCATTTCAGACATAATAATAATAGACAAGGAACATTAGAAATAATAAATCTCCACATCCACTAACGTCTTTGACGGTTGGTAATCGCACTTCACGCGTATAAATATATCACTTGCCGAGATCTGCTATTGCAGAATGCATACATACATAACATCACGGTATATCCCATTAAATGGGGTAGCACGAACCCGTCAACATTCTCATCCTGACACACGATACTCGTTTCGACCACATTAACACTTCCTCCATACAAACTCTTTCTTTTCTCACAACCAAAATCCATCATCACGCAACAAACATCCATCCATTCGCTCCTGTACACCAGTTTCGTAAATCTTCACTTACGCCCACTTCTCTAACAACGAATCTATAAGAAATGAAGGCAGCATCGCCTGCGCTTGTTTAAAAATACATTTAACACAATTGCAGTTACATACTGTATAGTAAAAACTGAAAATGAAGTAAAAAAGATGAGGAAAGAAGTGAGTATCTTTCTGCGCTTGTTTTTGAAACTGAATTCCACACAATTGCAGTTGGACACTCTATAGTAAAAACAGAAAATAAATCAAAAAGATAAGAAAGAAAGGGAGCAGAATCCTACACCCAGTAATGGGTAAAATACACGATGATATATTTATGTATTAATTTTAAATGAAGGAAGTATTAGTTTTAGTTTAGTCTAGCTCGTGAAGTGTGATCGGCACCACTTGGCTACAACCGCTGGTTGAGTATATAAGCTCTACAGGGTGTTTCAGGACTAGTGTAACAAACTTTAACAGCTTATTCCTGAGGTCATTTTGAGCCAAAAATGTCATATGAACATAAGTCCTATTGCTTCTAGTTACCAAAATACAAGAGGTTGAAGTTCTATAAATAATACGAAATGTTCAAATTTTTGTAATCAAGATACTTTTGAAAAACAAAAATGCGCGCAAATAGGGGATGGGAAAGTTGGCTTCTATTTGGATATCTGTCTTGGTATTCTCTGGACGCATAACGGGCATTACCATTACATAATCCATAAATAAAAATCATATCTGCATATTCAGCAGTACTATAACCATCCATTATGAAACAATAATACAATCAAAAGTACAACAATTTTTAATTAAGACAAATAAGGTATGACTTTTCAATAAAATTCTTATTTTCCGAAAGTATCTTGATTACAAAAATTTGAAAATGTCGTGTTATTTATAGAACTTCAACCTCTTGTATTTTGGTAACTAGAAGGAATAGGCCCTATGTTCATATGACATTTTTTGCTCAAAATAACCTCAGGAATAAGCTGTTTAAGCTTGTTACACTAGTCCTGAAACACCCTGTATAAGCTCTATAGTAAAAACAGAAAATAAATCAAAAAGATAAGAAAGGAAGGGAGCAGAATCCCACACCCAGTAATGGGTAAAATACACGATGATATATTTATGTATTAATTTGAAATGAAGGAAGTATTAGTGTTAGTTTTGTGTAGCTCGTGAAGCGTGATCGGCACCACTTGGCTACAACCGCTGGTTGAGTATATAAGCTGATGTAAATGTTGCATCTTTGTAACATTGTGTATATGTAAACAGAACATAAGAAGCGAACGCGAACAGCATCTCAGTTGATAAGCTGCGGCGACTGTCATGAGACAGTGACAGATTCATGGCACGTGTCGCCTGATAAGACGGTGGCAAGTGCACTGGGGGGGCACGGGGGGCTCCACAAGCCAACTGTGCTCACACATACATACATATACCTGCACATGTTTCACTCATGTACGACTATACACATTTCATTTCATTTCGGATTATTTATTTTGTTTTTATTTAAAGTCAAGGTTTACTAGACTATTTTATTTCAAGCAGTTTACTCTATACTCGGTCCCAGCTAAGAAACTTATTATTTTTAATAAATCTTATTATTTCTATAATGACAAACTAATACTCCCTTCCTTCCTCATTTTTTTTTACTTCATTTTCAGTTTTTACTATACAGTGTGTAACTGCAATTGTGTTAAATGTATGTTTAAACAAGCGCAGGCGATGCTGCCTTCATTTCTTATAGATTCGTTGTTAGAGAAGTGGGCGTAAGTGAAGATTTACGAAACAGGTGTACAGGAGCGAATGGATGAATGTTTGTTGTGTGTTGATGGATTTTGGTTGTGAGGAAAGAAAGAGTTCGTATGGAGGAAGTATTAACGAGTATCGTGTGTCATGATGAGAATGTTGATGGGTTCGTGCTACCCCATTTAATGGGATATAGAGTCATGTTATGTATGTATGTATGTACGAACTTTACTATTTATTTATGGGGTAAGTGGCTCAGTGGTATCGAGTCGTCCTGTGGATCTTGAGAACTCTGGTTTGATCCCCACAACCGACAAACAATTTTCATCAATTTAAATCTACCCCTGTGGCTCCCCATGCACTAATATCTTGGGGGGTCGTGATTTGACGGTTGGTAACCGTACTTCACGCGAAAAAAATATATCACTTACCGAGAACTGCTTAGACAGAGTGCCACATCCAGTAATGGGTAAAAGGCGTGATGATGTATTTATTTATTTATTTTATATTTCTTTATTTATTTATGTTACGCTGTACAACAGGATATGAATCCCAATTACAGTACAGGGTCCGCACTCACCGAGCCGCTGTGTAGTAGTTCATATAATGTTTAGCTCAGTGGTATCGAGTCGGCCTGTGGATCTTGAGAACCCTGGTTCGATCCCCACAGCCGACAAACAATTTTCACCAATTTAAAAAATCTACCCCTGTGGCTCCTCCACCACTAATATCTTTGGAGGCCGTGATTTGACGGCTGGTAACCGCACTTCACGCGAAAAAATATATCACTTACCGAGATCTGCGTAGGCAGAGTGCCACACTCAGTGATGGGTAAAAGGCGTGATGATATATTTATATTTATATTTATTTAGATTCGAACTCGGGATCTCCGGATTCGAATTCCGTATCGCTATCCACACCACCGTACTGACGGATATATAAATAAGTTACGGATGGAGCAGATGGCGTTTTAGAGGCGACAAATTTGATACGCATTAAATACATCTTTCAAATTTTGGCGCCATTCATAATTTTAAATATTTGTAAATAATACAGCGTAATAACAAAAATAATATTAACAAATTACATAAACTAGTTATTTGTGTATTAAGAGCGTAAAGTGATTCTTTGTTACTCGAGCACGGTAATTGCAGTGCGAGTCGAAGGCAAAGACACTTTACGCTCGTGATACACACATAATTTTTTCTACGATTGCATCTTAAAATTATTAAAAAACGTATACGTACTGAAAATAAATTCATTCTGTTAACTGTCAATATGACAAGTTTCTGTTTTGTTTGTATCTCTGGTAACTATTGAAATAAGAGCGCATTTAACGTCTTTTTCGATTGTTCCACAGAAAACGTCAACTTTACGATGACAAATGAGAGCGTAATTGTCAACATTTTATAGCAATCGTAGAAAAAAGTATATTATAAAAATTACGTTAGTAAATTAAAACAGTTTGTTAATTTTTTTTGCTTTGTAAACTTGGTTGGCATTTCAACCAATCAGAGAACAGAAATGATGGGCTCCATCTTAACTGGAAAGAACTATAGTTACAATTTTTGCCTCTTAATTTAAAAATCCCAATAGATACTTTGCAAATCTGCGTTCTTATTTGGGACAAGGTATATACGAGTAATAAGTTCGGAATGTTTGACAGGTAAATATATAGTTGACAAAAAATACTTATAAATAATTTATAAACTTTAAATTTTCCCTTGGCAACAGAAAAACAGATGAAAGGTGACATATAATATATTTGAAGATATGACAAATACGCAGAATTAACACTTGCAATATGTATATCCATGATTTGCAACATTGACAAATATTTACATAGCTAACTTGATAAAATTGTTCTAATGAACCTTTACTAATTGATTAATTAAATTTCCGTAATATAGAAATATCATATCACTAGCTAAATATAAACAATAACACAAAGTCAAGTTAACATCGAGATAAATGAACAGACTTCTTCAAGTTGAAATGTGTGAGAAGATTAAAGCAAAATGGTTACATTTTAGATTCATTATATTCTGCGTTATCTTTTCAGGAAACTGCGGCGATTTCTCATAAATAAACAATAATGAGTTGTACTAAAAATTAAATGTCGAGATAAGATAATTCATTTAAATCATTTTTGTGACATTACGATTATATACTTTGTATAATTTGTCTATAATTATCAAATATTTGCTGCAATAGATTACAAAGTTATTGGGAACAAATCGCTATTAAATAATTTATGTTGATACATTCGTAATATATTAAATATAAATTTAGATCGCACGTTTAGTCTGATAATATTTTACTGGCCGCTGAACTAGTTATTTATAGTTCTCTTGTCTTGATTTTGATAAACTTTCGTTTCGTCTCATTGCTACGCAATTCATATTAATTTTTTGTTACTCCAAATTGTTATTTTATACAACATAACTACGGAAATCTTAAAGAAATGTACTTTTTAAACAAGTCAAATACAAATATAAAGGTTGGCGTACACAAGCGCATAGCAAGTGAAGCGAGCCTTGCTAAGAACACGTTCAATATTTAAATAATATGTTTTTAAACTGTCAAAAAATGTTCACTTTTTTCATCATTTACATTACTTATTTATTTTATTTATGTTACTCTGTACAACAGGAACTTAATCCCAATTACAGTACAGGGTCCACACTCACCGAGCCGCAGTATAGTAGTTCATATAATTTTTACCTTGAGTGAGATTCGAACTCGGGATTTCCGGATTCGAATTCCATATTCATATCCACACCACAGTACTGACGGACAATGCGTACTTTGCGCACTGTTTTGCACCCTAGTGCGTAAAATGACTACTTCGCGCACGCTTCCAAATAGTTGTTTTGTCACGTTTCACATTTTAGTTATACCAAATTCATATTATTTTTGATATTTACTTGAATAAATCAATAAAAATCTTCTTTTTTGACAGTTGTAGAAAAAATGTTGTCTATATTTCATGGACGAAATTCTTGTATTTTGGCGCGTTCGAATGACTTTTTTGTTTCGACTAAAAGTGACATTTCTAAAACAGAATAAAAATTCTGATAATTTACATACTTATATATTTTGACGCAAGACGAAAATATTTTCCAAATTTTATTAATGTAAATATAATTTAATTGTAAGAAATAAATATACCGCATTACAAATCAAAAATTCACTTTTAAAATAAATATATGATCACGCCTTTTACCCATTACTGGGTGTGGCACTCTGCCTAAGCAGATCTCGGTAACTAATATATTCCTTTCGCGTGAAGTGCGGTTACCAGCCGTCAAATCACGACCCCCAAAGATATTAGTGGAGGAGAAGTTACAGGGGTAGATTTAAATTGGTTAAAATTGTTTGTCGGCTGTGGGGATCGAACCAGGGTTCTCAAAATCCACAGGCCGACTCGATAACACTGAGCCACGTATCCCATTTTATTTACGAATAATATATTAGTTGAAGGGGAGGAGAGCTTAAAACATGATAGTTTCAAACATAAAAAAATGTAAACAAACGCTAGACAACATTCAATCAGTTTCAATGGCAGCAGGAATGTAAAAACAGATATTCCTGCACTAATTTCATAATAATTCTGATTGTAGTGCATAATGTGAGTCATCGCTGCTGGAATTCTCTACCCACTAAGGTTTAAGTATGAGGTAAATTTCGTGCGTCAATCAATTTCTGTTCAGCTTGCATTATTTCAACTGATTCATTCGCGGCGTGTTTGAATTTGCGCTACTTTGTTGTACTGGCGTTGATGTCATTCTTGTCGTGTTGCTCTAATCTTGCAATGCGACGAAATTTGACACTGGTTCCGCGTTTTGGTTTATTTTTAGATTAGGTGAAGTAATCATTGAAATGAAGAAATGGAGAAATGTAATAGTAACATGACGTCACGTACATATTTTACAACAAATGAACATTTGTCATTCTTATACTATGTTCAAAGATACTCCGTTATGGCCCTCTCAGCGGGTCTATTGTTAGGGATTTAAGCTTGATTTATAGGGGTGCAAGGACAGGTATGTATTCAGTATTTTCCAATTTCATTTTATTTTTATATATATTATAATAATGAAACAGAGAATTTTGTACAAATATTATTATTGATAATGAAGCAAAAAAAATATGTAATAATACCGGTTTAATTTTGCGAATTCATTATTATTTCAAGTAAATCTGAAATACGTAATCCGCACAGAGATTAGAGATTTCCGAATTTAAATATTTTGCAATCCTACCCTGAGCGCCAACAGGTAGAATCTCTTACTGTGTGCGGTTCAACACAGGCTTAGTAAGTTAAAGCCATAACGGAGTATCTTTGAACATACTATAGCTATATCTTTTGATTTGTGTGCACTTTTCAAAATGTAATTAATTAAAACCTTCACGTTTGTCCATCTAGACGTTTCTATTATATATGTCAGTACGGTGGTGTGGATATCGATACGGAATTCGAATCCGAAGATCCCGAGTTCGAATCCCACTCAAGCTAAATATTATATGAACTACTACAGTGCGGCTCGGTGAGTGCGGACCCTGTACTGTAATTGAGATTAAATTCCTGTTGTACAGCGTAACATTAATAAATAAATATGTATTTGCTATTATTGACCAGAAGATGATTCCATCAATTTTTCGTAAAAAAATCGTGCAAATATGCAATAAATTCGAAATAAATTAATCTAGAATTAATTTCTGTTTTTGTATATATTGATCCTGTTTCAATTTTGGAAAGGAATATATGGCTTTAGGATCCTTGAATAATTTTATTTATTTATTGGACGTTTCGATGGTTAACTCATCATCTTCAGCATTTATTAACACAAAATTATTAAATTCAAGATTTACATGATTTTTACATTTACGACAGTTGCGCATCCTTAAAGCTAATTTCAGCTGTATTAAAATGACAATGAATTAGGATTGGAAAATATTTTTGTGTTAATAAATGCTGAAGATGATGGATTAACCATCGAAACGTCCAATAAACAAATAATAGTATTCAAGGATCCTAAAGCCATATATTCCTTCCCAAAAAATCTAGAATTAAATATATCCTCTTGCATGTATGAAGCATGTATTCTATGGGTTTAGAATTTGTTGTACTCTATAAGATGCATACGTAATGTACATTGTCTGAATAAATAAATATATCATCACGCCTTTTACCCATTACTGGATGTGGCAGTATGCCGTAAGCAGATCTCGGTAAGTGATATATTTCTTCGTGTGAAATGCAGTTACCAGCCGTCAAATCACGGCCTCCAAAGATATTAGTGGAGGAGCCACAGGGGTAGATTTTTTAAATTGGTGAAAATTGTTTGTCGGCTGTGGGGATCGAACCAGGGTCTCAAGATCCACAGGCCGACTCGATACCACTGAGCCACCTACCCCATACGTAATGTACATTGTCTGAATAAATAAAATAAATAAATATATCATCACGCCTTTTACCCATTACTGCGTGTTTCACTCCGCCTAAGCACATCTCGGTAAGTGATATATTTCTTCGTGTGAAATGCGGTTACCAGCCGGCAAATCACGGCCCTCAAAGATGTTAGAAGAGGGGGAGCCACAGTGGTAAATTTAAATTGGTGCGATACCACTGAATATTTCACTCGAAAAATTTCAACCAATCAGGTTACACTATTTTTTTAATTTCGACCAATCACAATCGAATATCAGTGAATATTTTGCACAAATGCAATATCCGGGTATTTGCACAAGTGCAATACTCGAATATGTCAATTTGACAACACTAATGACAAATTTACATTTGTTTAATAACGTTTCTAAGAAAATTGTTTTATTGTTTACACCACTTGATAAATATATATTTTTTATCTAAAATTGCATTGGACGTTTATCAAGTGTTAAAGATCTGACAACTGACGTTTATATGACAGTTTAAATAAATATTAAATTATAATAAAAATAATTTAAAATATCGAATGTGAACTTTTTCTCGGGAAATATTCTACCAATATACCACTCGTGCAAGTCAAATACAATCAGAATATTTTCGCTCGTGCACGTTCGTGCACTCGAGAAAATATTCAGGTATTTGCCTTGCACTTGTGATATAATTATTGAATATTATAGTCTAATTAACTTACATGAGTGCCGGCTTCTATGGAGCTATCTCCAACGACAATTTTCTCGCCATTGATCATAGTAGCATTGATCACGAACCCAAGATTCTCCTTCGGGTTCTTGAACCACTCGGACACCATCACCGTAGCGTCCAGCTTAATCCACCTCCCCTGTCCTTCACCTTGTCTCGTGGTGGTAACACCACGTTGCTGAAGAACTGGAAGATCACGCGATGTCTCTCCACGCACCACGCGTAACACACGTACATGTAAGTCACGTGTGCTGGCGCGCGTGGTACCTGAACCACGTACCCACAAGTACAGGGTGGCAAGTTTCACGCGGTGCCGCGTGACGTTCTCGGAGAATTGGAAGTATTGGATGCCGTGGCCTCGCCAGCTATGCCGAAGCTTTGGACCTGGAAAAGAAGAAGATTGTTTTTTATTATATGCAGCTTTGTTTGTTTGATGTAGATGGTGTGACAACGGCACGTGGATTTTATTTGTGACTTTGTACAACAAGAGGTGGGCGAGCGTGTTAAGGCACATCTCTTAACATACTGTGACGTCACCCGAACCAAGGTTCGTCAGTTCGAATCCGTCTATCGACAATGTATGATTTGTCGTAAAATATAAAAATACAGCTACATGTATTTATCGCTATAAGCTAGTCACTTATACGCCTTAAATAATGTATCATTCGACTACGAAAACCGGCAGTACGGCAGTGTAAAAACTGCGGCTCGGTGTGTCCGGTAGGCCCAGGAGGTTGATTCTGTATCTTGCGTGACTACTTGCGGCACCCATACTAACACAGATATGTCACATGCATATAGTAAATCATCTATCGGACATTTAAAGAACTAATGGGTATGACGTCACTTCTTGCGAGACACGCAAATATAGATGCGTGACCTCCGTAGCTCCTGTTTCTTACTAGCGACACTACCTGTCTCATTCTAACATTATGTTTGTCTTTTACTTTCTTGTCATTTTGCGTTATCAATGCCATATCTGCCATAAAGTTTATTAAAATTAGTTTTTGTTCCTCTGTAGCGTTCATATCACGTTTTCTATCTTCTGCCATAATAAAATCGTATAAAACAAACTACAAAACGATGTTGACAAACAATGACATGTGATTGCAACTGACAGTTATAGTTTCAAAACCATTACCAACACTAAACTTGGCGCGAAAACGTAAAGCACGGAATTCCCTATGCTCGACACCAGAAAAGAATCGGTGACGTCATACATTGTACTAACGCAAATGTATTCACGCAAGTACTCACGCAAGATACAGAATCAACCTCCAGGCCCGATTTGGGCTGTAGCGCCATCAGAAGAAGAAGACAACAAGAGGTTAATATGAATGATAGTGAGTATCCCGTTTGTGAAAAGTGTTTGTCGCCGCCACTGTGTCTCGTTGCATGTGGCTTGCTTTATGATTTCCGTCAACACACAGAGAACGCTGCACTGCACATGATGTGTATGTGCTTCTAGTCACGCTATGGACACTGGCGCCTGTATATAAGTATATTGGTTTCACTTGCATTTGCATCGAATCGGATATGCACTTGCAAACAGCATTGTATTCAGCTTCAATTTATAATACATTTTTTATCCAATCGAACAAAAATAGACATATTTCCGATGTGTACATAATTCGTAATAGTTAATTGCATATTTATTTATTTATGTTACGCTGTACAACAGGAACTTAATCCCAATTACAGTACAGGGTTCGCATTCGCCGAGCCGCAGTGTGGTAGTTCATTTTTAGCTTGAGTGAGATTCAAACTCGGATTCGTCAGATTCGGTAGTTGTGATTTGACAACTGGTTACTGTACTTAACGGCTTAAAATGTGTAGTTTATTAAGATCTGGTAATGCAGAACTGCCATGGCCAAGAATGACCAGAATGTTGACATATAAACATGCAGATGTGAATTTCTGGTTGAACCAGTTCAAAAAGTAAAAAATTTTATTATATGGTTCTATATAGTTCAGAGCACGAGAAATACACTCGTTCAAACCGCGTTTCAATATCTCTTTTAGTTTTTGAGTTACAGCGATTTATGACTTTTTTTAAAGCTCAACTTTGAATGCCCATAACTCAAAAACTAAAAGAGATATTGAAATGCGGTTTGAACGAGTGTATTTCTCGTGCGCTACTTAACTTGTACATGTATTTTGAAAATTTTGAAAATTATACAATTTTTTTCGAAATTTTTTTTTGTCGATATTTCAAAAAGTTGAAGAGATAATGTAAATATGAAAACACCAGTGAATTCCTTGCGTGAAAATACATAGGTATGCAAATTTTCAGAAGAAAATTCGAACGGATATAATTTTTATTACAAAAAATCGAAAATAGCCGTTTTTTTTTAAATTTCTTAAGGGGTACCCCTTGGTGTTTTTACGGATTTTGGCTATTTTTCGTTTTTTTGTAATAAAAAATTTATCCGTGCGAATTTTATTGTGAAAATTTGCATACTTATGTATTTTTACGCCAGAAATTCACTGGTGTTTTCAGATTTGCATTATCTCTTCAAGTTTTTGAAATATTGAGGAAGAAAAATTTTGAAAAATATTGAAAAATTTTAAAAATTTTCAAAATACCTGTACAAGTTAAGTAGCGCACGAGAAATACACTCGTTCAAACCGCATTTCAATATCTCTTTTAGTTTTTTAGTTATGGCGTCTCAAAGTTGAGCTTTTAAAAAAGTCAAAAATCGCTGTAACTCAAAAACTAAAAAAGATATGAAGATGCGCCTTGCGCCATTCGATTTCTCGTGGTCTGAATTATATAGAACCACATTTTAATAACTTTCGATTTTTGAACTGGTTCAACCCAAAATTCTCTTTATTTGTATGTACGAGCTCTTAAACGAAGAATTTGCGAACAAACCTCTACACAAAAGAACTTTTGGATTGTTTTGAGGTTCTAAATTTATACTTAACGTTTAGTTAATGTTAATTCATTTAATTTGTTTAAACTTAAAATGTTACAATTACCATCAGCTTGGTAATATATCAGTTTTCCTACTAGTTACACAATATACTATTATACATTAACTGCTAGTATTAAGCAGCTTTTTACTAAAAAATAATTTAAGAATTTTGCAATTGCAGAACTGCTACATTCAGAATTATTATTTCTGCACAAGCCATCGTATTAAAGCACTCACCTACGCACTTATTACACAACAACATACGAAAAATGGCGGCAGTTAAATTATCTTCAAGTAAACAATCTCTAAAAACATTCTAAGATTATCTAAAAAAATACTAAAGTACTTTTCAGCCATTTATCTTTATTGAAAAAAATCCTGAAGGCTTTCTGAAATATTTCTACTACAAAAAAAAATTGAAAAATTTTGTATATGCCTAAAAAAATGGTAATTTGATTGTTGTGAGTCCAACCCTGCGTGTAATCGTAAGGAACTCCCCTAGTGCGTGTGTGTGCGTGTGTGTGACACGCACCATACGTGATGCGTGTTTCAAGAACAATAAACATGTCAATTATGTGTAATTTCATTCGCTCGAGCAATAAAATGCACCATGTACATAACGTCCATGACTCGTATGCCATTGTGAGGGTGTTGACAATGACCCTCGCTGCGGTTCAAACTGCTTCATACACATTCATTATTTTTATTTAACAAATAATAGTTTGCTAAGTCCGAAAAGCACTTTTTTCAACATTACTTTTTTACAATTTTCACCAATTTAAATCTACCCCTCTGGCTTCCCTTCCAGTAATATCTTTGGGGGCTGTGATTTGACGGTTGTTCACGCGCATAAATATATCAATTACCAAGATCTGCTTAGGCAGAGTGCCACAACTAGTAATGGGTAAAAGGCGTGATGATATATTTATTTATTATTTTATTTTTTTAAATTTATATATCGGACCAATTACAAAGGTCATATGCCGATATGTCCTTTGTATGGTCGCCTCGGGCGGGACCCGAACCCACAACCTTATGGTTGTGAGTCAGGCCCTCAACAATTTATTTATTTACTTGTGAAAATCATATTTTCCTCACTCAATTATGTCAGGAAAATATCATTTTACACGTATTTTATTATTTTTGTTTGTGGTGACCAAGGAAACGTGATGTGCATTTGTAAATACAACTCCTTTGGTTTATATAAAATAATTTCTTGTATTAATTAACGTAAACGTTAAATAGTTATTTTTGTATAAAGTGTGCGAAATGACTGTTTTTTGTTGACTTTTAGTCATTCGAACGCGCCAAAATCATTTTGTTTACAACTGTCAAATATAAATAAATAAATATATCATCACGCCTTTTATTCATTACTGGGTGTGGCACTCTGCCTAAGCAGATTTCGGTAAGTGATATATTATTTCGCGTGAAGTGCAGTTACCAGCCGTCATATCACGGCCCCCAAAAATATTATATAATAACACAATAATTATTGATTTATACAAGTAAATTAAAGGAAAACAATTAAAAATATTATTGAGGTATTATAACCAAGGAACGTGAAAAACAATTATTTGGAAACGGGCGCAAAATACTCATTTTTCGCACTAGGGTGCAAAGCAGTGCGTAAAGTATGCTTTGTCATGGTAATGTAAATAATGAAATATTAGTGAAAAAAGTGGTATTTTTTGAGTTATGGAAAAATGTAATTTTCACATTTAATAGTATTGCAAAACTTGCTATCGCTTCTGCATCAATTTTCGTACTAGTTTTGCAATGAAACTCTTTCCTAACTAGTACAATATAGTTAGTACTATTAAATAGATGGCTCAGTGGTATCGAGTCGGCCTGTGGATCTTGAGAACCCTGGTTTGATCCCCACAGCCGACAAACAATTTTCACCAAATTATATTTACCTCTGTGACTCCTCCACCACTAATATCTTTGGGGGCCGTAATTTGACGGCTGGTAACCGCACTTCACGCGAAATAATATATCACTTATCGAGATCTGCTTAGGTAGAGTGCCATACCCAGTAATGGGTAAAAGGCGTGATGATATATTTATTTATATTTTTATTTTTTAATCAATGAATGCAATAAACATATTTTCAAAACAATGTCATACATTTTCTGTTGTCAAAGGTTACTAAATTATTTTAGAAAAAAAAAAATTCAAATAAAAGTTTTAGACTACTAAATTATCTATAATTTTTATTTGAAACATTTTTTTAAAAAACAATTCAGTAACGTTTTACAGGGGAATATATACAACATAAAATAATAATGGGGTAGATGGCTCAGTGGTATCGAGTCGGCCTGTGGATCTTGAGAACCCTGGTTCGATCCCCACAGCCGACAAACAATTTTCACCAAATTAAATTCTACCTCTGTGACTCCCCCTCCACTACCATCTTTGGGAGCCGTGATTTGACGGCTGGTAACCGCACTTCACGCGAAAAAATATATCACTTATCGAGATCTGCTTAGGTAGAGTGCCACAACCAGTAATGGGTAAAAGGCGTGATGATATATTTATTTATATTTTTATTTATTTATTAAATAAATCAACGAATGCAATAAACTTATTTTAAAAACAATGTCGTACATTTTCTACTGCCAAAGGTTACTAAATTATTTTAGATAAAAAAATTTCAAATAAATGTTTTAGACTACTAAATTATCTATAATTTTTATTTGAAACATTTTTTTAAAAAACAATTCAGTAACGTTTTACAGGGGAATATATACAACATAAAATAATAATGGGGTAGATGGCTCAGTGGTATCGAGTCGGCCTGTGGATCTTGAGAACCCTGGTTTGATCCCCACAGCCGACAAACAATTTTCACCAAATTATATTTACCTCTGTGACTCCTCCACCACTAATATCTTTGGGGGCCGTAATTTGACGGCTGGTAACCGCACTTCACGCGAAATAATATATCACTTATCGAGATCTGCTTAGGTAGAGTGCCATACCCAGTAATGGGTAAAAGGCGTGATGATATATTTATTTATATTTTTATTTTTTAATCAATGAATGCAATAAACATATTTTCAAAACAATGTCATACATTTTCTGTTGTCAAAGGTTACTAAATTATTTTAGAAAAAAAAAAATTCAAATAAAAGTTTTAGACTACTAAATTATCTATAATTTTTATTTGAAACATTTTTTTAAAAAACAATTCAGTAACGTTTTACAGGGGAATATATACAACATAAAATAATAATGGGGTAGATGGCTCAGTGGTATCGAGTCGGCCTGTGGATCTTGAGAACCCTGGTTCGATCCCCACAGCCGACAAACAATTTTCACCAAATTAAATTCTACCTCTGTGACTCCCCCTCCACTACCATCTTTGGGAGCCGTGATTTGACGGCTGGTAACCGCACTTCACGCGAAAAAATATATCACTTATCGAGATCTGCTTAGGTAGAGTGCCACAACCAGTAATGGGTAAAAGGCGTGATGATATATTTATTTATATTTTTATTTATTTATTAAATAAATCAACGAATGCAATAAACTTATTTTAAAAACAATGTCGTACATTTTCTACTGCCAAAGGTTACTAAATTATTTTAGATAAAAAAATTTCAAATAAATGTTTTAGACTACTAAATTATCTATAATTTTTATTTGAAACATTTTTTTAAAAAACAATTCAGTAACGTTTTACAGGGGAATATATACAACATAAAATAATAATGGGGTAGATGGCTCAGTGGTATCGAGTCGGCCTGTGGATCTTGAGAACCCTGGTTCGATCCCCACAGCCGACAAACAATTTTCACCAATTTATATCTACCTCTGTGACTCCTCCACCACTAATATCTTTGGGGGCCGTAATTTGACGGCTGGTAACCGCACTTCACGCGAAAAAATATATCACTTACCGAGATCTGCTTAGGTAGAGTGCCACAACCAGTAATGGGTAAAAGGCGTGATGATATATTTATTTATATTTTTATTTATTTAATCAACGAATGCAATAAACATATTTTAAACAATGTCATACATTTTCAGCTGCCAAAGGTTACTAAATTATTTTAGATAAAAAAATTTCAAATAAAAGTTTGAGACTACTAAATTATCTATAATTTTTATTTGAAACATTTTTTTAAAAAATAATTTAGTAACGTTTTACAGGGCAATATATACAACATAAAATAATAAGTTTTCTGTGCTGGCATAAAATACATTTCAATTGTAATATCTCATTACAATAAATTAATTTAATTTATTATTTCAGAACGAGCATGTACGAACCTTCCGAATTACCTGGCATTCGGTCCAACACGACTTGGTATGTTAGTAACGCCGCGATTTTTCACTGAGTGTGTGTGTTGTGTATACTATTCCTTTATTTATTTATTATGTGCGAATTTAACAAAGTATTAGTGGCATATTATATGCAAAAGTGTAGTGTGTTTAGTGGTGTACCGTGGACATCATGCAGAAAACCAATATTGAAACCAACGAGCAGTACGTTTAAATTTTATATTATTTTGCACAAAATGGCAGCTTCAAAATACTTGAAATTAAAGATTTGAATTAAGTTTTAGACTGTATAGATTATTGTTATAAGCTTTATAAGATAGCTATTGTCTTAAAAATAATTAGCAGCCATTTTGTGTCAGTCACATGTTTATAAAAACAAATCCGGTCTGTGTGTTGTAAATAAAAACGCATTTTATAAAAAAAATAAACAATAATGAAATGCACTTTGTGAAATGATAATCTTCATATAAATAAGATTACAATATAGAGCAACAATGAGAACAGTATTGAGCTGTGTGTGGGAGTGAGTGAGATGGCCTGTTATTCTTGACCTGGTACAATTTAATTATCAGTTGTTTGACATTTTCATAGATAATTTTTTTATAAATCATAATATTTTATTAAGTATTATGAATCATTGTTTTCATAAATAACTATAATATATCTTAACGACCATTACTTTGTAATAAGTTGTGCGTACTCTATTATCTACTCTAGTAGGCTACTAGACAATCATTTAAAGTATTAATCCGTCTAATAATAAACTAATTTATATTTTCTATTGATAAGTGTAAAGAAAATAATATTGTGAAAACAATAAATATGATTATCAGAAAATAGAACAAGTCTGGTGCCAAAGTGGCGCCGCCATAGAAACTGCGGAATATTTCAATAAAACTGCAGAAGTGCAGTTTTTAATCACAGAAGCCGCGAAAAAAAAAACGATTTCGTAATCATGTCTACGCAAATATTCACGAATCATTTGTGTACTTTCTCCTGCATGCCTACTACGACTTTATTTCCTGTTTAAGTAGCCGAATTTCTATTTAACTGCAGGATTTTTTGCAGGAAATTAGGAAAGTAACAAACTTGCCTTTATATATATATATATATATATATATATATATATATATATATATATATATATATATATATAAAAGGATATACATTTTTTATTTCGTCTGTTTATAAAATATGAAATGATTATAGACTTTTTTGGAATTCAGTCAATTTTTACTTTTTATTATTAAGTTGACGTTTCGGCTAACACTTTATCCTTCTTCAGGACTCTATTATAATTAAATAAATTAACAATAATAAATAATGAATTAATTATGGGGTAGGTGGCTCAGTGGTGGATCTTGAGAACCCTGGTTCGATCCCCACAGCCGACAAACAATTTTCATCAATTTAAAATCTACCCCTGTGGCTCCCTCTCCACTAATATCTTTGAGGGCCGTGATTTGACGACTGGTAACCGCACTTCACGCGTAGAAATATATCACTTACCGAGATCTGTTTAGGTAGAGTGCCATACTCAGTAATGGGTAAAAGGCGTGATGATATATTTATTTATTTTATTTATAAATAATTAATAGAAAATATAAAATACTTACAATAATAATAATTAATAAATAACATTCATAGAAAAATATTAATAATGATAGAAATTTTTTGAAATATTTTGATTAAATATTACATGTCAAAAATTATATTTGTAAATAATATTAAAAAACAGTATTTGAAAAAATGTAGAAGAAGACTTTGAAATAATAAATAATTTAATTTTGAATGATAATAGCTTGATCAAAGAAAATTAATTAATTAATTTTAAAATAAATTTTTAAAATAAAATAAATAAATAAATATATCATCACGCCATTTACCCATTATTGGGTGTGGCACTCTGCTTAAGCAGGTGATATATTTTGTCGTGTGAAATACGCTTACCAGCCGTCAAATCACGGTCCTCAAAGATATTAGTGGAGAGGGAACCACAGGGGTAGATTTAAATTGTTGAAAATTGTTTGTCGGCTGTGGGGATCGAACCAGGGTTCTCAAGATCCACAGCCCGACTCGATACCACTGAGCCACCTACCCCATAATTATTATAATTATTATAATTATTTTAATTATATTTAAAAATTCTAAAATATGAGTATACGTAGCATTTAATTTTTCAATATCAGATCTATTGTTAATATTGTTAATAGTTTTAGCCGAAACGCCGACTTAATAATAAAAAATAAAAATTAACTGAATTCCAAAAAAGTCTATCATTTCACACTTTATATATATATATATATATATAGATCAATGTCAAGGATGACTAGATGTCGACTTGGCGAAAATTTATCATTTTCACATTTTATAGCTCTGATTATTATTCATCTTAACCGCGACTAAATTAGCAACACACTTATCTACTACTAAGTTGATTATGGTCATGTTCACGTTCACGCACCCGCGTGACCTTCACTCTCAACTCGAGGTGCAATTGCACTTAATTGCTCGTGGTTCATGGCTATAAGATGAAATCAAATAGCGGCCAGTGCGAGATATAATGCTAGGCTCAAATAATAGCAAATATTTCAGTTATTATTTATTTATTTATTTATTTATTTATGTTACTCTGTACAACAGGAACTTAATCCCAATTACAGTACAGGGTCCGCACTCCCAGAGCCGCAGTGTGGTAGTTCATATAATTTTTAGCTTGAGTGAGATTCGAACTCGGGATCTCCGGATTCGAATTCTATATTGCTATCCACACCACAGTACTGACGTATGTTATGCATCAAGGAAGAGAAACAAGCGATTATTCCCGCGTGTGAAGTTTACATAAGGGATAATCGCGCCCTCCCGTGAAGCATATTATACTTTTCGTAACAAGTGCACAAAAATTACTGTCTTATCGGGACAAATGTCAAATATGGGTTGTGTAACTAGTTATCTAAGAAACGCCGCAAACAGCTAATAATCGTAGTCTTTAGGGAGAGAAACATGCTACCTAGAGAGAGAAACATAATGTGTCTCTCCCTAGGGGAGAAAAGCAGTGTTTCTCTCTCTAAAATTAGGGAATAAGAACGTGTTTCTTGTGCATGTGTTACTTATATGAACCACTTCACCACAATCACATGATACGTTAGTACGGTAGTGTGGATAGCGACACGGAATTCGAATCCGGAGATCCCGAGTTCGAATCTTACTCAAGCTAAAAATTATATAAACTACTACATTGCGGCTCGGTGAGTGCGGACCCTGTACTGTAATTGGGATTAAGTTTCTGTTGTACAGCGTAATATAAATAAATAAATAAATAATATAATTAAATATAAGGTTATGTTATGAATTCTATTGTTTTCTTACTAATTGTTTTTTTTTCTGTTGCAGGAAAGGTAAGTCCATATCCCTCATGTTCTTAAGATTTCTGCACAATGTAAGTAATCAATTTTTTCGCCCTTATACGGAAAGAATATAATTGCTGCTTGCTCGTAAATATATTTTATTAAGAATGTAATCTAGAGATGCAACTAACGCTAATAACGCAATTCTAGTAAAAATAACTAAATTTCTGATGATATGACTACCTGGAACTTCTAGTAATAAATAGCCAAATCATGACTCGCCATTTTGTCTTGTAGTATTTAATTTATTAGTAATTCTTAGGATACTGTACTTAATTATATGCTAGGTAATTAGTTCAACAAGTTTATTTTTCACTAAATTTACTAATTAGAATGCACTTATTGAACTGTTTGTCAAATTTTTCTACGAAATTTTCAATTAGCACAAAAAAAACATATTTCTGCTGTCAACAAATTCTATTTTAGAAAGAAGAGCTTTAAATAAATGTACATTTGAAGCTTTAAAGTTGTACTAAGTCGAGTATATATCGCTGATGCAGGGTGTCAATTTTGTACATTTGTTTGGGGGTAGGTTGCTCAGTGGTGGATCTTGAGAACCCTGGTTTGATCCCCACAGCCGACAAACAATTTTCACCAAATTAAATCTATCCCTGTGGTTCCTCCTCCACTAATATTTTTGGGAGACGTTATTTGACGGCTGTTCACGCGCATAAATATATCACTTACTGAGATCTGCTTAGGCAGAGTGCCACACCCAGTAATGGATAAAAGGCGTGATGATATATTTATTTATATTTATTGTTTAGTACAAATATTTATAAAATCTGTATTTCTAATAACTGATAGTTAAAAATACAGTTACTAATAGAAAAAAGTACGAGAAATCCAAATTTTAAATTCGATTTAAATTAAATCTACTCGTTTTAAAATGAGGGGCTCTCAAAGTTGAGTATTTTTTAAATAACAAAAGTTTCCCACAGATTGTCATTTTCTGCGTTAAAAAAATCTCATTAAAATTCTCCCACAATAATTTAAGTTCAACCCCTTCAGTAAAAAATGTTCTCACCCCTTGGATCTCTATGAGAGTCTTACCGCGTGTTGTCAAACAGCTGGTGTGTATGACAGAGAACGATTGATGCCGGTGCTTTGAAGTGGGAGAGAAACAGATGCTATGTTGGACCATATGTTAGGAGGTTAAAAATAACAAGCACCCCTTGGGTTACCGGGTTTTTTGTGTCCGCAACGCGGGTGACACCTGTTGATATACTCTGCAGGCCAGTATTCGCCCAAATTGACACTACAAATTATTTACAGGATTTTTAGGAACAAAATTCTTTATTCCATAAAATAATGGAGTAGATGGCTCAGTGATATCGATCTTGAGAACCCCGGTTCGATCCCCACAGCCGACAAACAATTAAATCTACCCCTGTGGCTCCTCTTCTACTAATATCTTTGGTAGGCGTAATTTGATGGCTTAAATATATCACTTACTGAGATCTGCTTAGACACAGTGCTACACCCAGTAATGGGTACAAGGCGTGATGATATATTTATTTATTTATTTTAAACAAAATTCCTTTCATCTTTTATAAAAACATTCTAAAGTATTTTGCCTTAAAAATGCGAATTTATAAATTGTAATATTTAAAGAAAAATTTTTCGATAAAATTTCAAATAGTTATTAGGTCAAAAATGATATAATTAGATTCCAACAGCGTAGCTGAAGAGAATTAAGTGTCAATTTTGACACGAATTTTACCAAATAAATTCATGGCTCGACATATAAATGATCCATTAATTCCTGAATAAAAATAAAAATAATAGTTTAAATAAATAAATAAATATATCATCACGCCTTTTACCCATTACTAGGCGTAGCACTCTGCCTAAGCAGATCTCAGTAAGTGATATATTTATGCGCGTGAACTGAGGTCAAATCACGGCCCTCAAAGATATTAATAGAGGGGAAGCCACAAGGGTAGATTTAAATTGGTGAAAATTGTTTGTCGGCTGTGGGGATCTAACCAGGGTTAAAATGCCAAAATATTCAATATCAACAAACAGTTGCCTAGAATATGGTGCAGCACTTTAAGCTGAATTTCCTGCTAGCAGGATTAAATATGCTAGCGTATGCCCTGATACTTTTATGTGGCCTGTGAACAATCTGAACTCATTTCAATTATTTTAATCAAATCTAGCAAGGAACAATATTTATATGCGCATGATTTAGTACAAATTTTAAATTAATTTGAAAGAAAATTTAACCATAAAATATCAAAATAAACACTTGTCTAAGTCTCACAAAATTCAGCCTCCAAGTCACCTTATGAGGGCATCGTCAGAGGCTGGCCAGCACAGTTGGTAACCATAGACGCGTTTCGCCCTTAATTTTGTGAGACTTAGACAAGTGTTTATTTTGATATTTTATTATTAAACCTAGTTTCACCAAGTGAGCATTTAAAGACAATTAATTTTGTCTTTGTTGTTTTTTATTTAAATTGCTATTTCGTAGCTTTTGCTTTTTTCGGTAGATGGCATTACTGGTTCGATAGAACCTCTTATGTCATCTTACCGTTCTTTAGAGATCTTATTCTCTGCTGGCACAGTCCTTCGTCACCAGCTTCTTCACGTGAACTTTGTTCTAGGTGAAGAAGTAGGTTATACCATACTGATGAGCTCTAATAAGAGCGAAACGCGTCTATGGTTACCAACTGTGCTGGCCACCCTCTGACGATGCCCTTATAAGGTGACTTGGAGGCTGAATTTTGTGAGACTTAGACAAGTGTTTATTTTTATATTTTATTATTAAACCTAGTTTCACCAAGTGAGCATTTAAAGACAATTAATTTTGTCTTTGTTGTTTTTTATGAAAATTTAACCTATTTACCAAAAACTTAAATGAGAAAAATAACTGCTATATTAGAAATTTAAGAACATTATTAAATGTTTCATTGTTTTATTTTGAATGAAAAAGTTTGGCAATGCCTGCTCTAGATCCTGTAGATCCTGTAGGTACCTCATCATACCACCTCCTATTGCTCTGCAACCTCAGATCTTCAGCTAATAGAAAATACTAAAAAATAAAGTGAAACTTTTCCGAAAGAAAAAAAACTAATGAATTTTTTTGAACAACGACAATTCGCGAGTTAGCGGTCACACGTGCGGCTGTATTAATCACAGACATACGTCACTCAGTGTCAGAACAGTGAACCTACACACATACATACACAAAGACAATAAGTAGCCATAGCCATACGCGATCTAGTAGTGATAGCAAAAACCGTCGGTGATTTTTTCGACAACTCAACGATTCAAGTTTCTGTTTTATGAGTTCATCTGACGTAATTATATCTGGCCAGCTGATGACTGGTGATTGAGAATCTATATATAGGAAGAAGATTCGAATTACACGTCACTTTGTGTCGATATATTCATTGAGACAAATTTTAAATAGAGAAATTTTGCTACACAGAGAATGAATACTATAAAACCAGTCCTTTCTCATTACGTTCAAAATTATGTCTGGTTTTATAAAGAACAGAATCAATTTGCTTTTATATTAAATATATTTAAATAAACAAATTTGAATAAATTTGAATTTGAATTACTTTAAATTACATTAACTAAACGTTAGGTATAAATTTAGAATCTCAAAACAATCCAAAAGTTCTTTTATGTAGAGGTGTGTTCGCAAATAGTTCGTTTAAGAGCTCGTACATACAAATAATGAGAATTTTGGGTTGAACCAGTTCAACAATCGAAAATTATTAAAACGTGGTTCTATATAATTCAGACCACGAGAAATCGAATGGCGCAAGGCGCCTCTTCATATCCTTTTTAGTTTTTGAGTTACAGCGATTTTTGACTTTTTTTAAAGATCAACTTTGAAAGCCCATAACTCAAAAACTAAAAGCGATATTGAAATGAAATTGAACGAGTGTATTTCTCGTGCGCTACTTAACTTGTACAGGTATTTTGAAAATTTTGAAAATTTTTCATTATTTTTCAAAATTTTTCTTCCTCAATATTTCAAAAAGTTGAAAAGATAATGAAAATCTGAAAACACCAGTGAATTTCTGGCGTAAAAATACATAAGTATGCAAATTTTCACAATAAAATTCGCACGGATAAATTTTTTATTACAAAAAAACGAAAAATGGCAAAAATCCGTAAAAACACCAAGGGGTACCCCTTAAGAAATTTTTAAAAAACGGCCATTTTCGATTTTTTGTAATAAAAAATGTATCCGTTCGAATTTTCTTCTGAAAATTTACATACCTATGTATTTTCACGCAAGGAATTCACTGGTGTTTTCATATTTACATTATCTCTTCAACTTTTTGAAATATCGACAAAAAAATATTTCGAAAAAAATTGAAAAATTGAAAAATTTTCAAAATACATGTACAAGTTAAGTAGCGCACGAGAAATGCGCTCGTTGAAACCGCATTTCAATATCTCTTTTAGTTTTTGAGTTATGGGCTTTCAAAGTTGAGCTTTAAAAAAAGTCAAAAATCGCTGTAACTCAAAAACAAAAAAAGATATTGAAACGCGGTTTGAACGAGTGCATTTCTCGTGCTCTGAACTATATAGAACCATATAATAAAAATTTTGACTTTTTGAACTGGTTCAACCAGAAATTCACATCTGCATGTTTATATGTCAAAATTCTGGTCATTCTTGGCCATGGCAGTTCTGCAATAGCAGATCCTAATAAACTACACATTTTAAGCCGTTAAGTACAGTAACCAGTTGTCAAATCACAACTACCGAAAAATAAATTTTATTTAGTTTAAATAAGAATTTTAATTCAATAACTGTTCAAAATTACTCCCATTTACCTGTAAACAATATCCTAAACGATTATAAAATGAATTTATAACATTATTTATTTGCTCTGGAGGAATCTCATGCGATGCAACACTAATTCTACGTTTTAATTGTTCTACACTCATTCTACCACCATTATAAAATTTACTTTTTAAGTGGCCCCAAAGAAAAAAATCGTTGGCGCAAGATCTGATGACCTTGCAGGCTACTCCACTTCTGCACCTCGTCCTATCCATCGTTGGGGGAATATCCGGTGCAGAAATAGATGCAGAATTTAATTTTTTCTAATATTTATTGAAACTATTTATGTCAGTACGGTGGTGTGGATAGCTGTACGGAATTCGAATCCGGAGATCTCGAGTTCGAATTTGACTCAAGCTAAAAATGCGGCTCGGTGAGTGCGGACCCTGTACTGTAATTGGGATTAAGTTCCTGTTGTACAGCGTAACATAAATAAATAAAATAATTAGCGAAGTTTTGCGGAAGGGAATGTGAAACAGTTAAGGGCAGTTATTGAACCCTCCCTGTATAGCTCTACAATTACAGAATATCACATCTGATTATCTCGTGTATGTAATGAATGAGTAACAGCATTCATTGCATTAGAAAAAGCGCGTGCTAACCAGAGAGCCAGCACCAGCACGTATGTGCAGAGATGTGCATCTACGTGTAATCTTTAATTGTCTACATCTACACGTAGACAATACGTCGACAATTTTAGCGACGTAGACAATGTAAACAATGCATCTGACAGTTGTAAAATTCAACATAACCTAAATTTATTCCTTCGTAACTATTACATGTATTCGTATTCGTGAGCTCGGGTCATTATCAGTAAAGCCCGGATTTTTAGGCAATTGCCTAGATTCAAATTTTAATATACTTCAGGCAATTTCGTTTTTCTATACATAGGTAAAATGTTTACGTGTAATGGAAAGTTTTTCTTTCGTGCCTTAGAGCCTATTTTTTCTATATTTTGGTTATTGTGCCTATTTTACCTTATACAGCCTATTTTGCCTATTTTTGTTGCCTATTCTAACTTTTATTGAGCAGACAAGGTTTATCATCTACTTCGTTGACTAATTCAGCACTCGACAAAGTGTTTCAACCTAACCTATAATATTTAAAGTTTTTGTGTGTGAATTTAAAATGCCGAAAGAAAAAACGTTTTTAGTCAAAATTTGACGTGGCAATTCAATTGTGTCTTTGCCATTAATCAATGGAGCTGAGGTAACTTTAGACGATATGGCTAAATATAAGAACGCTCTTGTCACATTTTGTGATGTCGAACGAAGTTTTCAACTTACAAGCAAGTTCTGACAGACCGAACACAGTCCCTTTCCGAAAATTTCATAGAGCAATTGCTCTTAATAATTTGTGAATTAAAGTATACTATATAATTTGAATTTGCATAATAGTTAATAAAATGAGAACCTTACATTATTATTTTTCAGTTTGCATTAATTTTTGTTTAAAATTATTATTTTTTTCTAACGAACAGTAGATACGAGTACCAATATTAGAAAAAGGATTCGTTTATTTTTATCAATCAAATTTTTTACATTTAGGCTCCCTAAAATACCGCCTATTTTAGAGTAATTACCGGCCTATATGCCTGCTTATTTGGGTGTGCCTAAATATCCGGGCTTTAATTATCAGTCTTTATATAATAAAACTAATAAAGCAAGTGATCGTACATTACTAGACGAATGTCTGTCTTGGGTCATATTTTTAAAATCGATCAAGCGCCATCTCACCAGACGGAGTTTTCTTTGGCGCTATTTTTAACAGTAACCAGTTGACAAATTTTGAACGTTTTGCCCTGTACAACTAGTTTTTTTTCATGTAATCCCTAGATTAAAAATAAAATCTACATTTAAAATTATCTAGTTCTAGGGATAAAATTTTAATCTGACTTAAGTGAACACAGGTGTTTTCTTTGTCTACATAGTCTACATTGTTTACATGAAAAATGAAGACGTAAACTACATGATTGTTTACACGTAGAGAATGGCGTAGATTACTTGCAGTAGACTACAAGCACATCCCTGCGTATGTGTGGTGATTCTGTAAGACAGGTACACAGCATGCATGCATGCAGTGTCTGGTCCGTGACGTATGAGTGCGACAGACTGCGATGATGAGGTGCTCGTCTCGTCTGGCGGCCGCGGGGTCACCACTGATTGGGAGGTCACTGGGTTATGTAATGTCGAGTCTGCACTACGTCTATACAATACACTCATACAACTACTTCATGTTCAACATAAACACAACATATCGTGCTGCACTTGCAGATCTCTAGACACGAGGAAACTAACTGTCTCCGAGAATAACATACAGGGTGTTTCAGGACTAGAGTAACAAACTTTAACAGCTTATTCCTGAGGTCATTTTGAGCCAAAAATGTCATATGAACATATGTCCTATACCTTCTAGTTACCAAAATACAAGAGGTTGAAGTTCTATAAATAACACGACATTTTCAAATTTTTGTAATCAAGATACTTTCGGAAAACACGAGTTTTATTGAAAAGTCATACCTTATTTGTCTTAATTAATTTTGAAAAGTGTACACAAATGAAAAGATATAGCTATAGTATGTTCAAAGATACTCCGTTATGGCTTTAACTTACTAAGCCTGTGTTGAACAGTAAGAGATTCTACCTGTTGGCGCTCAGGGTAGGATTGCAAAATATTTAAATTCGGAAATCTCTAATCTCTGTGCGGATTACGTATTTCAGATTTACTTGAAATAATAATTAATTCGCAAAATTAAACCGGTATTATTACATATTTTTTTGCTTCTTTATCAATAATAATATTTGTACAAAATTCTCTGTTTCATTATTATAATACAGGGTGTTTCAGGACTAGTGTAACAAACTTGAACAGCTTATTCCTGAGGCTATTTTGAGCCAAAAATGTCATATGAACATAAGTTCTATTCCTTCTAGTTACCAAAATACAAGAGGTTGAAGTTCTATAAATAATACGAAATTTTCAAATTTTTGTAATCAAGATACTTTCGAAAAACAAGAGTTTTATTGAAAAGTCATGCCTTATTTGTCTTAATTAATTTTATTTATTAATATTAACATGCATACGAGTTCAAGGCGCTCATTTTGAACACTTGCTGTAATTTTTTAAAATTTGTTATCTTATTTCATATTGTGTTAACCTATTCCATGTTTGGTTATGTTGTTCTGTGTCTATTTCATTGTGTCATTTTATGTTTTGTTCTCTAAATCGTATTCGTTAATATTAACAAATAAAATTTATTAAGACAAATAGGGTATGACTTTTCAATAAAACTCTTGTTTTCCGAAAGTATCTTGATTACAAAAATTTGAAAATGTCGTGTTATTTATAGAACTTCAACCTCTTGTATTTTGGTAACTAGAAGGAATAGAACCTATGTTCATACGACATTTTTGGCTCGAAATAACCTCAGGAATAAGCTGTTAAAGTTTGTTACACTAGTCCTGAAACACCCTAAAACAAGTTCCGTGTCATATCCTGAAGTAGCCCGGATTTTCATCTTAAACATATTCGTGTTGATACATTTCTATTAGAAATAGTTTCGCTGGCTAACAATTCATTAAAAAATGTGAGGTCGTCCATCTCACTTACAATGAAGCTGTCAGGACCGAGACTCGTCTGAAACCACTGATTCCTTCCGTGTGTCGTCGTCGTCGTCGTCGTCGTTGTATCGGCGACATCACAACATACATCAGTCTTGCTATTAATAGTCATACATGGTTTATGGTTTACGATCGCATAAAGGCCTGTTTGTATTGTAAGCCTTCTCGTAACGTACGCACTAAAAATACGCACATGAATATCTGTCTAGCTAAATACTAGAGTTAGTCTAAGTACTTATTTTTGCTGTGCAATGACTTTACTAAACAAACATCGGAAATTATCTATTTCTTACTATTTTCAGAATATCACATAAGTGTCTACTAAACTTCAGACAAAGTATTTATATTTATATATATTAACCGCACTTCACGCGGAAAAATATATCACTTACCGAGATCTGCTTAGGCAGAGTGCCACACCCAGTGATGGGTAAAAGGCGTGATGATATATTTATTTATTTATTTATTTTTTATATTAAAAAAATATTCTAGATCAATTTATTTCGAATTTATTGCATATTTGCACGATTTTTTTAACGGAAATTAAATAAATATATCATCACGCCTTTTACCTATTACTGGGTGTGGCATTCTGCCTAAGCAGATCTCAGTAAGTGATATATTTATGCGCGTGAATAGTCGTCAAATAACGGCCCTCAAAGATATTAGTGGAGAGGGAGCCACAGGGGTAGATTTAAATTGGTGAAAATTGTTTGTCTGCTGTGGGGATCGAACCAGGGTATTTTAAACAAATTGGCCTTGATGGAATCATCTTTTGGTCAATAATAGTAAATACATATTTATTTATTTATTTATGTTACGCTGTACAACAGGAATTTAAGGGTCCGCACTCACCGAGCCGCAGTGTGGTAGTTTATATAATTTTTAGCTTGAGTGAGATTCGAACTCGGGATCTCCGGATTCGAATTCCGTATCGCTATCCACACCACCGTACTGACGGACATTATTGAAATATCACATTTACCTAAATCTGCTATTTATTTTTATTTCAATTTTTTATTTTTATATGAAGTCAAGGTTTTCCTCTGCGCAAATATATAACTTTTAGATAAAATTTGCATTTATTAATTACTAAGTAAGTCGTGCATTTAAATCTCGCATCATTTTATATCTGTTCCCGGCAAAGTATAAATTCGAATTACGTGCTACATTTCAAATGAAAAAAATATATTATTTATCAATTTTTATATATTATATATATATATATATATATATATATATATATATATATATATATATATATATATATATATATATATATATATGATCACATGATACGTCAGTACAGTGGTGTGGATAGCGATACGGAATTCGAATCCGGAGATCCCAAGTTCGAATCGCACTCAAGCTAAAAATGAACTACTACACTGCGGCTCGGTGAGTGCGGACCCTGTACTGTAATTGGGATTAAATTCCTGTTGTACAGTGTAACATAAATAAATAAATAAATAAATAAATACGTAAGCCGTTATACAGGGTGTTTCAAAATTGTTACAAAAAATTTGAGGGTATATATTATAAGATGTACTGAATACAAAACAAAAATATTTTTTTCAAAATTCGCAAAAATAATTGCACATTACTTGAAACAAACATTTTTTGTGCCACTGGATTGATAGGTTACAGTAATTAATAAACATTAAAATTTATTTAGTCTAAAGTTGTGTAAAAGTTCTTTCAATGTCTAATGTTTACTAATTGTTATTAATTACTGTAACCTATCAGACCAGTAGCACGAAAAATGTTTGTTTTTAGTAATGTACAAATATGTTTACGAACTTCTGAAAAAAAAAATTGCATTGTAATTAGTACATACTCATAATAATTTTGAAACACCTTGTATTTTATTTTTCAAATTATTTAGAATTTCATATATTTAAATATTGAACGTGTTCTTGGAAAAGCTCGCTTCGTCGGGGTTTAAACAAACTAATCTTCAGCCCAAAAAACACAAACAAAATTTGCATGATTTAATACTGCTTCACACTTCTTTGCTACTAACATATACAAGTTGTTCAAATTGTACTATGAGCAATAAGGTATTGTAATTAGGATATACTTAAATAAATTTACCTATCGAAAAAGTAATAATAAAGCAGATAAAAATGGATCCGTTACTATGTCACAATCAACAAGAGAGCGCTAATGATTTTAAATTGTTTAGAGTTGAAATATCTTTAGCGATAATGCGTTCGTATCTGTCAAATAATTGATTTAAATTACAAATTTTTTTGGCAAAGGTCGCCAAAATAACACCAAATGTAAAGTGCGATAACTTGTTCACTTGATGTCATTGGGATTAACTGCTAAAATGTATAGGCGAAAGTGTAATATGTACTTTATCGATAATGCACTTTTCAATGCGGTTCCCAACATTTTTTAGCAACATAACAATCAAATAAGAATATACTTACAAGGTTTAGAAAAGACCATAATCTTTTCCGTTTTGATATGCAAATTATCTTCTTCTTCCATGTAGTTGTATCTATCTCTAAAACCTGGTTGAGGTTGATCCCCTTGCATACCCGGCACCGAGAGATTAGGATACTGCGCTATGACTTCCTGGGGCACTTGAGGAAGCTTCCTTCCCGTAGTGTTGAGCGCATTCTGCATACCTAGCCTCAACAGTATCTGCTGTTTGATTACTTCTAACGACCTGGTGCGTACAGCTTCACGTATCCTGCAACTTCCACATCCTTGCGTCGAAGATGCTTCTTCACTAGGTGTTTGTTCTCTGCTAGAGAAATCATCCACGGAGCCATCTTCATAGCTACGCAAGTTCTTGTGGATTGTATTGGTGATATTAGCCATTCCATCGAATGTGTGTAGACTCGGGGTGAATAACAATACGAGAATGGACGTTGAGATCAAGTGGAAGTGCATGGTGGATGGTTAGTGTTTTTAGTTATCACAAGTTGACATCACTTCACTATGTTTTGTTGTTGGAGGTATCACAGTTTTGGTCAGTCTTGTCTGGGTTATTCGATACTCACATCATTACACTGGTCACTCGACGAGAGAGGATATTCACGGCGTTGATATGAAGCGCGTCTGTAGCGTGAACGTGCAACACTGAAAACATCGTGGCTTCCATGCCGTATATATACACGCCGCGCGAGCACAAACGCACGCACCGAGCGTGGCGCAGCGGTGTCTCGGTGCCTCGGTGCCTCACACTCGAGGGTTGACAGGGAGGAATCAACTCATCTTCACCACCTGTACATTTTTACTTCCTTGAAGTAAAGGAAGTATTGTAATCGCGAAAATTTTCGATTCTCAGATTTCAACGGAAATAGGTATTTTGGCCCTCCCTGAATCCATTTTGACTAATTTCGTCGTGCCATCTGTACGTAAGTACGTACGTATGTACGTACGTATCTCGCATAACTCAAAAACGGTAAGCCGTAGAAAGTTAAAATTTAGTATTTAGGACTGTTATAACATCTAGTTGTGCACCTCCCTTTTTGGTCATTATACAACTACCGGAAGTGGTACTTTACTTGAAGCCTATAATAGATTTTCATGAAAAACTATATTCATATATAATTTAAAACTTTCCAAATTTGGTATATAAGACTACTATATCAATGGAAATAACATAATAGATTTTGGTTAAAATAGACTAACCGGAAGTGGCACATTATATGAAGCTGTTAACAGTTTTCCTTGAAAAAAATGGTATTATTTTAATTTTAAAAATAAGTGCTGCAAATAAAAGGTTTAGATAATTAAATTGTGCGTCTAACACATTAAGAATTTTTAAATTAGCTTTTTGCATAAACGAGATATCTAAATTTAAATATTATATATTTTTAGATTTAAAAAAAAAATTAAGTTTGCTATGGATTAGAACAAAAAATAAAAGATTTAATGTCAAATATGTGCAATTAAAAAAATATCTATAGTTTAATACGCGTACAAGGAAGTCATGTGGTGTCCACATCAGATATTTATTATTACAAAATTTGAACATATTACAATACAAAAACTAGATACACTTAAAGTATTAAAAAAATACTAATTATTTTCAAAATGTAAAATTTTAATTTTACAATTAGTACAATCTAATAAAATGTCAACATAAAAATTAATGTTTCAAATTAATTTAAGGTTAATTTTAAAGCTTCTAATTAGTTTAGTTTCAAAAAATGTTAAAACTTTTCAAATTATGTTTATTAATATTTTATTAAAATATATCACTTACCGAAATCTGCTTAGGCAGCGTGCCACACCCAGTAATGGGTAAAAGGCGTGATGATATATTTATTTATTTTTATTTAATATTTTATTTAACTTTTTAACAATTTTAAATTATTTATAATTAACTTGTAATTCTGGTTAAATTAAAATATCATTATTCCGTAAAATATATCACTTACCGAAATCTGCTTAGGCAGAGTGCCACATCCAGTAATGGGTAAAAGGCGTGATGATATATTTATTTATTTTTATTTAATATTTTATTTAACTTTTAAATTATTTATAATTAACTTGTAATTCTGGTTAAATTAAAATGTCATTATTCCGTAAAATATATCACTTACCGAAATCTGCTTAGGCAGAGTGCCACATCCAGTAATGGGTAAAAGGCGTGATGATATATTTATTTATTTTTATTTCATATTTTATTTAACTTTTTAACAATTTTAAATTATTTATAATTAACTTGTAATTCTGGTTAAATTAAACTGTCATTATTTTGTAATATTATTAAAATATATAGCTCTTAAATAAATTAACGAATTGACACCCCCAATAGTTAGTTCAAATGCCTCAATTTTTATTCTAGATTCAAATTTATGGTATTAAAGTTATTTATTTGCAAAATAAATTTGAAACTCAAAATGAAATTACCGTTGAACCTGCCTGCAAATGTTTTAATTTAGTTGTGCCCCCACTAATTAAAAATTGTTGAATACTTATACTACTGTTTGTTTGCGGTGTCATATAACCGTGCTCTGCAAGAGCAGAGCTGCAACACTCAGCAATATCTGTCGACAACTGATTCACGTAGAAATATATAATCGAGGTTTGTTGAAGGCCGTATTTGATGGCACATTAGAAACTTATTTAATGTAGGGTTCTATATTGTTATAAGAATGATTGAATTTTTTATTCTGTAAAACAACATTGGTTTGTTTAATTAAAGCAAAAATTAATTATTATCTCTATGAATTCAAAATATTTATTTATCACAAAAAATATTCAAGGATAACTACGCATATCCTTGTTTCAATTGTTTATTCTTCCTTCACCTATTTTTTGTTCAAAGATCCTTTTATTTGTTTTGTAACTATTACTAATGATGAAATACTAGTTCACGTAGACTTTAAACTCATGGTTTAAGCATTTTTCAATAATTTATTTTTAAAAATTGCTCCTTCATCAAAATACTGCGATTACTTCATTTCTTATGACACACACACTTTTAAACTACTTGAAAACAGACACAAACAATATTTCAAACATTGCCGAACATTCTTAAAATAAATAAATAAATAAATATATCATCACGCCTTTTACCCATCACTGGGTGTGGCACTCTGCCTAAGCAGATCTCGGTAAGTGATATATTTTTTCGCGTGAAGTGCGGTTACCAGCCGTCCAATCACGGCCTCCAAAGATATTAGTGGTGGAGGAGCCACAGGGATAGATTTTTTAAATTGGTGACATTTGTTTGTCGGCTGTGGGGATCGAACATTCTTCTGTAGGTATATATACATGTTTTATATATAAATTATTTATTCTACGACTTAACTGAAAACATACTTTCCTTGTCTTATATAAATATTTATTTAGTTTTTCATAAATCGTAAAAAAAGAAGAATTATTATTTCAAGAATAAAGTATTATATCCTCCTGCTCCTTTGTACAAGTATAGCTATAGTTCCTGCTGATACAAGGTATACCAGCCGTCAAATAAAAATTCCTAGTAACGCGAGAAAGAAAGCTCTATAATTGTAGATCGTCACAGTAAATTGTTTAAATATTTGTATATGATTTGACGGCTGGTAACCGCATTTATATCAAATATATCACTTACCGAGATCTGCTACGACAGAGTGCCACACCCAGTAATAGGTAAAAGGCGTGATGATATATTTATTTATTTTTATTTATATTGAAAAAAACAAAACAAAATCTCCAGTCATCTATTTGAGAACCGGAAGTGAATCTATACTTGAATAAAGGGTTGACCTAATAAACCAGCTCTTATTGTAGTGAATGCCCCTACCCTACGAACGCCTCTGTTGTGTCACCGCAACCCGTTTCGCGCCACCGTTCGCCGGGTAGCACAGCGCAAGCGTATCATTTAATCCTTATGAATGAATGTTCCTGATGGGAACACTTTACAGGACCTTTAAATTATATCAAACACCACTAAAAATTATTATTATTTTTACTAGAAAAATATTCTAAAATAGTCAAACAATAATGACAGATGTGTAATCAAAGAAAATATACTGGGTGTAAAATTAAAATATATAACATAAGAAATACAGCATTGCCACATTTTGTCCATAATAACCATGCTTGTTACTCTTGCATAAAAAATAATTGAGCATCTAGTAGATACTTAGTAGCTGCAATTTTTAATACTTAACATTTTTTGTATTTACATTTTTGCTCTAATTTTATTAGGGAAGCAACAATCAATACAATTATATTTCCTATGTTACATATTTTGACACCCGGTATAAATACTGCAAAGGTTGGTGTACATACATACATAACATCACGCAATATCCCATTAAATGGGGTAGCACGAACCCGGTAACATTCTCATCCTGACACACGATACTCGTTAATACTTCCTACATACGAACTCTTTCTTTCCTCACAACCAAAATCCATCATCACGCAACAAACATTCATCCATTCGCTCCTGTACACCTGTTTCGTAAATCTTCACTTACGCCCACTTCTCTAACAACGAATCTATAAGAAATGAAGGCAGCATCGCCTGCGCTTGTTTAAAAATACATTTAACACAATTGCAGTTACACACTGTATAGTAAACACTGAAAATGAAGTAAAAAAGATGAGGAAGGAAGGGAGTATCTTCTTGCGCTTGTTTTTGAAACTGAATTCCACACAATTGCCGTTGGACACTCTATAGTAAAAACAGAAAATGAACCAAAAGATAAGAAAGGAAGGATGTATCTATATTATTTGGATAGTTCTGTTTGCAAAGTTTATTTCTAGATAAAGAAGTTTTGTGTATTTATTTATTTGTTACACTGTACAACAGGAACTTAATTCCAATTACAGTACAGAGTCCGCACTCACCGAGCCGCAGTGTGGTAGTTCATATAATTTTTTTTAGCTTGAGTGAGATTCGAACTCGGGATCTCCGGATTCGAATTCCATATTGCTATCCACACCACCGTACTGATGGATAATGTTGTGTGAGAATGAAGATTAAAGATAACTTAAATTTAAAGTTGTTCAAAATTAAAGTTATTTTGAATAAGTATTTAAAGTTAAACATTTTAGTAAAATATTTTCATATAAAATCTGGATGTAGAATTAGTAATTTTGAATTTTTATAACATATTTATGCACAACAGGAAATGCATTCGTATTACAGTAGCTTAAAGTGAAATAAGAACCACCATATTTTAGCGAAATGAATTCAAGTTTGTTAGTTTTGGTCTGTCGTACTCTAAAGCAGGGTTCGTAAATATCATGATATTTATAATAAATATCAAAATATCTGATATATAGGATATATATCAGATACATATCACTTTTTGGATATTTATTTTTTAATTTTAGTTTTTGTACACATTTAGAAAAACTGAAAAATTCGAAAAATTTCACTTTTCCGGAGGCTATATCTCAAAATATCTGATGTGGACACCACATGACTTCCTTGTACACGTATTAAACTATAGATATTTTTTTAATTGCACATATTTGACATTAAATCTTTTATTTTTTGTTCTAATCCATAGCAAACTTAATTTTTAAAAAAATCAAAAAATATATAATATTTAACTTTAGATATCTCGTTTATGCAAAAAGCTAATTTAAAAATTCTTAATGTGCTAGACGCAGAATTTAATTCTCTAAAACTTTTATTTGCAGCATTCATTTCTAAAATTAAAATAATACCATTTTTTTCAAGGAAATCTGTTAGCAGCTTCATGTAATGTGCCACTTCCGGTTAGTCTATTTTAACCAAAATCTATTATGTTATTTCCATTGATATGGTAGTCTTATATACCAAATTTGGAAAGTTTTGGATTATATTTTGATATAGTTTTTCAATATATTATAGGCTCCAAGTATGGTACTTTACTTTCCGGAAGTTATATAATGACCAAAAAAGGAGGTGCACAACTAGATGTTATAACAGTCATAATTATAAAATTTTAACTTTCTACGGCTTACCGTTTTTGAGTTATGCGAGATACATTACGTACGTACAGACGGCACGACGAAATTAGTCAAAATGGATTCAGGGATGGCCAAAATGCGTATTTCCGCTGAAATCTGAGAACCGAAAATTTTCGCGATTACAATACTTCCTTTACTTCGTGCAACTTCTGTTAATTTTTTTTATTCTTTCCTTCGTCTTAACATTTTCTCCCTCTTTATATTCATCTTTCTCTCTATGAATTTTTATTCTCTTTTTGTTGTTAAAATTTTCTAGCTTTTTATTCATCTGCTTGTCGTTTTTCAGAAATGTATTTCTTCATTCTACCCTTCTTTTGCCTGTTTGATTGTTTCTTTCCCATCCTTTAATTATTCAATGAATACAACGAAAGGTGCACAACTAAATGTTGCTAATGCAGTGACATTGACATTTAATTTTTTATTTTTTTCTTATTTTTTGTTCTAATCCATAGCAAACTTAATTTTTTTTAAAAATAAATATATAATTTTTAAATTTAGATATCTCGCGTATACAAAAGGCTAATTTAATAATTCTTAATGTGCTAGACGCAGAATTTAATTCTCTAAAACTTTTATTTGCATCATTTATTTATAAAATTTAAATAATATCATTTTTTTCAAGGAAAACTGTTAGCAGCTTCATGTAATGTGCCACTTCCGGTTAGTCTATTTTAACCAAAATCTATTATGTTATTTCCATTGATATAGTAGTCTTATATACCAAATTTGGAAAGTTTTAAATTATATTTGAATATAGTTTTTCATGAAAATCTATTATAGGCTTCAAGTAAAGTACCACTTCCGGTAGTTGTATAATGACCAAAAAGGGAGGTGCACAACTAGATGTTATAACAGTCCTAAATATAAAGTTTCAATTTTCTACGGTTTACCGTTTTTGAGTTATGCGAGATACGTACGTACGTACGTACGTACGTACATACGTACGTACAGACGGCATGACGAAATTAGTCAAAATGGATTCAGGGAGGGCCAAAACACCTATTTCCGTTGAAATCTGAGAACCGAAAATTTTCGCGATTACAATACTTCCTTTACTTCGTACAAGGAAGTAAAAATAAACAAGATATGGAAATGCGCTCAACGGCGTTGAATTCCCCGTGTCCGAATTGACTTGTAAGCAAATTTTCATACAATTTTATGCAATTTAATATTTTTAATTATTTCCTAAGGGGTACCCCTTTGGTTTTTTCAGATTTTAATTCAATTATCCCAAAAATCCTTAATCGTAGGATTATTAAAACGAAAATTTACATACATATGTATTTTGACCCACTGAATCTAGTGGTGCAATCTTCAAATGCATATGACTTCTGGTTTTCGAGAAAATGTTAAAAAACCGCTTTTTGCGATTTTTTTGGCGGAAAATTGAAAAAAAATCAAAATCGCTGAAACTATGTTTATAAGTTAACTGAAGCACGAGAAAATTAATGCCGTTGAGCGCGTTTTCATATCACATTTAGTTTTTGAGATATAGCCTCGGAAAAGTAGAAAAACTGATAAATTCGAAAAATTTCATTTTTCCGGAGGCTATATCTCAAAAACTATTTCATATTTTTATATAATGGATATATATCATTGCAAAAATATGACGATATATATCAAAATAAATATCATGATATATATCGATCGATATATATCTTCGAACCCTGCTCTAAAGTAATAAAAAATAAATTTGAAAATTGTTTTCATAAATAATGTTACTAGGTAAACATGTTTAAAAACATTAATATTTATAAAACAATAATTTTACGATTTTTTTGTTTTACGTAACAACATTATTGATTTAAATATAGTATAAAGTCAATAAAAATCTTTAATTTATTTCGATAAACAAAAAAATTAATTAGTCAAATCAATAACAAACGAGTAATAAAATTCTTATCAAATATAAATATTTTATATGCAAATTTAAACAATATTAATCTGGCACCCGTGTTCTTAGAAAAGTTTTCAAGTTTCTTGGAATCTTTTCTGCTTGTCTTAGAAATGTATAGTGATATAATAACGGGTTGTTATAATTTTACGTGCTTTTTACTGCAGTGCGTAAAATTGCATAGTAAACGTAAAATGTGTAATCAGCTACCGAGAATTCTGCGAGTCCACTTGTACAAAACATTTATATCAAACTCATTTCTCAATCATTTAACATGCTAAGGGAGTCAAACTTTATTTATTTATCACATCTTTCAACGTTTGAGTTGTCTATTTGTGTAACAGATAACTTAATCTTATAGATTTCTGTAATATACTTTAAGTATTACAGGCAGTTGTAGCACTATGGTAGCACTATCATTTTACAAGTTAGAGTACGCGAAAGATCGCAGATTTTAATATGTAAATATATTTGTATTTTTTTTATTTTTAATTCCTTGTATGAAGTAAAGGAAGTATTGTAATCGCGAAAATTTTCGGTTCTCAGAATAGGTATTTTGGGCCTCCCTGAATCCATTTTGACTAATTTCGTATGTACGTACGTACGTACGTATGTATCTCGCATAACTCAAAAACGGTAAGACGTAGAAAATTGAAACTTTATATTTAGAACTGTTATAACATCTAGTTGTGCACCTCCCTTTTTGGTCATTATACAACTACTTTACTTGAAGCCTATAATAGATTTTCATGAAAAACTATATTCAAATATAATTTAAAACTTTCCAAATTTGGTATATAAGACTACTATATCAATGGAAATAACATAATAGATTTTGGTTAAAATAGACTAACCGGAAGTAACACATTACATGAAGCTGCTAACAGTTTTCCTTGAAAAAAATGGTATTATTTTAATTTTAGAAATAATTGCTGCAAATAAAAGTTTTAGAGAATTAAATTCTGCGTCTAGCGCATTAAGAATTTTTAAATTAGCTTTTTGCATAAACGAGATATCTAAATTTAAATATTATATATTTTTTGATTTAAAAAAAGTTTGCTATGGATTAGAACAAAAAATAAAAGATTTAAAGTCAAATATGTGTAATTAAAAAAAATCTATAGTTTAATACGCGTACAAGGAAGTCATGTAGTATCCACATCATATTTTTTAATTATAGTTACGATATCCTGTTGTGCATCGTAGAAAAAAAGTGATAATTCCGGAACAGTGAAAAACGCGTGATAATATATTAAAATAAATATACGAGTGTAATATTAGAAAAGGTTCTTGCATTTGCGCTCACGTTTTCACCCTGACCTTTGCCTGTCGCTAATTAGAAAATGGAGGCAAAACTGGAGCAGATTTATTTTAAGGAATGAAATTTATGTCTTAAAGTATCAATGGAATATAAATTAGCGTGATTTACGTGTTAATTTTAAGAAATTTTTTTAATTAATCAACCTATGCAAATTTTTGAATGAAATAAAAATTCAAAGATTACCAGGGTACTAGGCCTCTTGCATATTTATATATTTAGGGAATTTTGAGATCCACGTGCATGTAACCAACCAGAATTCAAATCATGGTTGACTCTGTTTATAAATAGACTTAAGTCCGGATTTTCACTTTTCCTGTAGTTTTTTTTAGAATGTTTTTGTTTATACGTAACTTTTGAAAGGCGTCAAACGACATTATTCGTACTTTTGTAATTTGGAAATACCCGATTATTATATTCAAATATAGTTCCGGATTCTTCTTAGTATATCCCACTTTTAATTTAACAGAGTAGGACTTACATTTAATTTATTCATACAAAAACTTTAGTGGTTCAGTGGTGTCTCTTTCCACTAACATCTTTGGGGACCGTGATTTGACGGAACCGCACTTCACATGCGTAAATATATTATTTACTGAGATCTGCTACGGTTGAGTGCCATATCTAGGGTTGTGCATTTGACCAGTCAAATATTTTTCGGTCAATTGACCGACTATTTGACCGGTCAATTGACCAAGAAACATTGAATAAAAATCACAATTAAAATTGTAATATATTTATATAGTACTGTTTACTACATCCAATATTACTGAAAATGAAAAACCAACAACAACTAACAAACAAAACCACATCAAATTCAAAATAAAGGGGAAAATAAAGTAAAAGACGTAATGAAATGAAATAATATGTATTTATTTTATTTGTATGTCATATTTTTGCAATGATATATATCCATTATATAAAAATATCAAATAGTTTTTGTGATATAGCCTCCGGAAAAGTGAAATTTTTCGTATTTTTCAGTTTTTCTACTTTTCCGAGGCTATATCTCGAAAACTAAATGTGATATGAAAACGCGCTCAACGGCATTAATTTTCTCGTGCTTCAGTTAACTTATAAACATAGTTTCAGCAATTTTTATTTTTTTTCAATTTTCCGCCAAAAAAATCCCAAAAAGCGGTTTTTTAACATTTTCTCGAAAACCAGAAGTCATATGCATTTGAAGATTGCACCACTGGATTCAGTGGGTCAAAATACATATGTATGTAAATTTTCGTTTTAATAATCCTACGATTAAGGATTTTTGGTAAAATTGAATAAAAATCTGAAAAAACCAAAGGGGTACCCCTTAGGAAATAATTAAAAATATTAAATTGCATAAAATTGTATGAAAATTTGCTTATAAGTCAATTCGGACACGGGGAATTCAACGCCGTTGAGCGCATTTAAATATCATGTTTAGTTTTTGAGATAACCCCTCCGGAAAAGTGAAATTTTTCGAATTTATCAGTTTTTCTACTTTTCCGAGGCTATATCTCAAAAACTAAATGTGATATGAAAACGCGCTCAACGGCATTAATTTTCTCGTGCTTCAGTTAACTTGTAAACAGGGTTCGAAGATATATATCCATTATATAAAAATATCATATAGTCTATAATAAATACAGTATATCTCTCATTATTACTTTCATAAATTCTGTTAAAATTATATTCTAAAGAAAATTCTTACTTTACTAGCTTTTGACTAACTTCACATCAACGACATAAATCCAAATTGTGTGCCATTTGTGATGTCATTAACGGCAAAGTCTGAACCATTTCCAAAATGTTTATTTGGTACTCATTTTAGAAATACAAATCATTTAATATGGTGGAAAAGTGTAACTATCAATGAGTCAGAGTGGCCAAATAAAAGTACATTTATTGAACTATGTGAACAGTTACACACTGCTGTAGCAGGCACAGCAGGGCTGGAACGATATTTCTCCACTTGGCATTGTCCAATCTCAATTACGTAATCGTCTCGGTATGTTTAAATATTTAAACCAAAAAGAAACTACAAAAAAAAACTAATTTAGATTGGATTTGGCCAAGTGAGTCTCTATCTGCAACGCTATGTTCAGGAAGTTCATCAGAAGATGATGATTTGCCCCTATTTAGGATATAGGATTATTTAAATATTCTTACTATTCTTAGTACTATATAATATTTGTGTATCCATTCAATGTATATTTACTTTTTTTCATTACCTATGTTAATTTTTTATTTAGGAGTAATAATTTATTTTGTATTTTCTATTGTGATAATAAATGTGTACAAAAACTAAAATTAAAAAATAAATATCCAAAAAGTGATATTTATCTGATATATATCCTTTATATCAGATATTTTGATATTTATTATAAATATCATGATAGTTACGAACCCTGCTTGTACGTAATAGTGCTGCAATTGCAGATTTGCGATGATAACATGTTAATGGTAGGTTATTCGTATAATTACGGGAAGTAGCGATTTTATGTTTTAAGTACATCTCTGTAAATTTTTTCAACAATATTTTTTTGTTTAAATGCGTCAAGTAATTGGAATTGTTGGAGAACCCCCTTTATAAAGAACAAAAACAGTGTTGTGCAAAGGAAATAGTTGCATCTTAAAACCCATAAAAGTATTAACAATAGCCTTGAGTCTATAAAAAATAGAAAATGTTGTGTAGCTAAATAATATGTCCTTCTGAAACAAAATACAATCTGTAAAATTCATTTGTTTTGTAGTATTATAGTATGTATTAATAAACAAGTGATTTACAACAAACAAGTGAATGTCACACGTGTCGCGATAAAATAATTAAAACACGGAGTTTTTATAGCAAATTGCCACACGAGTACTTATCAAAATGCACCCAAAGTCATAAAAAATCTGGTTTATGATTAGTAAAACTTTTACGCAGCTTTAATTATGACTTTAAATAAATTAAACTTTACTATTTATTATATTACGACACTTGTATTGTATAGAATACTATAATTACACACTCGAAACTACTTAACTCAAATTCACTACTTCAAAACAATCATAATAATTCATTTGTGTATTGTATACATCATTTTGTTATTTATGCATTTACTACCATGGCCATCTTGTAACGTTCTTGGCCTTAGTCAAATCAATATTAACGATCTTTTCTCTAGAAACAATACCTAATAGTTGAAAACAACACTCTAATTATAATACATTGTTTAACTAGTAGGAAAAGTGATACATTTTCAGTTGAAGGTCAAGTCAAATTATACAAAAACAATAATAATTTATTATTATTTTTCATTTAGAAACGTCATTTTTATGTGCTAGGCCGAAATAGTTATTTGTATATCAACGGAAGAATAACAATTTATTCTAGAAGTACATTGAATTGCGCTTCGCTTATTAGGGCCATTTATTAAATTCCTAGTTACATATTTACAGAGCAAGCACGTCAACTAGCGCCTCTGACAAGATTCGTCGTAACTAACCTAATCCAATAATAAATAAATAAATATATCATCACGCCTTTTACCCATTACTGTGTGTGGCAGATCTCGGTAAGTGATATATTTTTTCGCATGAAGTGCGATTACCAGCCGTCAAATCACGCCCCCATTGATATTAGTGGAGGGGGGGCCACAGGGGTAGATTTAAATTGGTGAAAATTGTTTGTCGGCTGTGGGGTTCTCAAGATCCACAGGCCGACTCGATACCACTGAGCCACCTACCCCATAATATTGAATGTATAAATAAAATATGCAATTTTATTAAATGTATTTCATTTTATCACATTAACTTCAATTTCCAAATGTTTTAAGGTTGATTTACTGTAATTTTCAAATACTTTAAGGTTGTTTTTGTAGCTTAATAGAGTAGTCACTTTCATTTAATTAAAATAAAATTCACTAGATGGCATTATTTGTCCTACCAAATCTGTAAAACACTCACGATAATTTTTATATGGAAAAACAATAGAATGAAATGGCCATAATAAACGTAGCCAAATTGGGCATTGTTTTCTAGTTATGGATATGGCTTTATTGTCATTGCCTAGATCTGCTTAGGCAGAGTGCCACACCCTGTAATGGGTAAAAGGCGTGATGATATATTTATTTATTTTTATTTATTTGAGATGAAAAGTATCACTTTTTACTTCCTTGTACGAAGTAAAGGAAGTATTGTAATCGCGAAAATTTTCGGTTCTCAGATTTCAACGGAAATAGGTATTTTGGCCCTCCCTGAATCCATTTTGACTAATTTCGTCGTAAGCCGTAGAAAATTGAAACTTTATATTTAGGACTGTTATAACATCTAGTTGTGCACCTCCCTTTTTGGTCATTATACAACTACCGGAAGTGGTACTTTACTTGAAGCCTATAATAGATTTTCATGAAAAACTATATTCAAATATAATTTAAAACTTTCCAAATTTGGTATATAAGACTACTATATCAATGGAAATAACATAATAGATTTTGGTTAAAATAGACTAACCGGAAGTGACACATTACATGAAGCTGCTAACAGTTTTCCTTGAAAAAAATGGTATTATTTTAATTTTAGAAATAAATGCTGCAAATAAAAGTTTTAGAGAATTAAATTCTGCGTCTAGCACATTAAGAACTTTTAAATTAGCTTTTTGCATAAACGAGATATCTAAATTTAAATATTATATATTTTTTTATTTTCTAAAAAATTAAGTTTGCTATGGATTAGAACAAAAAATAAAAGATTTAATGTGAAATATGTGCAATTAAAAAAATATCTATAGTTTAATACGGGTACAAGGAAGTCATGTGGTGTCCACATCAGATATTTTATTTGGTGACAAGGTCTTGAAAAAAAATCGTTCCCGTACTGTCGGTCATAACGTACTGAAATAATAAATTATATAGATCAAAAACACACCGGAAAATGATAACTTTTCGTGTAAAATCAAATAAAAAAAATCATTTGTTTAAACTTAAAGTAGAGTGGATTCTGAATGCTTAAAGAATTTGTATAAAACATCGGCGATTTGCTGATCTGTACAAGTGTCTGTTAACAATGTAGAATGGACGTTAAATTGCAACAAAAACTCCAAGAAAAAGAAAGAAAATAATGTGAACCGCTTGTTTGAATCACAAAGGCGATGAAAATAAACGAATGCAGCAAAATAAAAACAAAACAAGAACTAGTTATAACAGTTTAAGATGCATACGAAACGCAGAACGCAGTCGCTTATATTGCATCGGTTCCCAGGCAGTGGCGGCGACAATCTTACACATGCTTCATTCAATGGGGCCCACCAATAGTTTTTTCATGAAACTAAATCTAAACTGAAAATAATGTATAGTTCTAGAAAGTCTTAATTGATATTCATTAGGGCGTAATAACATTTTTTTTTAATTTTGTGACAGTCTTAAAAAAATGTGAATTGTAATCACATATACATGACATACTTTGTCATTCAGAAAAATATAATAAATAAATAAATATATCATCACGCCTTTTACCCATTACTGGGTGTGGCACTCTGCTGTAAGCAGATCTCGGTAAGTGATAAATTTGTGCGGTTATCAGCCGTCAAATCACGGCCCCCAAAGATATTAGTGGAGGAGGAGCCACAGGGGTAGATTTTAAATTGGTGAAAATTGTTTGTCGGCTGTGGGGATCGAACCAGGGTTCTCAAGATCCACAAGAAAATATACAAGGTGTTTATATACTTCTGCACGAAACTATAATGACATATATAATTTGATATACTGATTATAGAACAAAAAATTAGGGTATTTCATTCCTAGCGAACATTTTTAGTGTCACTGGTTTAATAGTACATTTAAATAAAAATAAGGCGTTACAGGACTGCGAAGGCCTACAAAATAATATCATTTTTCAGTTATACATTTCTAAAATTGGTCAAAAATAGTATATTATTCAATGAGTAAGTAATATAAGCTATTACTCATGGGGTAGGTGGCTCAGTGGTATCGAGTCGACCTGTGTATCTTGAGAATCGTGGTTCGATTCCCACAGCCGACCAACAATTTTCACCAATTTAAATCTACCCCTGTGGCTCCCTCTCCACTAATATCTTTGAGGACCGTGATTTGACGGCTGGTAACCGCACTTCACGCGAAAAAAATATATCACTTACCGAGATCTGCTTAGGCAGAGTGCCACACCTAGTAATGGGTAAATGGCGTGATGATATATTTTATATTTTATTTACCTACATAATAACTAATTAATAAATGATTATTTGTACCAATGTGTTTATACTTTTATTTCATTAGTAACATAATTATTAAATGTACTATTAAACTAGTGACACTAAAAATGTTCACTAGAATTGAAATACCCTAATTTTTGCGAACTTCAATAAAATTATTTTAGAAAAAACTAACTGTGCTGGCCAGCCTCTGACGATGCCCTCATAAGGTGACTGAATTTTGTGAGACTTAGCCAAGTGTTTATTTAATATTTTTTATTAAACCTAGTTTCACCAAGTGTATTGATGACAATTAATTTTGTCTTTGTTTTTATTAAAATTATTTTTGTTCTATAATCAGTATATCAAATTATACAGGGTGTTTCAGGACTAGTGTAACAAACTTTAACAGCTTATTCCTGAGGTTATTTTGAGCCAAAAATGTCATATGAACATAGGTCCTATTCCTTCTAGTTACCACAATACAAGAGGTTGAAGTTCTATAAATAACACGTAATTTTCAAATTTTTGTAATCAAGATACTTTCGGAAAACAAGAGTTTTATTGAAAAGTCATACCTTCTTTGTCTGAATTAATTTTATTTATTAATATTAATATGCATACGAGTTCAAGGCGCTCATTTTGAACACTTGCTGTAATTTTTTTTAAATTTGTTATCTTATTTCATATTGTATGGGGTAGATGGCTCAGTGGTATCGAGTCGGCCTGTGGATCTTGAGAACCCTGGTTCGATCCCGACAGCCGACAAACAATTTTCACCAATTTAAAAAATCTACCCCTGTGGCTCCCTCCCCACTAATATCTTTGAGGGCCGTGATTTGACGGCTGGTAACCGCAATTCACGCGACAAAATATATCACTTACCGAGATCTGCTTAGGCAGAGTGCCACACCCAGTAATGGGTAAAAGGCGTGATGATATATTTATTTTATATTTATATTTATAGTTATGGATAATTTAGTTCACTATCTTTTTGATTTGAAGTATATTTTTGTAAAACAATTAAGAAACGTTTGACAGCGGAAAATCAAGTAGGTTCTTTAGAAGCTTCTCTTGTAATTGTAAGATTGTGTTGGTTGTTCTCCCCCCGGTTGCACGGCACTGTACTGATATTTTCCCACATCCGAAACCGACCCAATGTACATAATTAAACACAGAACATGATGTGCGGCCCCCAGCTATCGGTAGGATGAGACGATGAGGTAGATATGTAGGTATATGTTGTATACTATATATAAATTTAAACATTTGCAAAAAAAACTATCATTCATTTTTACCTGCTACCATGGCTCCGTTCGTTGTTCTCACGAGTGCAGGTCTGCGGTAAATTATTCATATTATACCAGGGTTCGAAGATATATATCGATCGATATATATCATGATATTTATTTTGATATATATCGTCATATTTTTGCAATGATATATATCCATTATTTAAAAATATCAAATAGTTTTTGAGATATAGCCTCCGAAGAAGTGAAGTTTTTCGAATTTTTCAGTTTTTCTACTTTTCCGAGGCTATATCTCGAAAACTAAATGTGATATGAAAACGCGCTCAACGGCATTAATTTTCTCGTGCTTCAGTTAACTTATAAACATAGTTTCAGCGATTTTTATTTTTTTTCAATTTTCCGCCAAAAAAATCGCAAAAAGCGGTTTTTTAACATTTTCTCGAAACCCAGAAGTCATATGCATTTGAAGATTGCACCACTGGATTCAGTGGGTCAAAATACATATGTATGTAAATTTTCGTTTTAATAATCCTACGATTAAGGATTTTTGGGAAAATTGAATTAAAATCTGAAAAAACCAAATAATTAAAAATATTAAATTGCTTAAAATTGTATGAAAATTTGCTTATAAGTCAATTCGGACACGGGGAATTCAACGCCGTTGAGCGTATTTCCATATCTTGTTTAGTTTTTGAGATATAGCCTCCGGAAAATTGAAATTTTTCGAATTTTTCAGTTTTTCTACTTTTACGAGGCTATATCTCGAAAACTAAATGTGATATGAAAACGCGGTCAACGGCATTAATTTTCTCGTGCTTCAGTTAACTTATAAACATAGTTTCAGCGATTTTTATTTTTTTTCAATTTTCCGCCAAAAAAATCGCAAAAAGCGGTTTTTTAACATTTTCTCGAAAACCAGAAGTCATATGCATTTGAAGATTGCACCACTGGATTCAGTGGGTCAAAATACATATGTATGTAAATTTTCGTTTTAATAATCCTACGATTAAGGATTTTTGGGAAAGTGATATTTATCTGATATATATCCTATATATCAGATATTTTGATATTTATTATAAATATCATGATATTTACGAACCCTGTATTATACTAGCCAATAGCCTTCTATTATAACAGAGTTCATTTCCTCTAGCACAATGGTTGTACAATCGCTTCACATGCGAGAGATTGCTACATTTTACTTACTTAAACTTATAAAATAAATAAATACAAATATATCATCACGCCTTTTACCCATTACTAGGTGTGGCATTCTGCCGTAGCAGATCTCGGCAAGTGATATATTTATGCGTGTAACCAGCCGTCAAATCACGGCCTCCAAAGATATTAGTGGACGGGAAGTCACAAGGGTAGATTTAATTTGGTGAAAATTGTTTGTCGTCTTGTGGGGATCGAACCAGGGTTCTCAAGAGCCACCTACCCCATAAATGAATTAAATTCTGCATTTATTAAAATTAATTTTAAAAGTTGTCAAAAATGTTAGTAGGACATTTAAAAATTGTTTTTTTATTGTCAATTTTATTGATACAAAATGCCATGGATATATTATTGATTGTTATAAACAAAATAAATATATCATCACACTTTAAACCCATTACTGGTTGTGGCACTCTGCCGTAGTAGATCTTGGTAAGTGATATATTTATGCGTGTAACCAGCCGTTAAATCACAGCCCCCAAAGATGTTTGTAGAGGGAGAACAACAGGCGTACTATTAATGTGGTGAAAATTTGTTCGTCAGTACGGTGGTGTGGATAGCAATACGGAATTCAAATCCGGAGATCCCGAGTTCGAATCTCATTCAAGCTATAAATTATATAAACTACTACACTGCTGCTCGGTGTACTGTAATTGGGATTAAATTCCTGTTGTACAGCGTAACATAAATAAATAAATAAATAATTTGTCGTCTGTGCGAATCGAACCTGAGTCCTCAAATTAATACCACTGAACCACTTTCAGTTAATCTAGAAACTAAAGTAAATGCAAATAAATGAAGCATAATGTATAACATATTTTAAACATGATTTAAACAATAATTAGATATGTAACGAAAAACTTATTTGCCATGTTATTCGCCTATGGCATAGTTTTTATGGAACGCCCTGTATAAATTGGAAAGTCTAGTTGTACTAATATCTTGTAAATCTGCCTTGAAGGGTTCAAAACTATCCCTAACCCTTTATTTAAACTGAGGTAACAGGTCATAAAAACTTGAAAACTATCTGCTCTCTAACAAAAGCTCGGAGAATTTTTTAATAGTGCATGGGTCAATTATATAATGACCGTTGCTACCTGTAATTTAAGGGATGAAACATTAAGGGATAATCATTCACCCTTATTTTAATTTTAGACCAGTTAGGAGTAACACACGGAATATTAATATGGGAAATAACTATTTTAAAATAATGTATTTTTAATTCCTTGTACGAAGTAAAGGAAGTATTGTAATCGCGAAAATTTTCGGTTTTGGCCCTCCCTGAATCCATTTTGACTAATTTCGTCATGCCGTCTGTACGTACGTATATACGTACGTATGTATCTCGCATAACTCAAAAACGATAAGCCGTAGAAAATTGAAACTTTATATTTAGGACTGTTATAACATCTAGTTGTGCACCTCCCTTTTTGGTCATTATACAACTACCGGAAGTGGTACTTTACTTGAAGCCTATAATAGATTTTCATGAAAAACTATATTCAAATATAATTTAAAACTTTCCAAATTTGGTATATAAGACTACTATATCAATGGAAATAACATAATAGATTTTGGTTCAAATAGACTAACCGGAAGTGGCACATTACATGAAGCTGCTAACAGTTTTCCTTGAAAAAAATGGTATTATTTTAATTTTACAAATAAATGCTGCAAATAAAAGTTTTAGAGAATTAAATTCTGCGTCTAGCACATTAAGAATTTTTAAATTAGCTTTTTGCATAAACGAGATATCTAAATTTAAATATTATATATTTTTTAATTTTTTTAAAAATTAAGTTTGCTATGGATTAGAACAAAAAATAAAAGATTTAATGTCAAATATGTGTATAGTTTAATACGTGTACAAGGAAGTCATGTGGTGTCCACATCAGATATTTTTATTCAGTTGCCCTGAAATTTCGCGCAGAATAGTTCAGTTTGGATGATTGCAAGTTTCTTTTGTTAAAAAACTGGTTATCAAAGTGCACCATGGACTAAAGTTGTATTTTTCGTTTTTTGGGAAAATAAAGTATGTCAAGATTGAAATTTAGTTTTGTGCGAAGTATAGGCGATGTACAGCTGAGTGAAGCTTGAAACGTGTTATTTTCAGTAAAAGGAAGTCGTGTCAGCTGATTTGTGTTATTTTAGAATTGATTAAAGCCACGTGTGCTAAAAATTAGCACAAGTCAAAATACGAATATGTTGATATAATGCGGAAATGCTTATAGATCTCTGACACACTAGATAAATCACTCTGTGCTCAAAAACGGATGCGAATCTATAAATTATGTATTCAAATGTAGGTACTTGTCGATGCATTTCAATTGTTGATTTCAACGCACACTGCCGCTATCCGATGATTTATTTCTATGTATTATTGAACAGGTAACTCCAAATTCCAACGAACATCTATTCCTAGCTTTACAAACATCTCTGAACGAAGCGAGCACTGCCCGAAATACACCTCCACTAAACTTCATCTCACTATATCTCAATCTGTTTCTAAATTCATTCATACATAACGCTATATCCCATTAAATGGGGTAGCACGAACCCGTCAACATTCTCATTCTGACACACGATACTCGTTAATACTTCCTCCATACAAACTCTTTCTTTTCTCACAACCAAAATCCATCATCACGCAACAAACAATCATCCATTCGCTCCTGTACACCTGTTTCGTAAATCTTCACTTACGCCCACTTCTCTAACAACGAATCTATAAGAAATGAAGGCAGCATTACCTGCGCTTGTTTAAAAATACATTTAACACAATTGCAGTTACACACTGTATAGTAAAAACTGAAAATGAAGTAAAAAAGATGAGGAAGGAAGGGAGTATCTTGCTGCGCTTGTTTTTGAAGGTGAACTCCACACAATTGCAGGTAAACACTCGAAACATCTAACCAATGAATCTAAAATCAAGAATCATACGCTTGTCTTCATTCATCATATTTATCCCGCAATTAATTCCTATCCTGACACACCACTTTTCTCCACTCTTTCTTTTCTCACAACCAAAATCCATCAACACACAACAAACATTCATCCATTCGCTCCTGTACACCTGTTTCGTAAATCTTCACTTACGCCCACTTCTCTAACAACGAATCTATAAGAAATGAAGGCAGCATCGCCTGCGCTTGTTTAAAAATACATTTAACACAATTGCAGTTACACACTGTATAGTAAAAACTTCTCAATCACATTTCAAGATATTTACGAATAGCTATAATAAACGTTTCATGGTTTAAATCCTACTGAATTTAAATAATAAATTTTTCAAACTGACAATAATATTCAAATTTTTATTTATTTTTGGAATAAAACAATTAGTTGTGTTTTGTCAGTTACAAATAAAGATAATTAATCTAGTTAAACAATATTACAAATGTAAAATACAAATATCCTTTTAATGAAGTAAATAAATAAATATAGCAATGACGCGGAAAGTGACGAAAGCAACTTGAAAGTTCCGGAGTCGTTCCAGACAGAGCTCCGGGCTTTGTCGCGAGCGCCTGGAGTCCTGGACAAAAGAACAGCGTGGGTGACCTGTACCGGAAGGATATTGCAGGTACTTGACCATTGTCAATACTTGTGATATCACGTAAACATATTGATGTCGGCGTCTCAAAGAAGGATGTCTACTGATACACTACAAGTACAGAATGGACATATTTGTTTTTTACTTTTTCTATGAATATGTTTGACGTTTACTATTTTTCTGATAATACTTTCTTCAGAGAGTACACTTATTCTTAGTACAAGATTTATAAATAATATTCAGTTCTGAGCAGGCAAACTATATGACTGATACGTAAATTTGATTGCTGTCTTTTACTGAATAATCTCAAATCTCAAATCTGTGAAACTAGGAACTAAATCGAAAAAGTTTAGTCTCAAGCATTTAGATTATTTGCGGTACTAATTTTTAATCAATAATAGTAATACGTAATTGTTAGATAAAATAATTAGTATGTATTAATTAATATAATACAGAAAGTAAACCAATTAACAAATGAAAAATTAATAAAGCATAACAACGCAATACGGCAGGAAAGTTAATTTAAATGATATATAAACTTTAATTCGATAGACCTAGTGCACGTGCTGAAAATGCCTACCACAGATCTCTAGAAATAAAACTTTTTGATGTTATTTCTGTGATTTTAATGGTTTTAACTAAATCAATTCTCTAGAATATGCGCAATACAGTTTCTGGAAAAAACAGAAAATTGGTTTTCAGTTTTTAAATAATTTAAATTTAGTGGTCTTTTGTAGTTCTTGTATTATTCCGCAGCTAGCAATATAGATGTTTACTTTCTGTTGATAATTTTGACGTACATTTCTATTTAAAGTATATAATATATAATTTTATAACTGCTATCTATAATTTAATAATTATTGTGTAAGTTGAATCCAGTAAATATGAAATACGTGTAATTCAATCTGACTGTAAGTGTCAGTGTCAAAAAGTAAGGTTAGAAAATATCACATCATAACAAGTCTGTAAATAAATATGTCAAGCAACAATATGCTACCAAACAACATCAAAATAAAAACTGAACCGGGTACAAGTCGTTTTTCAAACATCATCCCCGATCTTGTCAATGTCAAACTCGAGCCAGGCTCGTCTCAAAGACTAACATCTCTAAAACTGCCGAGAGATTTGAAACTCGGAGGTCCTAAATCAAGAACAATCAAACCAAACTTGAACGTAGTTCGTAATAAACGAGCTGATGCACCTTCTCCAGCAACTAACCGAGGCAGAGGTCGAATTAGAACCCGAGGCTCGGATAGAGGCAGAGGAGCACATCGGGGAAGACAATCAAACGTAGTGCAGAGTTATGGAGTCTTCTCTGAAGGTATTTCAGAGGCTTTGAAACGAAAAGCTGAGAGATTTTCTGACAGATCGAGAGAAGACAGAGAGTATGATGCTACGAAAGTTATGGACAGACCAACCATCAACAAAAATATAGAGTGGAAAGTTGACAAAGAGCAAGAAGAGCTAATAATGAATGACTTGCTTAGTATTCACATAGAACCAGATGAAATGGATGTAGCTAATGATTTACATCCAATTACTTTACCAATGAATAAATCGAGTAAGTTTATAATATGTTTGTAGTTATTTGAAGATTTTAAAAATACATTTCAGTTGAACAAAAACCAATAGTTAAACTAGAACAGATAATAAAAACTGAAGATTCCAAACCACTAGAAAATGGACTAAGTGAGAAGAAAATTTTCGAAGCACAAGAAAAACTACTTCTTTTTCAGTTTCCCGACACTTTACCGGGAATTGGACCAATGATTGAACCTGAACCCACACCGAATACTTCAACAAATGTCGCAGAAAAGATTTCAGACGAAAATCAACTTCAGGTAAAAGAAAACAAAAAGAGCTGCAATCTCAATTTTAACTGACTCTTTTTAGAACGAAAACAAATGTACACTCCAAGACATAAACGAAGGACTTCTAGGTAAAGTTGTAATTTACAAGTCGGGTAAAACTAAACTACTTATTGGTAATAATCGATTCGATATCGAACTTGGACCCGAATCAGGATTTTTACAAGTAAATAATACATTTTTTGAAACTATTTTCAGTTTACTGAATTTAATTTTTTTTGAAGGATATTATATCTGTTCCAATAAATTCGGCAACAAAGTCTGGTGATATGATCAACCTAGGATCCCTAGAAGGCCATGTAATTGTCACACCAGAATGGGGCACGTTACTTAGGACAGATTAAGTAGGTATATTTATTTTATTGAATAGTTACATAAATTGTTGACATTGTTAATGAATTTTCGTTTTAATTGGACTTAGTTTCTAATAAAAACATATTTTTTATAATTTACTTAAATACAAATACATCCCAAAGCACATAAAAACATGTATTTAAAAGATCCACATTTAATCAGCAATTATTTCTCCCTCTTCAATTAAATGTGTACTAATTTGTTCATCATCTTCTTTATCTTCATCGTTTCTTTCTCCCAGTTCTTTTTTCGTTTTCGCTAACAGAGAAATCTTTTCTGCTATATCGCTCTCATCTGTTTCTTGAATTTCGGTGGTAAATTCTTTAGTTTTAGCCGGAAGAGAATGTCGTAAAATTGTTGGTTTAGTCGCTCCTACTTTTTTTAAAATTATATGTTTACTAGTTTCTCCTTTCTTTAAAATAGAAGTCAGTTGTGTTGTAGCAAATTTTTTCAGCATCGTTTCAGTAGTTGGAAGATTTCTCACCCTAATTTGGGGTAACTTGGACTTGTCACTTTCTGTTAGGGTTTGTTTTGTAGTTGCGGCATCCAGAATTTTTTGTATACTTGTATTTTCATCGATTAGTTTCTTCACATTTTGACATTTCACAATAATAGCTTTTTTATTTAAGTTTAAGATATCTTTATTATTTACACTTTGTCCTGATTCAGTAATTAATTTATTTGGCAATGTTATTTTCTCAAATTTAGCTGGTTCATTTGCGTCGATCGAATCTATGATTATATCTTTACTTGTAGATGGAAGTAATTCTACTTTATCAGTGGACAATTTAATTTCTTTATGTTTGGTGTAAACTTTTGGTTCTTTCGGTGAAATTGAAGATTTCTCTTGTGAAGAAGTGTTCTCAGAGATAGATTTGTCCATCAACGAACTCATTTCGAAAAATGTAGGACTTTGGGGGACCTCTATATCGATTGGTTCTAATTTAATGTTATCGATATGAAACACTGGGTCTGTGTCAAGTTTCGGAGGTGATACACATCGGTCAGGATCATATTCTGGATAATCTGGGCTGAAAAACTTGGGCTGTTTGATATTTGGACGAGATTTTGTTCCTTTGAGATTAATTTTGACGTGTTTCAATAACTGGAGAAGAAAATGTTATAGTTTTTTCTGAATCATTTTAGTTTACAAAATACTTACGGAAGGATCTGGTGGCGCTGGCTGTTTCCTCTTTCGGTTCTTCTTATATTTCCCTCTTTTGTACTCAGCATGAGGCAAATATTCTTCATCACCGTCTTCTTCAATCAGCACGTTGTCTATGTAACTATCGTTTTCTGCTTTAATTTCTTGTTCAGGAACTTCTGGAGTAGGAGGAGCATTTGGTGGTGCTGGCTCAATTGTTTCTGGTTCCTTTTTTGGTGATTTACCAGCTAGACCTTTTATCTGTGAACATGATTTTATTTATGATGTTTGACAGACTATTACAATTATGATGTACCTGTAAGTCTTCGGCTGCTTTTAACAAAGATTCTAATTTGGATTGATCGACATTCACTTCTCCTTTGTACATAAAATCAACTAATGCCTTTATCTGCCAATACTGAATATCTCGTAAGAATATAACAGTTTGTTGGTTAAAACTTGTATTTTTTAACATCTCGTCGAAGTAATTGCTGCACGACGATAGAATTAACTGGAAAATGGAACATTTTTAGTCTTGAAATTATTTTAAATCTTGTTAAATCTACCTTATGGCATTTGATGATTTTTCCTTCAGCCATGAGAGAAACGTCCACGTATCTTTCATCTTCCATGAGTGCTGGAATGACCGTAGACATATTAGCATGATGGCTATTCCATCGTAGACACATTTCAGACTCTGTAGATGATGGAGATTTGGGCAGCGGTATCGTAGACTTGACAGGAGATTTAATAGTAGATGTAGAGGGCTTCAAAAGCGACTGCGGGGAATCTTCAAGTTCTGCTTCTGTATCTGAAGGAAATAAAAAAATGTAGAATTGCCTAAATACAAAGTTACAACATATATTATGTGCAGTTAGTCAGTTTGTAATTGATGAATTCTTCCTTGTCTTACCAGTGCCTTTAACTTTTCTTTTGAGCGTAGGGCCGTGCCCATGGCTCATCAAATTGAACATAACATGTGCTTTGCTGTAATCCCCTATTCCAGAAGTAGCCCCGATGAGACTAGCCCTAGCTCTGCATTTCCAAGGTCGATAATCGCATCTCCAGTAGCTCTTATTGCCCACGTGGCGATCCTTGGTGTACGTGTAGCCCTTCCCGTCTATAAGACGAATTCCGCGGGATGTGCGGCGGATTTGCCAGTTCTCCATTTCCTTTGCCAAGGGGATGCTAACGAAAACAGGGTAATCATATCATTTAACTCGCTACTGAAACTTCGGGAAACATTTGGATACAAATAGAATAATTAATTGAGGTCATAATTAATTATTGTAGCATTATGTAACATTTAAATTGTAAGAATAATATTTGAGTTGATTTATTTTCTCTGGATACAACCTGAACATGCATTGCGCAACGATACAAACAAATGCATTTTCAAATTATTGACTAATTATTTAGTTATAAATTAAATAAATTAATTAACTTAATATTAATAAATGTAATGTACTAATTTATTATTAAAAGATGTTAAAATACTAGTAGTGTTCTCCGAAAAATTTTGAATTAAATGTAGGTCTTGTGGCAACACTGATTGACTCGTGATATAAAAAATATTCAAGGTGAATGTATTAAAACAATACTAATCAATTAAAAAAAAACAATAACAATTTATTACAACATACACATTCCTGTTCTATTTTATTACCTCCGAATTTATGTTTTAATTTTTTTCCTAGCATTGAAAAAGGTTAAACCGTACTGCTGACTAGACTATCATACATCTAATATTCATTTAGAAAAGTATTTCATTATAAATCATGCAGAAATTAACATATAATCAATTTAAACGTTTAATATTTGAATTGAAAAAGTGTGTACACTTGTTGATCTAGTTTTCGGAGGTTGCTTCATTTGTTTCATTGATAGGCATTTGTTGTTTAGTACAAACAGACAACTTGTTTTAGTATAAAAACATATGAACGTCTACCCGACACTAAATCTATCGGTAATACGAAATATGAAATGCTAGAAATACTTACAAGAACATTTTCTTCTGTATATCACTTAAGTTTAGCTTTTGACTGCTAGCTAACGTACAAAACAACCATTTGATGGCTAACCAAACTTCATTACAAAATTCAAACCTTATTTCCGGTTTTGAAAAGTAACCAAAACAAAAAACACCAGCCCGAAAAAATAATCGGATGAGGATAGTTTAAAGAAAAATGCAAAAGAAAAATTTCTAAATTATTGAAATTTCGGGTTCACTAAAAATAGTTAAAAACACAACAATATTTTATCGCGATTTCCGACGAGGTAAATTCAAACTTCCGACATTTTCCGATAGATGACTCTTTCGCTGACGATCGTCTTTTATTTCACAAACACAATATATTTAGCTGACAACTGCACATAATAAATATAAGTACACAACATTTCAGTGTATGCCTACCTGAGTGTTCGACCTGCAGAAGAGCTTGGGGCTCGTGTACTAGAGGTATAACTTCCGCGGGACCTACCCTAGGTCCAGGTAAGGGAGATATAGACCCAGGAGGTGACAATGACGATTCTGCTTCTACTTGTATGCTTCGGCAGCGTGCTCTAGCTAGGGCGTGCATATCAGGAATGTGGTTATGGGGGAGGTTCACTATAGGTGCCCCAGAGCCTGTGGTGATGCTGCCCTACACGCAAACAAATGATATTTCTCCCACATCGAGACAAGTTTCATCAGATTATTTACCACATTCCCGCTCTGATTCATATATAGTTGTTCATATGCATGTGTATGAATTTTCTTGACGTGGTTCAACAGTGGGGTAGTGCTCGCTGTCTTCCCCACCCCACCTCGTGAAAACTTACCACCACAGAGTCTACATTTTACAAATTTCTCATTTGTTTCAACTATATCATAATACACCCATATAGGACTTTTGTTTGCGCGGTAATCAAATGACATTTTAATTTAACAACATATTATCACAGTCCGTCAGCAACGTTGCTTAGCGACGTATCGTGCTTGTTTAGCGCATGTGTAACCCCCGAATATCCGGTTCCGGTGTGAGATCCGGTTGGTGGAAGTTTAGCAGTACGTTGACTCGGTTAAACCGTGTTCTATACAAGTTGGAGAAAAGGAAAACATAAAATTCATACTTACTTTACAGTGAAGCGTTCGTTGAGAACAACGCCACCTAATGCGGCCCTGTACTCTTTTATGAATGGTATACATGTAACCCCGATAAATTATTTTTGCGCCTCCTTTATTCGATCGTAACATTTCAAGATTTTCAGTTATCATTGAATTCATCATATCTACAAAATATATTATTTAGTAAAAAAATATTCTCTCAAGTTTGGGAGTCCCTGATTTTTGTAACATGGCAGCCTGCGATCAATAAACGTTTTGCATTTTCAATTTTCGTATTTTAATTTTGGAAAATTGTTGTTAATAATGAATGATAACAAAAGATTATAATAGAAAAACACGGACTGATTGTTATGCTTAGGGTATAGTTATCATTTGAGCTATTTGCGTAAACTTTACCTTCAGATTTGGAATATTTGTGAACATAGAAATGGACCTTGTCGAATAATATGGCACTGTTTTGTACTAGCATTTCAAAAACATTTTGCATAAAGTTAAAATTAGGTCAGACAGCATTTAAGAGAATAAATTTATTTTAAATTATTTTAAACAGCAAAACACTTCGTTTTTATTATTTTACTTTTATTTGTTAAAAGTTTTTTTATAGCTAACTGCACTATCAAAATTATTATTTTAAACTAAGTATAAAATTTCAGTTTTATTGACACAACTGACCAAGAATTTTAATCATGAGTAAATATAGGGTAATACAAGACATAATATATGGTAAAAGTAGTTTATTTCCTTAATTAATACATTTTACAAATTATTTTAGAAAGTGTAAAATAATAGAATACAAAATTCTATGTAAAGTAATTTAATTGTTAACGTATAAACAATAGCATGTAGGTCAAGATGATGTGTATTTGTTAAACAATTGAAGTAACAAAACAAACGACAATCGCCTCGCCCACTTTCCGCTTGTCATTTGTTTTGAACTTATAGTACCGAATTTTCGCACAAGGTGGTACTGAAACAAGCGAAATGTTTTCATGACAGAGTTGTTTTGGTGCTACTAGCCAGTCCGCGTAATTAAACATTGGGCGAAATAGTTTTTTACCATCTCCAGGTTAATAAGTATGGCTGGAGTGAGTGATTATTTTTCAATCGGTAGCACAGTAGCTTGTAAAACATGCTATAATCAGGAAATTGAAGGAGAGGTCTTAGCATTCGATCCACAAACAAAAATGCTAATATTAAGTATCCTTTGTCATTGCTGTTAATCGCTAGATTGTTATAATACAAGATGATTCCAACATTGCTATGTTTTCTACTTGTACACAACTATTACAGGGTGCTAGCTTTCATTGTCTAGAGTTTTGGCTGTTTATGGGTAAATTTTGGCAGTTGTTTTTGCAGATTTTGTACAAGTTCAATTTTGGTTAGGTTATGTTACATTATGTTCCAAATTGATTTACAGTCACTTTGCTGTACTTGTATTTAGAATTACTACTATCTATAATTGTTTAAGATAATATTCCGCAATTACTAATTAACAAAGTTTAGGCGATAACAAAAAAATATATTCCTGAACGTTTCTATTAGAATGTCCAGCTTCAAATGGTTCGCTTGGTTTAAATGACGTTCATATTGTAAATTTATCGTTGGTTAGTGATGTTCAAGTGAAAAAAGAAGTGCAGAGTACACCGGATCCTCCACAGTCGCTCAATTTACAACGAGTAAGTATATGATTCTAGTTCTTGTATCTTCCATATAATGTGTTGGTGCTGTCGATAGCTAAATACTCGGGTACGCAACCATGTGGAGGAAAAGCGACGGCTGATGTCGGCTTTAACAGCGGGTGTAAGTCCCGAAGGCCAACGGTTGTTCATTGCCATCGCGAAGACGATTAACGAGGTACAATGGGCTGGCCCCAACATTGTCGTTTGGAACCAGAAAGTGGTGATCAGTCCTCCGTATCAATTAGATGACATTAAGGGTAACACACAGTCGCGGGAGTACGGCTACATCCGGAAAGTGGTAAGACAAGATATGAAATAGAGATTGGATTGGAATAGATTTGAATTGGTGCGTAGGTGGAAAAACACATGAAAGACTCTGCGTCGAGTCCAAGCCCCAGCTCCTCGGTGTCGTCACCGCTGACTCCTCCACAGCAAGTGACACCTGCGGCTACAGCCACGCAATAATACCAACACAATACACTAACATCTCCAGACACTGTACCACACAACTACACAATTCATTCGATTCTTTTTGATTCGAGCTTGTTCAGTTTCAAATAAATTAAATGTTATTTTTTTTTAATTGGTTTATTTTTTGTTTGGATGAGGTTTGAGTAAGATGATTAGAAAATCATTGGAAAGCATGCTTAATTGTCAACAAATTATATTCTTTTCGAAACAATTTTACGGGTTTAAATACAAATATTATGTTTTATCGATTACTATGTGGTACATCATAAAATTTTAGCATATTTTATTTAGAAAAATATTATTTAAACTGCTAAACAACAATCTACTTCAATATTTCACAAATTTTCCCTTGAGTCAACTGAGCAAATTGATGTTTTCTCGAACAGTGTACAGTTTTTAATAAAAATATAAGAAAACTTGTACAGAAGTTTGGTTGGCTACTAAATGAGGAAAATTTTAGAACTATTGACGAGATAAATTATTATTTGGGCTGTCATGGACTTAAATCGTTAAAAGGAAAATTTAGGAATGCAAAATTAATAAACAAATATTATTTTTAGTCTGAAAATGATCCTCTTTTTAGTGTTTTGAAATCTGCAAAAATTCAAGACTAAATTTCGTACATTTTTTACTGTATTCATCATTGCTATTCGCTGTCTTATAAATTATTGTTTCTTTCAAACATTTTTCAGTCATTCCACAGATATTTCTTTCAGGCAGCTGAAAATAAATTCAAACCAGCTGAAACAATAATTTGTAAGACCATTTCATTGAATCATTTTTATATCATCATAAAAATCACAAGAAAAATGAAAAAAATATAGATTAATTTTTGTAGAAAATTTCCCTGTTCCCCTAAAATTATAACTAAATCCTTATATAATTTTCTGTAATTCCATTGGTTGTCCTTATTTATTGTTATCATTTTTTACTGTTAAAAGACCTTCTGTTAAAATTTTCAGCGATTATTTAATGATTCAAATACTTTTATTATCTTCAGTTCATAAAAATGTAATATAAAGTCATAAATATAATATTATAAAAACTATTAAGGATATTTACAATTCATTTTAGGGATTTGCAGACAATATATTCATTTGGCCCAAAAAACTGGTTATTTTGTGCTATATAAGATAAAATCTTGAGAACTCTGGTTCGATCCCCACAGCCGACAAACAATTTTCATCAATTTAAATCTACCCCTATGGTTCCCCCACCACTAGTATCTTTGGGGGCCGTGATTTGACGGCGGGTAACTGCACTTCACGCGAAATATATATCACTTACCGAGATCTGTTTAGGCATAGTGCCACACCTAGTGATGGGTAAAAGGCGTGATGATATATTTATATTTATTTTTAAGATAAAATTATAATTTTTTCCTTGACAGATTTGATTTTATACTTATTAATAACTACAAATCATTGAGCCTATTTTGTTTTACTAAATTCATTAAATAATTTATATTTTTTAAAACAATTTGTTAACCATGATGATTAAATATATCCAAATCGCAATTTCAATGTTTCAAAACATTGATTCGAATTTATCTAATTTATTTTTTGTACGTACGTATAATGGAATCTGTTGCCTAATTAGTTAAAAATAATGTTTAAATTATATCGGTAATTATTTTTATTTTAAAGTAATTTTGTTGTATACATTTATCAGAATGTAGTCCAAAGGGCCCATGCCTCGTCCCCTCTCATTTTATGATACTATTTTAAATATTTAGTATTATTACAATGTCATTTAATATACAGGTTTCCGTGGAGCAAAATAATATTTTATATACTTGAGACTCGAATTAACAGGTTTATGCAATGAAATTTTTGTATTCATTAAGAACTAATTGCGTAGAATTTAGTTAAGTGCGGGAACTGTGGCAGTGTAGTTTCGTGTGTTGTGTTGCTCCTCAAAATGTGGGAAATGTACAAGGTAAATAACATTTTCATATATTATTTTTAGTGGGAAATATGCATAGACCTTTGGTACATCTTTTAGCGAAGTTTCGGTTTAATTTGATTGATTTTAGATCGGTTAAACTGAATATAAAACACATAAACATCGGTATTAATTTTATGATCGTTTTACAAACGTCTATATAGCAAACAATATTTTATAAAAACAGTTTATTACTTTATACATAAAAGTATTATTGTCATATACATTATATTTTAAGACACTTATATACAAATACATAAAAAAATATTTACAAATATATACAACAGAGAAATACGTGCAAAAAATTTAATTAGTAAATCAAATTGCAACACGTATTAATAAAAATATCGTTGTCAACAATTTTAAGCATTTTTAACTATTATTTATTCTAAATAAATATCTAATACTGCTCTTTTAATTATTTCTACCAGTGCATAGCCAGGGGTGGATCCAGACTTCGAATTAGGGGTAGGGGGTCATTTTTTAATTATAAAAAACGGTACTTCGATAGAATACAAAAATTATTGATAAAAAGTATAAAATAAACACTTGGCTATATTTCACAAAATTCAGCGTCCAAGTCACCTTATGAGGGCATCGTCAGAGGCTAGCCAGCACAGTTAGTAACCATAGACGCGTTTCGCTCTGACGATGCTCTCATAAGGTGACTTGGAGGCTGAATTTTGTGAAACATATCCAAGTGTTTATTTTATATTTTTTATTAAACCTAGTTTCACCAAGTGTTGGATGACAATTAATTTTGTCTTTGTTGTTACAAAAATTATTGAATTAGAAGTTGATTTTCTAAGTGCAAATGTTGGCAGTCACATACTTGACTAGGTCTTAAATAGAACACTTCTTCCATCTGCGGGTCGAAATAATATCCCCACAAAATATTAGTTTTTGGCTATTTATTAGAATAATAAATCAAACAATAGTTCTTAATTATCTTAGAATTTTAAGTTCTTAGATAACATTTTCAATTTAATTTGTTTTACAAATAATGACATCATTATTATGTATTAGGGCCAACATTTAAAAAAAAGTCCATGCTTACGAGGCGTCATGAACCCTCACCCCTTGGATCCACCCCTGTGCAGGGCTGGCCCAGAGCCAATCCGTAAAAAATATTAAATAAAATCAGTAACAAAAACTTTTTTAAAATCAGGCACACTGCCTCCATAATTATGATTACAAATGTCGCCATTATCTAAATAAGAAATTCCTTTTTGATTAAGCATTGATGATAAAGATTCCATCGATAGTACAGGCACAGAAACTCTTTGTTTATCTGATGAAATAGTATCTCTTGCAATATTGCGGTTGTAGACGTCATTTTTGTCGGTAAAATGAATGCAACTTGAATTTAGGTTCTTTAAATTGATGTGAGTGATACTTGGTTTTCTACTGATTAAATTAGAAGTTTCTGATAAATTTGGATTTGATCTCATAACATCATACGATCGATTAGAATTTGATCTAATTATATATGTTCCTTTATCATAAGTATTTTTTATTAAATCGCAGGATTTATTTGAATTAGAACGACTTATATTATGGTTATCTTTAATGTATGTATCCAAATTTTCCAAAGATTGTTTAGAATTTGATCGACGAATTCTAAAATTTTTCATTTCATTTCTAGATGTGCTGTTTGAGTTACTAGAAGCTTCTGATGTTTTGCACATTAAAGGTTTAAAGCTTCTCATAACAGGAAAATTTCTGTTCTGGTTTTGATTCGATGATAACTTCATGATGTAACTGTTGTCCAAATTCTCATCGTTTTTTAGTTGGTAAGAGTGTAATGTTGGTTTTGAATTGCTATTTTGTTGGGCGTAAAATTCAAAATCACAGTTTGCTTCTGTTGTAATTGAACAATAACTATGAGAACTAATTGTATCATAATTTTTATAATCATCATTGTATGTCATTGAATTATTGAAGTACTCATCATCAGATGATTCAGGATCTTTTTCCAGATGATTTTTTGATAAATTCATGTTTTGTTTTTGATAAACTTCAGGATTCTTCCTAAACTTTTGAATGTCTCTTTGTGTTATATTAATTTCATCAAGATTACTTTGACTTTTACTCATGTTATTTATTCGCATTTTTCGTAGTTCATTCTCAATTATGCTGACGTCATGTAAACTATTTTGACTTGCGCTGAAACCTCTGTTTTGTTTTATATTCACTGGTTTTTTCTGTTGGCAAACATGTGCAGATGAATTTAAAGTTGGTTTCATTGTTGAGAACGTGGATCCTATACTTGTGTAGTCAGCAGGAAGTGAAATAAATGAATCATCGCATTGTTCTTGAGGTGGAAAATGATTTGGAGGGGGGATATTATGATTAAGTATAGATTCTTGACGTTTAACATAAGTAGAATGAAGGCCCATGCTTATGGAATGGACAGGACTGCGAAGGCCTGCAAAATAATATCATTTTTCAGTTATACATTTCTAAAATTGGTCAAAAATAGTATATTATTCAATGAGTAAGTAATATAAGCTATTACTCAAGAGAATGAAGTTTGTAACACGAGCCGAAGGTGAGTGTTGTAAATCATTCGAGTGAGTAATAGCTATTACTTGCGAATAGAATACTATACTTTATCTACGACTATATGTTATTATGTAATAAGATTTTACAATTATTTTTTGTTATGTTACATTATGAATAAGTCAGATTGCTTAAATTTTTTGTTTTTATTTTTATTTAATAAATATTAACACTACTTAACATGGAATAAGTAGCCCATAATGACGATGATTTATATTTATCAGAAAGTTCGCCAAAATATACTATAAGAACATTTTCCGGAAAGGAATTTACATTTTTGCGTATTCGCCAATCCATAAAAGCTTTATAAACTTGTTCATACATTTTTGATTTTTCGGGCAGTAAATTTAAGAAACGTACGTGTGCGGCTTCTACAATATCTGGTGGAGTACAAATTTCACATAACTCACATGTATAATCACACAAATTACAGTATTATTGTAAACAAAAACGTTTTAAACTAATTTTGACAGATAATAAACAATAGCGCGCTTCACTGTTTCATAGCATACTTAACGCGTGGTAATTATCGTTATTTTTTGATTGGCTATTAAAGTGTTAAGTAATGAAAATTCAGAAGTGTGATTGGTCGTGAAGTGTTGAGTAATGAATTATTACTTAACACTGTCAATAATGATTAGCATTACTTATCATAAATTTTATAAGTAATGAATACATTATTTAATAAGAGTAGATAATAGTTATTTATGGTACAAGTGTGTTATATTACAAATAAGTCACGCAAGAAAAGTATTAGTCCACGAGGCAGTTAGGCCGAGGGGAATAATTTTCTGAAGTGACTTATTTGTAATAACACACGAGTGGCATACGAAATTTTATCCAACAACTACAATTAAAACATTAAAATATAAATTTTGACACAATTGCCTACATTTCAAATAATATTCTAGTTAGCCATACTTTCTTGTTTTGTTGTCTAGGTTACTCAAATTTATTAAATAAACAAAGTTGAAAAAAGGTTGCAGCTGTAGTATTCGAAATGGAAGACGAGAATTTTATACCCGAAATAATCATTAAGGAAGCGGAAAAAGTGTTTGTTGATATTTTACCAAAAAAGTCTAGAAATTCCTATGAAAAATAATTTCATATGTTTGAAGACTGGATGACAACTAGAAACGTCAAAGGTATGAATGAAAGTGTTTTTCATATGAAGTTCTAGACTTTTTTGGTCAAATATCAACAACCGCTTTTTCCGCTTCCATAATGATTATTTGGGGAATAAAATTCTCGTCTTCCATTTCGAATACTACAGCTGCAAACTTTTTTTCAACTTTGTTATATTTAAACTCAACAGTGAGTTACAAGTCATAATTTATGCGTGACTTATGACTTATAACTCACGTGTGACTTATAAGCCACTTTACTAATCTAAAATGACAACAATAATGACTTTATAAGTAGTGGGTGTTGGATAAATACCTTTATGCCTTCTATAGTTATGGATGATCGGTAATCGTCCATCGATACTAGTATAAAGCGACCCATTTGTAATTGGGAATTTATGATCTGCCTGTATGAGCTGCAGATTCGGTGGTGGAATATTGGGGCGCGTCCGGGCCTGGGTAACTATAGGCGCAGCTTCTAGAGTTTGTGTGGTACTCGAAAAAGGTCTAAACTTTCCATCCAAACCTAGGACACATACAATCATTAGCTACAAGCAGGGTTCGAAGATATATATCGATCGATATATATCATGATATTTATTTTGATATATATCATCATATTTTTGCAATGATATATATCCATTATATAAAAATATCAAATAGTTTTTGAGATATAGCCTCCGGAGAAGTGAAATTTATCGTATTTTTCAGTTTTTCTACTTTTCCGAGGCTATATCTCAAAAACTAAATGTGATATGAAAACGCGCTCAACGGCATTAATTTTCTCGTGCTTCAGTTAACTTATAAACATAGTTTCAGCGATTTTTATTTTTTTCAATTTTCCGCCAAAAAAATCGCAAAAAGCGGTTTTTTAACATTTTCTCGAAAACCAGAAGTCATATGCATTTGAAGATTGCACTACTGGATTCAGTGGATTAAAATACATATGTATGTAAATTTTCGTTTTAATAATCCTACGATTAAGGATTTTTGGGAAAATTGAATTAAAATCTGAAAAAACCAAAGGGGTACCCCTTAGGAAATAATTAAAAATATTAAATTGCATAAAATTGTATGAAAATGTGCTTATAAGTCAATTCGGACACGGGGAATTCAACGCCGTTGAGCGCATTTCCATATCTTGTTTAGTTTTTGAGATATAGCCTCCGGAAAAGTGAAATTTATCGTTTTTTTCAGTTTTTCTACTTTTCCGAGGCTATATCTCAAAAACTAAATGTGATATGAAAACGCGCTCAACGGCATTAATTTTCTCGTGCTTCAGTTAACTTATAAACATAGTTTCAGCGATTTTTATTTTTTTTCAATTTTCCGCCAAAAAAATCGCAAAAAGCGGTTTTTTTTACATTTTCTCGAAAACCAGAAGTCATATGCATTTGAAGATTGCACCACTGGATTCAGTGGGTCAAAATACATATGTATGTAAATTTTCGTTTTAATAATCCTACGATTAAGGATTTTTGGTAAAATTGAATTAAAATCTGAAAAAACCAAAGGGGTACCCCTTAGGAAATAATTAAAAATATTAAATTGCATAAAATTGTATGAAAATTTGCTTATAAGTCAATTCGGACACGGGGAATTCAACGCCGTTGAGCGCATTTCCATATCTTGTTTAGTTTTTGAGATATAGCCTCCGGAAAAGTGAAATTTTTCGAATTTTTCAGTTTTTCTACTTTTCCGAGGCTATATCTCAAAAACTAAATGTGATATGAAAACGCGCTCAACGGCATTAATTTTCTCGTGCTTCAGTTAACTTATAAACATAGTTTCAGCGATTTTTATTTTTTTTCAATTTTCCGCCAAAAAAATCGCAAAAAGCGTTTTTTTTTACATTTTCTCGAAAACCAGAAGTCATATGCATTTGAAGATTGCACCACTGGATTCAGTGGGTCAAAATACATATGTATGTAAATTTTCGTTTTAATAATCCTACGATTAAGGGTTTTTGGTAAAATTGAATTAAAATCTGAAAAAACCAAAGGGGTACCCCTTAGGAAATAATTAAAAATATTAAATTGCATAAAATTGTATGAAAATTTGCTTATAAGTCAATTCGGACACGGGGAATTCAACGCCGTTGAGCGCATTTCCATATCTTGTTTAGTTTTTGAGATATAGCCTCCGGAAAAGTGAAATTTTTCGAATTTTTCAGTTTTTCTACTTTTCCGAGGCTATATCTCAAAAACTAAATGTGATATGAAAACGCGCTCAACGGCATTAATTTTCTCGTGCTTCAGTTAACTTATAAACAGGGTTCGAAGATATATATCCATTATACCTCTCATTATTACTTTCATTAATTCTGTTAAAATTATATTCTAAAGATAATTCTTACTTTACTAGCTTTTGACTAACTTCACATCAACGACATAAATCCAAATTGTGTGCCATTTGTGATGTCATTAACGGCAAAGTCTGAACCATTTCCAAAATTTGTATTTGGTACCCATTTTAGAAATACAAATCCTTTAATATGGTGGAAAAGTGTAACTATCAATGAGTCAGAGTGGCCAAATAAAAGTACATTTATTGAACTATGTGAACAATTACACACTGCTGTAGCAGCCACAGCAGGGCTGGAACGATATTTCTCCACTTTTGGCATTGTCCAATCTCAATTACGTAATCGTCTCGGTAACGACAAAGCCGGTAAATTCGTTTTTATGTTTAAATATTTAAACCAAAAAGAAACTACAAAAAAAAAACTAATTTAGATTGGATTTGGCCAAGTGAGTCTATCTGAAACGCTATGTTCAGGAAGTTCATCAGAAGATGATGATTTGCCCCTATTTAGGATATAGGATTATTTAAATATTCTTACTATTCTTAGTACTATATAATATTTGTGTATCCATTCAATGTATATTTACTTTTTTTCATTACCTATGTTAATTTTTTATTTAGGAGTAATAATTTATTTTGTATTTCCTATTGTGATAATAAATGTGTACAAAAACTAAAATTAAAAAATAAATATACAAAAAGTGATATTTATCAGATATATATCCTATATATCAGATATTTTGATATTTATTATAAATATCATGATATTTACGAACCCTGGCTACAAGTCTGCAATTGCAGATGCAACGTGGAGGTACTCACCGTGGGGTGGTTTATCTTGCTGGCTCTTTCTTCGTGTTCTTCCACATCTGTATGCCCTTGAAACCCAAGAATTAAATCTTCCATCTACTAATCCTAGAGCTGTGGGTACTAGGGCATCCTGGGCGAGCCCTAGCCATAGTGCAGCCCCAGCCCCGGTGGTCCATGGGGTTGGTAACCATGGGAATATGCACACCACCTGCAAATAAATCAAAACTTATTTATTTTCTTGTTATAATTATCGTTATGATATTGTTTAGATGATTTACTAAACCAGTGGTTTCCAAACCTTTTCTCTCAGCGGCCCCTTTTTTCCGTAAAAAATTGTCGCGCCCCCCTCATTTTTTATAACAGCCTAACTTCAAAAATCGTAAATAATTTATTTTATAGAATACAAAAAAATGAGTACTATAAACAAATATTGTTATTATATAAGATATTTGTTATAACAAATCTTTTTCTTAACCTAAAATTATGTTTATTACAACATAATAATAGAACAAAATAATATTTATAAACATAAATAAAATTGGAAAATATATTTAATTTAAATTAGGCATATTTAATACAATATAATCATAATTTTTGAGTGTGCTGAATGGGCGCTTGTTTTTCAGTTTCTCGAACCGGGGAGTCATTGAAGATATCGCCACTCGCAATTCTTTTTCAACGAATAATCGAGTTCGATATTTTGTCTTTAAAACAGCTACAGCGGAAAAGCCTGTTTCACACAAACAAGTTGTTACGAAACGTAATAAAATTTTTAAGGCTTTGTTTGTTAAACTAGGGATATTTTACTGCGAAGTTAGAAACACGTGTGTGCTATGATGTAAATGGAGAATGTGTTCATAAGCCTCAATTATATTTTTAATAGCGCCCCCCTCGAAATTATCTCGCGCCCCCTTTAGGGGGCGCGCCCCACACTTTGGAAACCACTGTACTAAACAAACAATTGATCTTGAGAACCCTGGTTCGATCCCCAAAGCCGACAAACAATTTTCACCAATTTAAATCTATCCCTGTGCCTCTCCCTTCACTAATATCTTTGGGGGTCGTAATTTGACGGCTGTAACCGCACTTCACGCGAAAAAGTATATCACTTACCGAGATCTGCTTAAGCAGAGTGCCACACCCAGTAATTGGGTAACAGGCGTGATGATATGTTTATTTTATTATTATTTTACAATTGATAAAATTAATTTAAAAAGTTTAATCGTATTTTAATAGATGTGCAGTTACATGCGTAACGCACTTGTTATGTAGGTTGCGTCAGAGATAGCAATGCTAGATCAAGACACATTTTAGTTTCACGTTGAATTTAAAAATTTAATAAGAAGCTGACCTAGTTATGCTAATATATAGACTACTTGTATATTATTTTTTAATAATTAATTTCAATAATATTAATAATAATTATGTATCTTTAAGCTTTAAAGAATACATGTGAATTTAATGAAATCCGGAAGTACTTAAAATGTAATTAACATAATTAATTATTAGTTAAAACAATAACATATCTACAAGTTATTGTACATACAATAAACGTGCTTGTTGAATGTTTAAGTATATAAGTTGATTGAAAGACAATAGAAAAACTAATTAATATTAATATTAATAAATGAAGCTTCTAGTAATTATTTACAGCAGTAATTAGTAACAAACAATTGCTGTTGTTTATTAATTAGTAGTCTTAGAGCTGCGTAGCAAATATTGATGTATATTTAGAGCAGAAGTACTCAAAAGTGAGGTAAAATAACTACGCAAGAAAGAACCACAAAAAAAAACAAATAGATAAAAAACAGTTAAACATAAAAACAATTTTACGTAACATAATATCTATGTCTGTGACATTGAGAGAATAATTTGTTCACATGCATTGCGATCAGGGTGTGCTGTGCATGCGTCATCATTCAGTCGATGTGCTATTGTTCCCTGCATACTACACATATGCCGGATACGGAAATGCTTTGTATTTTTAGTGGCAGATAATTGTCACTAAACATACTTTAACTTATAACCAAAAATACTGCGTCCGAATAGTTCGTATGCCATAGATTTATTACTGCTGTAAAAATTATTTTAGAGAAAAATACTTCAAATAAATGATATAGAAAACTATTATCTAAAACTTTTATTTGAAGCATTTTTCTGTAAAATTATTTAGAAAGATTTGACTAATATCTTTGGAGGCCGTGATTTGACGGTTGGTAACCGCAGTTCACGCGAAAAAATATATCACTTACCGAGATCTGCTTAGGCAGAGTGCCACACCCAGTGATGGGTAAAAGGCGTGATGATATATTTATTTATTTTTATTTGACAGCGGAAAATATAACATTTTTTTCGTAACACATGCACAAGAAACACGTTCTTATTCCTTAATTTTAGAGAGAAAAACACTGCTTTTCTCCCCTTGGTAACATGTTTCTCTCCCTAGGTAGCATGTTTCTCTCCCTAGAGACTACAATTATTAGCTGTTTACAGCGTTTCCTAGGTAACTAGTTACGCAACCCATATTTGACATTTGTCCCGATAAGACAGTAATTTTTGTGCACTTATTACGACAAGTATAATATGCTTCACGGGAGGGCGTGATTATCCCTTGTGTGAAGTTGACAAACCTCGACTTCGGCCCTCACTTACGTCTCGGTTTGTCAACTTCACACGCGGGAATAATCGCTTGTTTCTCTCCCTTGATGCATAACATACTATTATTGCCAAAAATACATTAAATAATTATTATTTCTACGATTGCTATGAAAAGTTGACAATTACGCTCTCATTTGTTATCGTAAAGTTGACGTTTATTTCAATAGTTACCAGGGATATAAACAAAACAGAAACTTGTCATATTGACAGTTGACAGAATGAATTTATTTTCAGTACTTAGAAGTTTTTTAAATAATTTTAAGATGCAATCGTAGAAAAAAATTTGTGTGTACCACGAGCGTAAAGTGTCTTTGTTCCTCTTGCACTATTGCAGCTCTCGCTGTAATTACCGTGCTCGAGTAACAAAGAATCACTTTACGCTCTTAATACACAAATAACTAATTTACTTTGAAAATAAATAAATTCTCCCCGCCATATCCCCGGAATGATTTTAATTTTTAACTACTACCTTCTGTATCTAATCTAATACTTAACATATAGTTAGGTATACAGGGTGTTTCAGGACTAGTGTAACAAACTTTAACAGCTTATTCCTGAGGTCATTTTGAGCCAAAAATGTCATATGAACATAGGTCCTATTCCTTCTAGTTACCAAAATACAAGAGGTTGAAGTTCTATAAATAACACGACATTTTCAAATTTTTGTAATCAAGATACTTTCGGAAAACAAGAGCTTTATTAAAAAGTTATACCTTATTTGTCTTAATTAATTTGATTTATTAATATTATCGAATACGATTTGGAGAACAAAACATAAAATGACGCAATTAAATAGACACAGAACAACATAACCAAACATGGAATAGGTTAACACAATATGAAATAAAATAACAAATTTTAAAAAAATACATCAAGTGTTCAAAATGAGCGCCTTGAACTCGTATGCATGTTATTATTAATAAATAAAATTAATTAAGACAAATAAGGTATAACTTTTCAATAAAACTCTTGTTTTCCAAAAGTATCTACATTACAAAAATTTGAAAATGTTGTGTTATTTATAGAACTTCAACCTCTTGTATTTTGGTAACTAGAAGGAATAGGACCTATGTTCATAAGACATTTTTGGTTCAAAATGACCTCAGGAATAAGCTGTTAAAGTTCGTTACACTAGTCCTGAAACATCCTGTATAAATACCGGATTACATTGTCCTGGATTACAGATAATTCTAGCATAAATAATTAACCAATAATTCACCCGAGCGATGCACAGTTGAACTGAAGAGCTAATGAACTAGTTATTTGGTTATTAGACGCTGTTATCAACTTTCTAACTTGTTGACTTCGCTGTGAGACGCTTTTTCTGTAAGTCGAACAACAACAGTGGTCTTCAAACAATGGAATAAGTTAATCATTTATCAAAAAAAATCCTGGTGCATTTTGAATAATCTTTCTAAAATGTCTTTTAATTATCATTTGTTTAGACTTTTCGAGTGTATGTTTTAGAAACTTTTTTATGGGTGAAAGGGTTAAAAATGTTCACATAAATAAATTCGTTTCCGGTGAAAATGATACATTTGTTGCTAACAATACACTAATGAAATAATAAAAGATTTCTTTTTAAATTACAAGGAAACAGCTCGGCATTAAACCGACGTAGCTAAAGAATGTATCCTTCACATTTTCACACGAAATAGGAACTTGCAAATTATAGCGAACCGTTTAAACAATTGCATTTTTACATTGTTTATATAATTCTTAATTGTTGACAACTGGAACGACGTCAAAACGAGTGAATAAATATCTATTCAATAAATTCGATAGATTTAACTGTCGGTTCTCGTTGAAACATTTTATCATAAAATTAAATTAAAAAATCTGATGTGGACACCACATGACTTCCTTGTACGCGTATTAAACTATAGATATTTTTTTAATTACACATATTTGACATTAAATCTTTTATTTTTTGTTCTAATCCATAGCAAACTTAATTTACAAAAAAATCTAAAAACATATAATATTTAAATTTAGATATCTCGTTTATGCAAAAAGCTAATTTAAAAATTCTTAATGTGCTAGACGCAGAATTTAATTCTCTAAAACTTTTATTTGCAGCATTCATTTCTAAAATTAAAATAATACCATTTTTTTCAAGGAAAACTGTTAGCAGCTTCATGTAATGTGCCACTTCCGGTTAGTCTATTTTAACCAAAATCTATTATGTTATTTCCATTGATATAGTAGTCTTATATACCAAATTTGGTAAGTTTTAAATTATATTTGAATATAGTTTTTCATGAAAATCTATTATAGGCTTCAAGTAAAGTAGCACTTCCGGTAGTTGTATAATAACCAAAAAGGGAGGTGCACAACTAGATGTTATAACAGTCCTAAATATAAAGTTTCAATTTTCTACGGTTTACCGTTTTTTAGTTATGCGAGATACGTACGTACGTACGTACATACGTACGTACAGACGGCATGACGAAATTAGTCAAAATGGATTCAGGGAGGGCCAAAACACCTATTTCCGTTGAAATCTGAGAACCGAAAATTTTCGCGATTACAATACTTCCTTTACTTCGTACAAGGAAGTAAAAAACACTAGGTTAGTTTGAAATAATGTAAAGTTTATTTTACAATACGTATTTCGGTCGATTAGACCATCATCAGGTGAACAAGATATGAATGAATTTGTACATTAGAGTAAGACTTATAAATAGTACGTCCGCTTTAATCTCTTTACAACTAGGTTTAAAATGTAATTTCCATCCAAATAATTATAGTTACCTCTTCGGTCTGATCTTATCTTATTTTCTTCCAACTATGGTCATAAATGTATTTTTCCCAAACTAATTGTACTTACATCTGTTTTCAATCATGTATCTCCCACTTCTTGTGTCAGAATTCTTGTGTATACTATTTATAAGTCTTACTCTAATGTACAAATTCATTCATATCTTGTTCACCTGATGATGGTCTAGTCGACCGAAATACGTATTGTAAAATAAACTTTACATTATTTCAAACTAACCTAGTGTTTTTTAATTTAATTTTATCTATTCAATAGGTTGACTCAGTCTATATTGAGATGAGCTATTAGTTAGAGTAATAATATATCGTACTACTTTAGAGAGAAACTAGAGTGTATTATGAATGCGTTTCTAATAATTGCTCGTTGTGATAATTACACAAAGTAACTTTTCAATCTTGATTGTTAATTGGTACATGCTTACTAGATATTGGAAATTTTATTATTACTATTATTTTTATAGCTATTTAAATGCTTGATTGACTCTAGATTAGAAACTATTGAATTGTTTTATTCATATTTGTGTCTCACTGTGTTTGAGTTCAATTGTTATTTGTTATGGGGTAGATGGCTCAGTGGTATCGAGTCGGCCTGTGGATCTTGAGAACCTTGGTTCGATCCCCACAGGCGGCAAACAATTTTCACCAATTTAAAAAAATCTACCCCTGTGGCTCCCTCTCCACTAATATCTTTGAGGGCCGTGATTTGACGGCTGTTAACCGCACTTCACGCGACAAAATATATCACTTACCGAGATCTGCTTAGGCAGAGTGCCACACCCAGTAATGGGTAAAAGGCGTGATGATATATTTATTTTATTTATTTGTTATTTGTGTATCTAAGCAGCGAAATTAGTATGTTATGCATCAAAGGAGGGAAACAAGCGATTATTCCCGCGTGTGAAGTTTGCAAACTGAGACGTAAGCGAGGGCTGAAGTCGAGGTTTGCCAACTTCACACAAGGGATAATCACGCCCTCCCGTGAAGCATATTATACTTTTCGTAACAAGTGCACAAAATTACTGTCTTATCGGGACAAATGTCAAATATGGGTTGCGTAACTAGTTACCTAGGAAACGCCGCAAACAGCTAATAATCGTAGTCTCTAGGGAGAGAAACATTCTACTTAGGGAGAGAAACATCCTACATAATGTTTCTCTCCCTAGGGGAGAAAAGCAGCGTTTCTCTTTCTAAAATAAGGGAATAAGAACGTGTTCAACATTTATTACAAATTATTGATGGTTATTATAAATATGTAAGTGTAACCAAGGAAATAATTACCGAAAAAATAACAATTTGATTGTTTATCGACGGCATTTTGTAATCGTGTTTTTGATTGATTTAGAACAACCCGCCAAAATAGCTGACAGTCTATTATAGTTATTTACGTGCTCAACCTAGTAAATGAACTTTTACGGGCGAGTTTAAAAGTTAATTCAATGAGCCCAGTAAAATTGTAAGCTTTTTTTCCTCCACTAATATCTTTGGAGGCCGTGATTTGACGGCTGGTAACCGCATTTCACGCGAAAAAATATATCACTTACCGAGATCTGCTTAGGCAGAGTGCCACACCCAGTGATGGGTAAAAGGCGTGATGATATATTTATTTATTTATTTATTTATTTTTTCCACCTACACAGCGTTTTTTTATTAATTTGTTTTATTAGTTTTATATAAAGATACATTACGTTTTGTAAACAAAAATTGTTGGCAGTATGGCAATTTATAGCTAGACGTTGTCACGGTGTTGTGATGAAAAAACAATTACTGTCAGTGTCAACAGTTTCGTGAATTCTAGAAATAATTTGAAATAATAGATTTAATGTCCGACAAAGATTTTGAAGCCAATTTTCTTCTAGTTCAAATAAATATACAAAATATTGTAGATACTGCAAGTAATAACTTTTAATTAGATTATATTAGTTTGTTTTTTATAAACCCTGTAAAATTTTACATTTCTATTCGCTGTAATTACTCATTTATTTAGTTACTATAAATATTTATAAAGTATTATTTACATTGAAAGTGAAAAAAAAATAAATTTTTGTCTGGATATTTACGAAAAAGTTACAATAAACAACGTATTTTTTATCTCTTTTTTTTAAATTTTATATATCGGACCAACTACTAAGGTCATATGCCGATATGTCCTTTGTATGGTCGCCACGGGTGGGACCCGAACCCACGACCTTATGGTTGCGAGTCAGGCCCTCAACCCGCGCGACCATCACGCGGGACGATTTTTATTTTACATTTGATTCCATACCAAATGTATGCCTCATTTTTTAACTGTAAAAATATGTACACATATATAAAAAGCTTTCCTGAATTTAATGGTGAAAACTGCATGTTCATATCTATATTAATTATTGAGATACCACTTTTTAAAATGGTACAAAAATGTTTGAAAATGTCTTGCATATTTCATAATGATTATATTACATTAAATCCATATGTAATTCTTTTAAAAAAGTATGTTATAAGTTACCATATGGTAAACATACTTATGTAGTACAATTTTACATACATAATTTGTCCAACTTTCGAAATAAGAAACAGTTATAAATAATAACAAAAATAACTCTTGTATTTGTTTGCGTCGGAGTATTCGAGAATTCTTGTTATTGTTGTTGCTAAGAGACCAGTATGAATCACTTGGATAAACATATATGGAACAAAAGAATGTATAGGATAATTTATATGAGAAGTCAGCCTTCTATGTGAATTAATACCACGTGCAATATACACTTTGCTATGTGTATATTTTGAAAAATTACTTTCAAAACCTTTTGACGAAATATTTCAACTAAATTTAACTAAATATTATATTGATATATGTTATATGTTTTAGCAATATTTTGATGAGAAAATATTTTGTTACAGGGTCGTATCCACGCAGATTTGGACGGAGAAAGTGCTTCAGATAGAAGGTAAGAATACATGTTTAATTTAGGGATTTTTATTATTATAAAATTAGGGCAAAGTTATTTCAAAAATCGATTAATATAGAAATATAAATATCTATGTCGGCTGTTAAGAGCAACATTCAGCTGTTATAAAGAAACATTTGAAATACTCATTTCCGCTCCAGACACGGAGCACCCGGAATATCGATTACGATTAGCAGATGTTTCCGATTCCCGCTTTTTATACACTTTTATCAGTGCCACATATTTTTTTATTTTAAATCAAAATATTCTGTTTGGTGTATTCAGTAGTGTGGGCTTGTAACAGTATTTTTGATGACCCAGTAAAATTAATCACAATATACTAATAGCCAATTTAATTAATTTTTAGTCGGGTCATAGCTGATTATGTTAATTACGAATATTCTTTATAACCTGAGAAAAGCAGTTGGTTTGCTACCCAAAATTATGTAGATTTTTCTGACCCACTAAAAAATAATACATTTTAAAAACTTTTATATAAGAAATATAATAGTTATTTTTCTACGATTGCTATGAAAAGATGACAATTACGCTCTCATTTGTCAAAGTTGACGTTTTCTGTGGAGCAATCGGAAAATATCTTTTTTCTACGATTGCTATGAAAAGTTGACAATTACGCTCTCATTTCTCATCGTAAAGTTGACGTTTTCTGTGGAGCAATCGGAAAATATCTTTTTTCTACGATTGCTATGAAAAGTTGACAATTACGCTCTCATTTCTCATCGTAAAATTGACGTTTTCTGTGGAGCAATCGGAAAATATCTTTTTTCTACGATTGCTATGAAAAGATGACAATTACGCTCTCATTTGTCATCGTAAAGTTGACGTTTTCTGTGGAACAATCGAAAAATATCTTTTTTGCGCGTCTCCAATGGCAACGCACGAAAAAGACGTTAAATTCGCGCGTTTCCAATGGCAACGCGCGAAAAAGATTATTTCAATAGTTACCAGGGATACAAACAAAACAGAAACTTGTCATATTGACAGTTAACAAAACGAATTTAGTTTTAGACGTATACCTACGTTTTTTAATAACTTTAAGATGCAATCGTAGAAAAAATTATGTGTGTATCACGAGCGTAAAGTGTCTTTGTTCCTCTTGCACTATTGCAGCTCTCGTCTTCGGCTCGCGGTGCAATTACCGTGTTCGAGTAACAAAGAATCATAATTTTTTCCACGATTGCATCTTAAAATTATTAAAAAACGTATACGTACTGAAAATAAATTCGTTCTGTCAACTGTCAATATGACAAGTTTCTGTGTTGTTTGTATCCCTGCTAACTATTGAAATAAGCACGCATTTAATATATTTTTCGCGCGTTGCTATTGGAAACTCGCTCATTTAACGTCTTTTTCGCGCGTTGCCATTGGAGACGCGTGATAAAGATATTTTTCGATTGTGACAAATGAAAGCGTAATTGTCAACTTTTCATAGCAATCGTAGAAAAACAAATGAACTAATAAGAATAATATATTTTGTAACAAGTTTTATGAACCTCTTTTTTTGTAACCATTCAAAGATCTGCAATTGCATATTAGTCACATATAGAAATACATACTCTTTTAAGTATCATTCATTTACAATAATTATTAAAGACGTAATTAATTTTTAAAATGTGCAGATAATATTTTTCGAACAGATAGTAATATTACGGATGGATAAAATAATATTTATTTAAATTCTAGTTACCACGCGAAAATTATTTAATTACAAAAGATAGTACAAACAAAAATCGCGATATCTAAAATGATAAGTTCAAACGAGGCCGTGGCATAGTTTGGCGAACAACAATAAATGTTCTTGCCAGTTTATGCTATTTTACATTACAGTGTAAATACGGGCTTATATATTTCTCTACCCGGTATAGAGTCGGGTACCCGTGGTTGCAGATCTCTTACAACATACATTTTCTTCGTTTAACAGATATTGATATATAACAAGCGCGGATAATGCGAATTAATAGCAAAATAGTGTCTATAAATTAATTGAAATACATACATACATAACATCACGCTATATCCCATTAAATGGGGTAGCACGAACCCGTCAACATTCTCATCCTGACACACGATACTCGATTCGACCACATTAACACTTCCTCCATACAAACTCTTTCTTTTCTCACAAACATTCATCCATTCGCTCCTGTACACCAGTTTCGTAAATCTTCACTTACGCCCACTTCTCTAACAACGAATCTATAAGAAATGAAGGCAGCATCGCCTGCGCTTGTTTAAAAATACATTTAACACAATTGCAGTTACACACTGTATAGTAAAAACTGAAAATGAAGTAAAAAAGATGAGGAAGGAAGGGAGTATCTCCTGCGCTTGTTTTTGAAACTGAAATACGAGAAATTCAATGCCGTTGAGCCCATTTTAATAGCTTGCTTAGTTTTTGAGATATAGCTTCGGGAAAGTCAAATCTTCCGGAGGTTATATCTTAAAAACTGAAGAAGATATGAAGAAATAGAGCAATGTTATTCACATATTTTAGATATATTTTTATCTCCCTGCGTTTGTTTTTGAAATTGAAATACGAGAAATTCAATGCCGTTGTGCGCATTTTAATAGCTTGCTTAGTTTTTGAGATATAGTTTCGGGAAAGACAAATCTTCCGGAGGTTATATCTTAAAAACTGAAGAAGATATGAAGAAATAGAGCAATGTTATTCACATATTTTAGATATATTTTCCACTGTCAAACTTTCCTGAATTATTTAAAGAAAAATAGTGTAGACGTGTTGAAATACGTGTATGTTAGTGTGTATGTATGTATGCAGGTTGTGTTGTTGAAAGCGAAGAACGCGCTTCGAATCGGGGTCAGAATCTGCAGTGGGACACCATCAGTAGCGTAGACACAAACGGGAATTTAAAACAAATACACAAAATAATAATAATGATCATTAAAGCCCGGATATTTAGGCTCTTAAAAACACCCAAATAAGCAGGCATATAGGCCGGTAATTACTCTAAAATAGGCGGGATTTTAGGCAGCCTAAATGTAAATAATTTGTTTAAAAAAAAAATAAACGAATCCTTTTTCTAATATTGGTACTCGTATCTACTCTTCGTTAGAAAAAAATAAACATTTTAAACAAAAATTAACACAATCTGAAAAATAATAATGTAGGGTTCTCATTTTATTAACTATTATGCAAATTCAAATTATGTAGTATACTTTAATTCACAAAATATTACGAGCAATTGCTCTATGAAATTTTCGGAAAGGGACTGTCTACGGTCTGTCAGAACTTGCTTGTAAGTTGAAAACTTCGTTCGACATCACAAAATGGAGCATTCTTATATTTAGCCATATCGTCTAAAGTTACCTCAGCTCCATTTATTAATTGCAAAGACACAATTGAATTGCCACGTAAAATTTTGACTGAAAAACGTTTTTTTTTCGGCATTTTAAATTCACACACAAAAACTTGATTAAAGTAAGTACTTTAAATATTATAGGTTAGGTTGAAACACTTTGTCGAGTGCTGAATTAGTCAACGAAGTAGATGATAAACCTTGTCTGCTCAATAAAAGTTAGAATAGGCAACAAAAATAGGCAAAATAAGCTGTATAAGGTAAAATAGGCACTATAACCAAAATATATGAAAAATAGGCTCTAAGGCACGAAAAAAAAACCTTCCATTACACGTAAACATGTTACCTATGTATAGAAAAACTAAATTGCCTGAAGTATATTAAAATTTGAATCTAGGCAATTGCCTAAAAATCCGGGCTTTAATGATCATTTATTCTTGCAAAAATTTCGTTCACTGTTAATTACTGTGAAATAACTCTCAACTATAAGCGATAAGCTCTGTCTCCATCACCGGTAAAGTGTGAAATACAATATTAAAGCATCTTGAGATCCCTGGTTCGATCCCGACAGCTGACAAACAATTTTCACCAATTTAAATCTACCTCTGTGGCTCCCTCTCCACTAATATCTTTGCTGGCCGTGATTTAACGACTGGTCGCAAGAAAATATATCACTTACCGAGATCTGCTTAGGCAGAGTGCCACACTCAGTAATAATAATAATAATAATAATATAATAATAATATATTTATTGCCCAACAGAGGTTCATTTACAGGGCAAAATACAAAAAGATATTTAAAAAAATAAATAATAAGTAATCGGTAAAAGGCGTGATGATATATTTATTTTTTTTTTAATTTTGCTATAAATAAATATAAGATTTCAACGTGTATCCTATGAGCTTTGTTAATAAATATATGAAATTCAGAATAATTGTAGTTAGAATAAAAATAAATAAATATACTATCTCGCATTTTGCCCAGTAGTAAATGTAAGAACTCTCGTTCGATTCCTACAACCAACAAACAACGACCCCTGTGACTCCCCTCCACTAACATCTTTTGGGGTCGCATAAATATATCACTTACCGAGATCTGCTATTACAGAGTGCCACACCCAGCAATGAGTAAAAGACGTAATGATATATTTTATTCCCACCCATAGATCACGTACGCCTCTGACTAAACCACGTCCTTCCTTCTAGCACGATTACGACTTCTCGACCTCTCACCAGAGAACTCGAGTTCTGAATTCGGTTAACACTCCTTCCTTCTAAGATCTCTACAGATCTATCAGAGCCATTGATCACTATACTTCGAGTATTTTTAAAGCCAATTATTTCTAGCGTGATGTTGAGAAAAATTGTGTCACTAACGGTATTTAGGGTTTTATATACGACTAACTAATAATATTATCATTATATATGCGTTTTTTGCTATATAATGCTATATATTAATCCCGCCGGGAATATTGAGTCGGGAACAATGGTCATTATTCCCGCTCGTGAACCAATCAAAATGCTTAAAACATGGATCATTGTTTTATTGTGCCATCGGAACAGTGTTGCCATAGCGACTCATATTTAAATTAAACATGCCCGTTGCTAAGTTTACTGTTATTAACGAATCGGAAACTAAAAAAACGAAATCATCGTTGAGATGTTGTCAAAAATGGTCTTGCAAATTGTGTTAAATTATTGTGTTTAACTGTAATTGAAAAAATGGACAGTATTACAGAAGACAGTATATCTTCTACGCCACCAGAAATAACGAAAATCGCTGATGCTACTACATATGGTTTATTACCGCAAAAGTCTAAAAATTTCTATGACAAAACATACCAAAGTTTTATGGACTGGCGTATTAAAATGAAGACAAATTTGTATTCAGAAAATGTATTGTTGGCATATTTTACTGAATTAGGTGAAAAATACAAATCATTTTCATTATGGTCTTTTTACTCCATTTACTCACTTCAATTAGATGTAAATTTATTAGGTAAATAGATGTAAAATTAATAGATAATAAATAATATAAAAATTGACTAATTTTTATTAAATTAGTCGTATATGTTAGTCGTATATAAAGTATAGTATACAACTCGCTATAATGGCTATTATTACCTCGGATGATTACAACCCTTGCAAACTTCATCCTCGGGAATAAGAGCATCCATTATAGCGTCGTTGTATAATATACTATTATTTCTTCTAACTATTTTACAATATTAATTTGTTACACGCAAAATATGAAATGAATCGAGTTTTTAAACTAGTAATAAAATGTCTATAACAATACAAAATAATCTTTATTCTTTTCGACCTTGCGTAGATTATAAAACATTCATAATACCGTATTAAATTTTAAGGTCATTTTATAATATTTACAAGAATAAGTTCGACATTGTATGTATCTGGATCAAGCAGCCATTGTATTACACATGTGTGTATCTAAATTATTAATGATCTATTGTACAGTGCTAATTTTCTTGTAGTTATCTAGTAATTGAAGTTAGAGATATATAGCGTTGTTGATGCAAGTAATTTGGGTTAAATATGAGAAACGGAATGTTATTTGAAAGTTGTAAACGTGGATGAAAATATTAGCTAACTTTATAGGTAAACATTAGATGAAATAATATGAAGGCTTTAGAGGAATGAACTATCTGTGGATTCCACTATGCATATTGGTGTAACTACTAAGTGTCAACCATAGTGTGTGTAAGTGTTAGTGTATTGAACCTCGAATTGACGGCTGGTAACAGCAGTTCACAAGCATAAATATATTACTTACTACAGCAGAGTGCCACTGCCAGTAATGGTTAAAAAGCATGATATATTTATTTTTTGTGAATTTTTGGTTGAACCGGTTCAAAATTTGATTTTTTTTAATATGTTTCTATATAGTTCAGAGCACGTGATATACGCTCGTTCAAACCGCATCTCAATATCTCTTTTAGTTTTTGAGTTATATCGATTTTTGACTTTTTTTTAAACTTTGAGAGCCCATATCTCGAAAACAAAAAGAGATATTGAAATGCGGTTTGGACGAGCGTATTTCTCGTGCGCTACTTAACTTGTACAAGTATTTTGAAAATTTTGGTTCAACTCTATCGTTGTAGATCTCAGTAATATATTTATGCTTGTGAACTGCAGTTACCAGCCGTCAAATACATAATGTTATTCCTTAATATTTATACAAGCAAAGCAATTTCTCATTTCTGTACTATAAACAGGGTTCGTAAATATCATGATATTTATAATAAATATCAAAATATCTGATATATAGGATATATATCAGATAAATATCACTTTTTGGATATTTATTTTTTAATTTTAGTTTTTGTACACATTTAGAAAAACTGAAAAATTCGATAAATTTCACTTTTCCGGAGGCTATATCTCAAAAAGTAAACAAGATATGGAAATGCGCTCAACGGCGTTGAATTCCCCGTGTCCGAATTGACTTATAAGCAAATTTTCATACAATTTTAAGCAATTTAATATTTTTAATTATTTCCTAAGGGGTACCCCTTTGGTTTTTTCAGATTTTAATTCAATTATCCCAAAAATCCTTAATCGTAGGATTATTAAAACGAAAATTTACATACATATGTATTTTGACCCACTGAATCCAGTGGTGCAATCTTCAAATGCATATGACTTCTGGTTTTCGAGAAAATGTTAAAAAACCGCTTTTTGCGATTTTTTTGGCGGAAAATTGAAAAAAAATAAAAATCGCTGAAACTATGTTTATAAGTTAACTGAAGCACGAGAAAATTAATGCCGTTGACCGCGTTTTCATATCACATTTAGTTTTCGAGATATAGCTTCGTAAAAGTAGAAAAACTGAAAAATTCGATAAATTTCACTTTTCCGGAGGCTATATCTCAAAAAGTAAACAAGATATGGAAATGCGCTCAACGGCGTTGAATTCCCCGTGTCCGAATTGACTTATAAGCAAATTTTCATACAATTTTAAGCAATTTAATATTTTTAATTATTTCCTAAGGGGTACCCCTTTGGTTTTTTCAGATTTTAATTCAATTTTCCCAAAAATCCTTAATCGTAGGATTATTAAAACGAAAATTTACATACATATGTATTTTGACCCACTGAATCCAGTGGTGCAATCTTCAAATGCATATGACTTCTGGTTTTCGAGAAAATGTTAAAAAACCGCTGTTTGCGATTTTTTTGGCGGAAAATTAAAAAAAAATAAAAATCGCTGAAACTATGTTTATAAGTTAACTGAAGCACGAGAAAATTAATGCCGTTGAGCGCGTTTTCATATCATATTTAGTTTTCGAGATATAGCCTCGGAAAAGTAGAAAAACTGAAAAATTCGATAAATTTCACTTTTCCGGAGGCTATATCTCAAAAACTAAACAAGATATGGAAATGCGCTCAACGGCGTTGAATTCCCCGTGTCCGAATTGACTTATAAGCAAATTTTCATACAATTTTATGCAATTTAATATTTTTAATTATTTCCTAAGGGGTACCCCTTTGGTTTTTTCAGATTTTAATTCAATTATCCCAAAAATCCTTAATCGTAGGATTATTAAAACGAAAATTTACATACATATGTATTTTGACCCACTGAATCCAGTGGTGCAATCTTCAAATGCATATGACTTCTGGTTTTCGAGAAAATGTTAAAAAACCGCTTTTTGCGATTTTTTTGGCGGAAAATTGAAAAAAATAAAAATCGCTGAAACTATGTTTATAAGTTAACTGAAGCACGAGAAAATTAATGCCGTTGAGCGCGTTTTCATATCACATTTAGTTTTTGAGATATAGCCTCGGAAAAGTAGAAAAACTGAAAAATTCGAAAAATTTCTCTTCTCCGGAGGCTATATCTCAAAAACTATTTGATATTTTTATATAATGGATATATATCATTGCAAAAATATGACGATATATATCAAAATAAATATCATGATATATATCGATCGATATATATCTTCGAACCCTGACTATAAATGATTTGAGTTGTTTATATTGAAATTTTAAAAATCGCGGAAAACTTGTTTATTTAAATATAAATAAATTTATCATCACTCCTTTTACCCATTACTGAGTGTGGCACTCTGCCGTAGCAGATTTCGGTAAGTGATATATTTCTCCGCGTGAAGTACAGTTACCATCCGTCAAATCACGGCCCTCAAAGATATCAGTGAAGAGGAGCCACAGGGGTAGATATAAGGGTTCTCAAGATTCACCTCTGAGCCACCTACCCCATTAATTAATTAATTAATGCCCTTAGTTTTTGAGAAAATCGGGAAGGTCGAAAATCTAATGAATTATTGGTTAATTTTTATTTTTGCAATCTCTAGGTAAAATATGGGGTAGGTGGCTCAGTGGTATCGAGTCGGCCTGTGGATCTTGAGAACCCTGATGGTTCGATCCCCACAGCCGACAAACAATTTTATCTACCCCTGTGGCCCCTCCTCCACTAATATCTTTGCGGGCCGTGATTTGACGACTGGTCGCGAAAAAATATATCACTTACCGAGATCTGCTTAGGAAGAGTGCCACACCCAGTAATGGGTAAAAGGCGTGATGATATATTTAATTATTTATATGTTTAATGGGGTAGGTGGCTCAGTGGTATCGAGTCGGCCTGTGGATCTTGAGAACCCTGGTTCGATCCCCACAACCGACAAACAATTTTCACCAATTTAAATCTACCCCTGTGGCCCCTTTTCCACTAATATCTTTGCGGGCCGTGATTTGACGACTGGTCGCGAAAAAATATACTACTTACCGAGATCTGCTCAGGCAGAGTGCCACACTTAGTAATGGGTAAAAGGCGTGATGATATATTTATTTATTTCTAGGTAAAATATAATTGTAATTAAAAAACAACAAAGACAAAATTAATTGTCTTTAAATGCTCACTTGGTGAAACTAGGTTTAATAATAAAATATCAAAATAAACACTTGTCTAAGTCACAGTCCTTCGTCACCAGCTTCTTCACGTGAACTTTGTTCTAGGTGAAGAAGTAGGTTATACCATACTGATAAGCTCTAATAAGAGCGAAACGCGTCTATGGTTACCAACTGTGCTGGCCAGCCTCTGACGATGCCCTCATAAGGTGACTTGGAGGCTGAATTTTGTGAGACTTAGACAAGTGTTTATTTTGATATTTTATTATAATTGTAATTGTTATTGTAAATGAATATATTTAGGAAAGTATTACGATTCATATTAGCTGTAAATATTGTTTATAAAGATGGATAAAATTAGCCATTGCAAGAAGTGTGGGTTAATATTAACATAATCTTGAAGTAAAGTAAAGCCTGTCAAGATTGTTATTAAGTTTAAGATTTAAACTTGAAGAAATATGTACAGTTATACGAATAGATCTCCAAGTTATTTAATATGCATTCGAGATATGGAACAGATATGTATATTTTATACATTACTGTTATATTTACAAGACACATGTAAATTTGATAAAATGATTACTTAGCCTGTTGAAAAATTAGTACACACTGTAAAACAGTGAGCGTGTATTTGTTGAACGCCTGGTGAAATAAGGAGGAGAAATTGTGTTGAACAAAAGACGAAAGAAAGAAAAGAAACATTTCAAGGGTTCGTGCTACCAACTTGATGGAACAAAGCGTGATGTTATGTATACAGGGTGTCCCAAATAACATTACGTTCTTGAATATCTCGAAAAGAATGCATCTTAACAACAAGTGTGCTGAATCAAAACCTTCATAGTTTTGGAGAAGACATCGGATTCTGACAATATGCCCCCACAACCCTGGAGGGTGCTGGAAAGGGGGTCGACTTAAAAAACTTAAATGGGAACCCCTATTTGTTATTGCAGATTCGGAAAGAGCTTAAAAAAGTATGTTGGTTTTATTCGGAAACTTTTTTTGTACACTCAACAGAAAATACATAAATAAATATATCATCACGCCATTTATTCATTACTGGGTGTGGCACTCTGCCTAAGCAGATCAAGTGATATATTGTGCGGTTACCAACCATCAAATAACGGCCCTCAAAGATATTAGTGGAGAGGGAGCCACAGGGGTAGATTTAAATTGGTGAAAATTGTTTGTCGGCTGTGGGGATTGAACCAGGGTTCTCAAGATCCACAGGCCGACTCGATACCACTGAGCCACCTACTCAACAGGTGGCGCTGTAATCGTAAAACTTGATATAAAATGATTTCGGTTGTTTCGAATAAATACATAAAACTGTAGAAATGTTATTCCTCATTTATTGAAACAACAGACGTCATTTTTTATCAAGTTAATGACACAATATTAATTAGTTAGGTTTTGATTCGGCACACTTATTGTTAACATACATACATACATACATAACATCACGCTATATCCCATTAAATGGGGTAGCACGAACCCGTCAACATTCTCATCCTGACACACGATACTCGATTCGACCACATTAACACTTCCTCCATACGAACTCTTTCTTTCCTCACAACCAAAATCCATCATCACGCAACAAACATTCATCCATTCGCTCCTGTACACTGCGCTTGTTTCTGAAGATGGTCTCCACACAATTGCAGGTAAATACTCGAAACATCTAACCAATGAATCTAAAATCAAAAATCATACGCTTGTCTTCATTCATCCCGCAATTAATTCCTATCCTGACACACCACTTTTGCTTCAACCACATTCATAATTCTTTTCATACAAGCTCGTTTATTCTTCACGCTCAGAATCTTTCGCTCACGCAACAACCCTTCAATCATATTCATCCACTTGTTCCTAGGCCGTCAACGCAAACTTTCACCCTCAATTTCACCAACATACAACTGTTTCACCAATCTGTCATTCGACATACGTTCTACATGACCAAACCATCAACATTCTCATCCTGACATACGATACTCGATTCGACCACATTAACACTTCCTCCATACGAACTCTTTCTTTTCTCACAACCAAAATCCATCATCACGCAACAAACATCCATCCATTCGCTCCTGTACACCAGTTTCATAAATCTTCACTTACGCCCACTTCTCTAACAACGAATCTATAAGAAATGAAGGCAGCATCGCCTGCGTTTGTTTAAAAATACATTTAACACAATTGCAGTTACACACTGTATAGTAAAAACTGAAAATGAAGAAAAAAAGATGAGGAAGGAAGGGAGCATCTACTTGCGCTTGTTTTTGAAACTGAATTCCACACAATTGCAGTTGGACACTCTATATATAAAAACAGAAAATGAATCAGAAAGATAAGAAAGGAAGGGAGCATCAGGTAAACTTGTTGTTAAGATGCATTCTTTTTGAGATATTCCAGAACATAATGTTATTTGGGACACCCTGTATAAGAAGAGAGTCAATTTATTGTCAGTAAAGTCGACTTTCTTGTGCAAGTGAAAACAATTCAACTTCTTGTAAAAACAAATTGTTAAACATATATTTTTATCTGAAGAATTTCACGTAGAAACTTTGTACACTTCTAGAAAGTGACAAACGGATTAAATAATTGAAAAATTCAAGAAAGTTAACCTTTACCCCATGTTTGCATAATTCGTTTCTAAATATTGAATTGATTCAACAATTCAACAAGAAATTTAACAGTCGTTATACAACAAACAACAGCTGTAACTAATATTTCTAATTCTGTGGAAAGATTTTTAATTTATACGAAACATTCACCAATTTCTATATCTTGAAATTTACAGTTAAATGATTGCTTAGAAATACGTGAAACCAAGAAAGGTGAAAAGCTATTTAAAAATACCGCGCCCAGTAGCAATGGCTACACTCAACATAATACGGACAGAAGAAAACTGTAAACTCCTAAAATACAATCTCCTCGAAATATTTTAGTCAGCCACTTAGGAGTGACACTAATAATTAATTCTTAGTGTACTGTTAGTAGCTGTCCTTATTTGTTATTTATTTATCATTTGTAACGGATATACTGACTGGTGTTAAAGGTTAATTTAAATTTATTAATTCCAGTTATTTGAGAACCTGTGTCCGATAAATAATTTTCACTACCCCTGTGGCTCCCCTTTCACTAACATCTTTAAAGGCTGTGATATGACGGCTGACACTTTACGTGAAGAAATGTATCACTTACTGAGATCTGATTTGGAGGAGTGTCACACCCAGTAATGGGTAACAAACGTTATGATATATTTATTTATTTTAATTTTAATACAATTGTCTGTGTAGAGAATGAACTATAAATAAAACGGATAAAGGATATGAAACAATTAAACCGGATATCCGAAAATAAATATAGATATTAAGTTAGTTTCACATTTTCCCTTTCTAAATTGTTAATGACTATGAACATTATCATTTTTATTTATTTACACATTAATGAAAATAGTTATTTTTCTACGATCGCTATGAAACGTTGACATATATGCTCTTATTTGTCAACGTAAAGTTGACGTTTTCTGTGGAACAATCAAAAAATATCTTTATCACGCGTCTCCAATGGCAAAGATGCACGCTTATTTCAATAGTTACCAGGGATACAAACAATACAAAAACTGGTCATATTGACAGTTGACAGAATGAATTTATTTTCAGTACGTATACGTTTTTAAATAATTTTAGATGCAATCGTAGAAATAATTATGTGTGTATCACGAGCGTAAATTGTCTTTGTTCCTCTTACACTATTGCAGCTCTAGTCGAAGACAAGTAACAAAGAATCACTTTACGCTCTTAATACACAAATAACTATTTTGCGCGTCTCCAATGGCAACGCGCGAAAAATATGCGCGCTTATTTCAATAGTTACCAGGGATACAAACAAAACAGAAACTTGTCATATTGACAGTTGACAGAATGAATTTATTTTCAGTACGTATATGTTTTTAAATAATTTTAAGATGCAATCGTAGAAATAATTATGTGTGTATCACGAGCGTAAAGTGTCTTTGTTCCTCTTACACTATTGCAGCGCGAGTCGAAGACAAGTAACAAAGAATCACTTTACGCTCTTAATACACAAATAACTATTTTGCGCGTCTCCAATGGCAACGCGCGAAAAATATGCGCGCTTATTTCAATAGTTACCAGGGATACAAACAAAACAGAAACTTGTCATATTGACAGTTGACAGAATGAATTTATTTTCAGTACGTATATGTTTTTAAATAATTTTAAGATGCAATCGTAGAAAAAATGATGTGTGCATCACGAGCGTAAAGTGTCTTTGTTCCTCTTACACTATTGCAGCGCTAGTCGAAGACAAGTAACAAAGAATCACTTTACGCTCTTAATACACAAATAACTATTTTGCGCGTCTCCAATGGCAACGCGCGAAAAAGATGCGCACTTATTTCAATAGTTACCAGGGATACAAACAAAACAGAAACTTGTCATATTGACAGTTGACAGAATGAATTTATTTTCAGTACGTATATGTTTTTAAATAATTTTAAGAAGCAATCGTAGAAATAATTATGTGTGTATCACGAGCGTAAAGTGTCTTTGTTCCTCTTACACTATTGCAGCGCGAGTCGAAGACAAGTAACAAAGAATCACTTTACGCTCTTAATACACAAATAACTATTTTGCGCGTCTCCAATGGCAACGCGCGAAAAATATGCGCGCTTATTTCAATAGTTACCAGGGATACAAACAAAACAGAAACTTGTCATATTGACAGTTGACAGAATGAATTTATTTTCAGTACGTATACGTTTTTAAATAATTTTAAGATGCAATCGTAGAAAAAATTATGTGTGTATCACGAGCGTAAATTGTCTTTGTTCCTCTTACACTATTGCAGCTCTAGTCGAAGACAAGTAACAAAGAATCACTTTACGCTCTTAATACACAAATAACTATTTTGCGCGTCTCCAATGGCAACGCGCGAAAAAGATGCGCACTTATTTCAATAGTTACCAGGGATACAAACAAAACAGAAACTTGTCATATTGACAGTTGACAGAATGAATTTATTTTCAGTACGTATATGTTTTTAAATAATTTTAAGAAGCAATCGTAGAAATAATTATGTGTGTATCACGAGCGTAAAGTGTCTTTGTTCCTCTTACACTATTGCAGCGCGAGTCGAAGACAAGTAACAAAGAATCACTTTACGCTCTTAATACACAAATAACTATTTTGCGCGTCTCCAATGGCAACGCGCGAAAAATATGCGCGCTTATTTCAATAGTTACCAGGGATACAAACAAAACAGAAACTTGTCATATTGACAGTTGACAGAATGAATTTATTTTCAGTACGTATACCTTTTTAAATAATTTTAGATGCAATCGTAGAAATAATTATGTGTTTATCACGAGCGTAAAGTGTCTTTGTTCCTCTTACACTATTGCAGCTCTAGTCGAAGACAAGTAACAAAGAATCACTTTACGCTCTTAATACACAAATAACTATTTTGCGCGTCTCCAATGGCAACGCGCGAAAAATATGCGCGCTTATTTCAATAGTTACCAGGGATACAAACAAAACAGAAACTTGTCATATTGACAGTTGACAGAATGAATTTATTTTCAGTACGTATATGTTTTTAAATAATTTTAAGAAGCAATCGTAGAAATAATTATGTGTGTATCACGAGCGTAAAGTGCAGTATTGCAGCTCTCGCCTTCGGCTCGTAATTACCGTACTCGAGTAACAAAGAATCACTTTACGCTCTTAATACACAAATAACTATTTTATATTAAGTATACGTGAGACAAAACAGTCATCCAACCGAGACAATAAACAAACATATCGTTCACTATAATATAAGTAAAATAAATTGTAATAATTGATTTAGATACAAAATTTAATTTTATACAATTTTTATTTCAAATATTTTAAAGGATGTAATGATAACAAAAAAGTTATTTCTTGTATACCTTCCTAAAATTAATTATGTACCCGCCTATGGCCATACAGCACATTAAAATGAAACCAACACAAATAAATAAAAAAATAAAACAATAAGCAACGCCCTGTTTAAACAGCCGACGTGATATGTTTTGTCTGCGGCGTTTGGTTACAATTTTTAATAGCTATACACATACTGAGTGTTTGGTTGTACACGCACAAGATATTATTGACCCTATGTTAACTTTTCGTGACACTCTGTATAATGACACAAACGTGACTTTACCAAGATTGCTCGAAAGATATTTGTAAAATTATTCGGTTTTGTATTTTATTTTTTCGAGGCATATTTCTCAAAATTTAATCTAAATACGACCCTGCCGTTATGACTATCATCTTCAGCATAGTTTTCTTCATAAATAAAAATATTTTTTATTAATGTAAACTAACTGATTCATTTGTTATCAAATAAAATGTAAAAATGGAATAAAAGGTTCGCCGCTTAATGCAATATTGCAGTCTCCAGTATATTTTTCGTTGTAATAGTTTTCAAATTATTAATCAGGAAAAAACTATTAAATAAAAATCTTTTATATACGACTAACTAATAATATTATCATTATATGTGCGTTTTTTGCTATATAATGCTATATATTAATCCCGCCGGGAATAATGAGCCGGGAATAATGGTCATTATTCCCGCTCGTGAACCAATTAAAATGCTTAAAACATGGATCATTGTTTTATTGTGCCATCGGAACAGTGTTGCCATAGCGACTCATATTTAAATTAAACATGTTTGTTGCTAAGTTCCCTGTTGTTAACGAAGTTTTATGGACTGACGTATTAAAATGAAGACAAATTCGTATTTAGAAAATGTATTGTTGGTATATTTTACTGAATTAGGTGAAAAATACAAATCATCTTCATTATTGTCTTTTTACTCCATTTACTCATTTCAATTATGGGGTAGGTGGCTCAGTGGTATCGAGTCGGCCTGTGGATCTTGAGAACCCTGGTTCGATCCCCACAGCCGACAAACAATTTTCACCAATTTAAAAAATCTACCCCTGTGGCTCCTCCTCCACTAATATCTTTGGAGGCCGTGATTTGACGGCTGGTAACCGCATTTCACGCGAAAAAATATATCACTTACCGAGATCTGCTTAGGCAGAGTGCCACACCCAGTGATGGGTAAAGGCGTGATGATATATATATATAATTAGATGTAAATTTATTAGGTAAATAGATGTAAAAGTAATAGATAATAAATAATATAAAAATTGACTAATTTTTATTAAATTAGTCGTATATGTTAGTCGTATATAAAGTATAGTATACAACTCGCTATAATGGCTATTATTACCTCGGATGATTACAACCCTTGCTCGCTCCGCTCGCTCGGGTTGCAAACTTCATCCTCGGGAATAAGAGCATCCATTATAGCGTCGTTGTATAATATACTATTATTTGAAGAATTTTTCTTTAAAATAATTTGCCAACCAAAAATATAGTAAAAAGTAAATTGAGTGACTTGACTGTACATCAAGTTATACTGAAATAACAGCGCCATTCTAATGTTTCGAGCACAGCCAGCTAGCGAAAATAATAGACAAGAGTGTTGCAAGTCTGTTCGACTAAGTATACTTTCATTTTCACTGCAAATTCCAGTTGTAAAATTACAGGCAGCAGACTGCGACTACTAGAAGTTACACTATGCAATTTGGTGACAAAATGTTATGTTTATAAATGTTTCTTGTTGATGAAATAGTAGAAAGAAGTTAGTATGTGGATAATTAAGAATTGTTTTCATAATTTTATGATAAATGTTTGTTAATAATTCGTATAAAAGAGGAAAGCGGAAAAAGATTTTAAGTTTACTCTTCCACCAAAAATTGCAAATCTCAATAGAAGAATAAATAAGAAATAATAGTATGTTATGCATCAAGGGAGGGAAACAATCGATTATTCCCGCGTGTGAAGTTGACAAACCGAGACGTAAGCGAGGGCTGAAGTCGAGGTTTGTCAACTTCACACAAGGGACTCCGTCAGTACTGCGGTGTGGATAGCAATATGGAATTCGAATCCGGAGATCCCGAGTTCGAATCTCACTCAAGCTAAAAAATTATATGAACTACCACACTGCGGCTCGGTGAGTGCGGACCCTGTACTGTAATTGGGATTAAATTCCTGTTGTACAGCGTAAAATAAAAATAAATATAAATATATCATCACGCCTTTTACCCATTACTGGATGTGGCATTCTGCCTAAGCAGATCTCGGTAAGTGATATATTTTGTCGCGTGAAATGCGGTTACCAGTCGTCAAATCACGGCTCTCAAAGATATTAGTGGAGAGGGAGCCACAGGAGTAAATTTTTTAAATTGGGGAAAATTGTTTGACGGCTGTGGGGATCGAACCAGGGTTCTCAAGATCCACAGGCCGACTCTATACCACTAAGCCATCTACCCCAGCGTAATATAAATAAATAAATAAATAAATAATCGTGCCCTCCCGTGAAGCGTATTATACTTTTCGTAACAAGTGCACAAAAATTACTGTCTTATCGGGACAAATGTCAAATATGGGTTGCGTAACTAGTTACTTAGGAAACGCCACAAACAGCTAATAATCGTAGTCTCTGGGGAGAGAAACATCTCTCTAGGGAGAGAAACATGGTATCTTGGGAGAAAAACATTATGTATTAGGGGAGAAAAGTAGTGTTTGTCTTTATAAAATTAGGGAATAAGAACGTGTTTCTTGTGCAGGTGTTACGAAAATATATTATCACGACTTTTACCCATTACTGGGTGTGGTACTATTCCGTAGCAGATCTCGATATATTTCTTCGCGTGATGTACGGTTACCAGTCGTCAAATCACGGCACCCAAAAATGTTAGTGGAGGGGAAGCCACAGGGGTAGTTTTAATGTGATGAAAATTATTTGTCGGTTGTGGGGATCAAACCCGGGTTTTCAAATCCACAAGCTAGATAATTTATAAATAAATAAATAAATATATCATCACGCCTTTTATCCATTACTGGGTGTGGTACTCTGCCGGAGCATTTCTCGGTAAGTGATATATTTTTTCGCGTGAAGTGCGGTTACTGGCGGTCAAATCACGGCTCCCAAAGATGTTAGTAGTGGAAAAGCCACAGGAATAGATTTAATTTTGTGAAAATTGTTTGTCAGCTGTGGGGATCGAACCAGGGTTCTCAAGATCCACCACTGAGCCACCTACCCCATCTAGATAATTTATTATTACTTTTATGTAGTTATAGCTTTATGGTAAAGCTCTTGCATTACAAGCTAGAGCTAACAAAAATACGATTGTTCAGGTCATTTAGAAAATACAAATAAACAAATTAGTTGTGACTCACCACAACAGGCAGATGATTGAAAAGATAGCACACAATCAAAACAGGCATAATAGTTTCCATTCCAGAATTCTGTTCCTTCTTCTTTTGTTTTATCAAACAAGGCCTTCTACTATTGGTCGAACTAACAGACGTAGATATATTTGAAGTATCCGACGTCCAAGGTTCTTGTTTACCAGAACTTTGATAAACACCATCAGGTCTACTTGCAGCCAGATAAGTACTTTCTTGACTCTTTTGATAGCTATCATAGTAGGCTTTAGCCATTTCTTCTTTTTGACTAACAGTTGAAGCAGCTGCACCCAGACTTAGCTCACTTAGATCCGAGGTAGACTTTTTTAAATAATCAAAACCATTTCGTTTATATTTATAAAATGTGATTAATATTCCGAGAAAACAAATAATAGAAATAAATGCTAATAATGAATGTAAACTTAATATAAATATATTATATTTAATGTCCAAGTCGTAAGGCATAAATTGACAATTTTCAAAATTAGGCTCTTGGTCATAGCTATTATTTTTCCCATAAGAAAACTCAAAATTTGCGCTATTATTGACGTCACGTTTTGCTAAAATTGCAGCAACGCCAACACAGGAACACAGCGTCGTCAAACAAAACAAATGATAAACAATATGCGTCGATGTCAAGTACTGCTTAATCTCTTTTTGTTTTCTCGTTAATTTAATCACGTACAATCCCACAACAGACAAAGTACTTAATGTACTGGCTTGAAAAGTGTGTAACGAATTAAATAACCAGATACTGGCTGTACAATATTCATTTGGGATATCGTTTGACTGACTCAAGATATGCAGGATGGTGTAAGATAATGTTGACAAGTTTCGTAAAATGCTTTGAATGAGGATAGCAACAATGCAGATGTCGAATGGACGCCATTGTTTCTTGTTCTTGTAGAAGATGGCTAGAGTCCAGAGGAGGAGGACTGTCACTGTAGGGACTGCTGTTATTATGGTAAGCTGCGATGTGGTGTATCGATACATTGTTGCATTTCTCGACGAAATCTGAAAGAAAAATACATGGTTTATTAATTATATTTCTGAAATATTTATTTCTCAAAGAAACTACTTAAAAATATAGATACTAACTAACGAAAGTACGAGGAATTCATATTTTAAAACAAAATTTAATTATCTCGTCTAGTTTTAGAGATATGGCTACTTAAAGTTGACATACTAATTTCAGACAAAAAAGTAAAATTTGATGCGGTGTTTCATAAAAATATTTCTGAATCGTTTATTTAAAAATATGAATACTCACTAATAAAAGTACAAAAATTCAGATTTAAAAATATAATTTAATTATCTTTTCTAGCTTTAGAGACAGGGTTCGAAGATATATATCGATCGATATATATCATGATATTTATTTTGATATATATCGTCATATTTTTGCAATGATATATATCCATTATATAAAAATATCAAATAGTTTTTTTCTACGATTGCTATGAAAAGATGACAATTACGCTCTCATTTGTCATCGTAAAGTTGACGTTTTCTGTGGAACAATCGAAAAATATCTTTATCACGCGTCTCCAATGGCAAAGATGCGCACTTATTTCAATAGTTACTTGTCATATTGACAGTTAACAAAACGAATTTAGTTTTAGACGTATACCTACGTTTTTTAATAACTTTAAGATGCAATCGTAGAAAAAATTATGTGTGTATCACGAGCGTAAAGTGTCTTTGTTCCTCTTACACTATTGCAGCTCTCACCTTCGGCTCGCGCTGCAATTACCGTATTCGAGTAACAAAGAATCACTTTACGCTCTTAATACACAAATAACTCCGGAGAAGTGAAATTTTTCGTATTTTTCAGTTTTTCTACTTTTCCGAGGCTATATCTCGAAAACTAAATGTGATATGAAAACGCGCTCAACGGCATTAATTTTCTCGTGCTTCAGTTAACTTATAAACATAGTTTCAGCGATTTTTATTTTTTTCAATTTTCCGCCAAAAAAAATCGCAAAAAGCGGTTTTTTAACATTTTCTCGAAAACCAGAAGTCATATGCATTTGAAGATTGCACCACTGGATTCAGTGGGTCAAAATACATATGTATGTAAATTTTCGTTTTAATAATCCTACAATTAAGGATTTTTGGTAAAATTGAATTAAAATCTGAAAAAACCAAAGGGGTACCCCTTAGGAAATAATTAAAAATATTAAATTGCATAAAATTGTATGAAAATTTGCTTACAAGTCAATTCGGACACGGGGAATTCAATGCCGTTGAGCGCATTTCCATATCTTGTTTAGTTTTTGAGATATAGCCTCCTGAAAAGTGAAATTTATCGAATTTTTCAGCTTTTCTACTTTTCCGAGGCTATATCTCAAAAACTAAATGTGATATGAAAACGCGCTCAACGGCATTAATTTTCTCGTGCTTCAGTTAACTTATAAACATAGTTTCAGCGATTTTTATTTTTTTTCTATTTTCCGCCAAAAAAATCGCAAAAAGCGGTTTTTTAACATTTTCTCGAAAACCAGAAGTCATATGCATTTGAAGATTGCACCACTGGATTCAGTGGGTCAAAATACATATGTATGTAAATTTTCGTTTTAATAATCCTACGATTAAGGATTTTTGGTAAAATTGAATTAAAATCTGAAAACACCAAAGGGGTACCCCTTAGGAAATAATTAAAAATATTAAATTGCATAAAGTTGTATGAAAATTTGCTTATAAGTCAATTCGGACACGGGGAATTCAACGCCGTTGAGCGCATTTCCATATCTTGTTTAGTTTTTGAGATATAGCCTCCTGAAAAGTGAAATTTATCGAATTTTTCAGCTTTTCTACTTTTCCGAGGCTATATCTCAAAAACTAAATGTGATATGAAAACGCGCTCAACGGCATTAATTTTCTCGTGCTTCAGTTAACTTATAAACATAGTTTCAGCGATTTTTATTTTTTTTCTATTTTCCGCCAAAAAAAAATCGCAAAAAGCGGTTTTTTAACATTTTCTCGAAAACCAGAAGTCATATGCATTTGAAGATTGCACCACTGGATTCAGTGGGTCAAAATACATATGTATGTAAATTTTCGTTTTAATAATCCTACGATTAAGGATTTTTGGTAAAATTGAATTAAAATCTGGAAAAACCAAAGGGGTACCCCTTAGGAAATAATTAAAAATATTAAATTGCATAAAGTTGTATGAAAATTTGCTTATAAGTCAATTCGGACACGGGGAATTCAACGCCGTTGAGCGCATTTCCATATCTTGTTTAGTTTTTGAGATATAGCCTCCTGAAAAGTGAAATTTATCGAATTTTTCAGCTTTTCTACTTTTCCGAGGCTATATCTCAAAAACTAAATGTGATATGAAAACGCGCTCAACGGCATTAATTTTCTCGTGCTTCAGTTAACTTATAAACATAGTTTCAGCGATTTTTATTTTTTTTCTATTTTCCGCCAAAAAAAAATCGCAAAAAGCGGTTTTTTAACATTTTCTCGAAAACCAGAAGTCATATGCATTTGAAGATTGCACCACTGGATTCAGTGGGTCAAAATACATATGTATGTAAATTTTCGTTTTAATAATCCTACGATTAAGGATTTTTGGTAAAATTGAATTAAAATCTGAAAAAACCAAAGGGGTACCCCTTAGGAAATAATTAAAAATATTAAATTGCATAAAGTTGTATGAAAATTTGCTTATAAGTCAATTCGGACACGGGGAATTCAACGCCGTTGAGCGCATTTCCATATCTTGTTTAGTTTTTGAGATATAGCCTCCTGAAAAGTGAAATTTATCGAATTTTTCAGCTTTTCTACTTTTCCGAGGCTATATCTCAAAAACTAAATGTGATATGAAAACGCGCTCAACGGCATTAATTTTCTCGTGCTTCAGTTAACTTATAAACATAGTTTCAGCGATTTTTATTTTTTTTCTATTTTCCGCCAAAAAAAAATCGCAAAAAGCGGTTTTTTAACATTTTCTCGAAAACCAGAAGTCATATGCATTTGAAGATTGCACCACTGGATTCAGTGGGTCAAAATACATATGTATGTAAATTTTCGTTTTAATAATCCTACGATTAAGGATTTTTGGTAAAATTGAATTAAAATCTGAAAAAACCAAAGGGGTACCCCTTAGGAAATAATTAAAAATATTAAATTGCATAAAGTTGTATGAAAATTTGCTTATAAGTCAATTCGGACACGGGGAATTCAACGCCGTTGAGCGCATTTCCATATCTTGTTTAGTTTTTGAGATATAGCCTCCGGAAAAGTGAAATTTTTCCTATATATCAGATATTTTGATATTTATTATAAATATCATGATATTTACGAACCCTGTTTAGAGATATGTCTACTTAAAAATAAAAGTTGATTTCTGAAATATGTATTTATAAAAACTACCACTTAAATATTTGACTACTAATTAATAAAAGTACGAGGAACTTAAAATTAAAAACAGATTTTAATTATCTTTTATAAATTTAGAGATACATTCCTTTAAAGATAATATTAATGTTTTTTAGTAAAGAAAAATAAAATGTATATTGTGATTATTAATATTATTCCTGAAATATTTATTTCTGAAATTAACTACTTGAAAATATGATTACTAAATAATAAAAGTACGTAAATTTTGAAACAGTATAGCTAATAAAAGTATGACTTGACAAAAACAAATTGTGCAAAAATTTCGGTTAGTCTTTATTTACCCAAGTAGATATTTACTAGTTAGTTACTTGTAAACTGACTGACTTAGGAATGTAGTAAAAGTAATAAAATGATAATTTATCACTGCAATTTCGCATCATACAAAAAGCCGTACAGCCAGACATGTGTGAAATCAGAAGTGAGATTTTACTTCATAATGATAAATAAGTTATGTCTAATGGTAGACTAGTTATTATGTATACCTAGTAAACTAAAATAATTGCAAACTTCGTTAATAAATAAATAAAAACAAATTATAAGCACGTAAAGTTTTTAGGTTAATTAACAAGTCCTTAAATGAACATATGTCTAGTATATCACTTTCCACTAATTACTTTCTTATTATATACTGTTTATTTGTATAACTAAGTTTATTATTTATTTATACAGCGTTTATAAATCATTTTATATACAACCGGTAAATAATCTTAACTTTATTCTTATCAAAATTATTTGCTTAATATGCCTCATTATTTACCAAGGGATATAAAAATGACAAGTACTCCCTAAGGAAATAAACTGATTCAAGGTTATTATAAAATATCGTATATAACACGTGATTATTTGCCTCAAAATATACAGGGTGTTTCAGAACTAGTGTAACAAACTTTAACAGCTTATTCCTGAGATCATTTTGAGCCAAAAATGTCATATGAACATAGGTCCTATTTCTTCTAGTTACCAAAATACAAGAGGTTGAAGTTCTATAAATAACACGAAATGTTCAAATTTTTGTAATCAAGATACTTTTGGAAAACATAATCCATAAATAAAAATCATATCTGCATATTCAGCAGTACTATAACCATCCATTATGAAACAAAAATACAATCAAAAGTACAACAATTTTTAATTAAGACAAATAAGGTATGGCTTTTCAATAAAATTCTTGTTTTCCGAAAGTATCTTGATTACAAAAATTTGAAAATGTCGTGTTATTTATAGAACTTCAACCTCTTTTATTTTGGTAACTAGAAGGAATAGAACCTATGTTTATACGACATTTTTTGCTCAAAATAACCTCAGGAATAAGCTGTTAAAGTTTGTTACACTAGTCCTGAAACACCCTGTATAAACTATTACAATAGTCTCAAAGCTTAATACGTAATTTAGCATGATTTTTAGTGATCTACCCTTAAAAACTAAATAAAATTCTGGTGATTTCAATACTATCTTCAGAAAGATTTTAATTTGTTATTAAATAAAAAGGATAAAAAGGTTCGTCGTTTGATGTAATGTTGAAGTTTTCGGCATATTTTTAGCTGTTAGAGAAAAATGCTTCAAATAAAAGTAGTAGATAATTTAATTCTCTACATCTTTTATTTCAAGTATTTTTCAATAAAATAATTTAGGAACGTTTGACAACACAAAATATAGAATAATAAAACAAAATAATTGTTAAATGAATAATTCTATGTTTTTGTGAACACTGACATTTAAAATATAGATTCGTATAGTAAGTCGCGTGAGACTAGACATTGTAATGTAAAAGGTGTAACATTTTACAAGCCACAATCGTGACTTACAGAACATTTATAGTTGATTTATAAATGCCACAATACTAGAGAATGGTTTCAATAATAATCATAATAATACAGACCGCGGCTATCAATTACAATACGCATATTTCAAAGGTTACATTTGAAAATAATAAATATGTCTGTAATATTGACATATTTGACTATAATCTGCAGTTACAAGCTGTCAAATTACGACACCCACAGTTATTTCAATCTTCTAACAAAGTTCTTAATTAATGTGTTTGTCAAATAAATAGAAAATATGTCGGATTGTGAATTTGAAAATTAAAAAAATTAGATCTATCCCTGTGGCTCCTCCTCCACTAACATCTTTGGGAGCCGTGATTTGACGGCTGGTAACCGCACTTTACGCGAAGAAAATATATCACTTACCGAGATCTGATTCGGCAATAATGATTAATAGGCGTGATGATTTACTTATTTACGTTCATAAATACATTTTTTCTACGATTGCTATGAAAAGTTGACAATTACGCTTTCATTTGTTATCGTAAAGTTGACGTTTTCTGTGGAACAATCGAAAAATATCTTTTTCTACAACCATTAAAAAAAGTAGGCGTTTTTGAACTTATTTTTATTATGAAAGTAGCAGATTTTTGCACTAGTGCAAAAATGTGAATTATTTCTGCACTAGTGCAGAAAAGTAATTTAATATAAATAAACTCTATACAGTATACTTTCTATTAATATTTATGGGAGCAAATTTAATGTTGCAGCATCTGCTTCTTCTATAATGTCTATAGAATCTAATACGTGTTCGCCACTCGATTCAAACATTTTTTAAATTGAAAGCACGGAGACATTTTTCCTCATTATCAACAAAATAATTGAGTTTGCTTGTCATTGTCAGTTGTCATGGATACATTAAACCAGGTATCTTTCTAAAGTTTCTAAATTAATATAAAATTTCAGAGATGTTACAATTACTGAAATTTGTTTTATTATTTTTATCAAAATATGGTTTATGGTTGTAGAAAAAATAGTGTACGCAACTCGTGCAGAAAGGGTTTTTTTTAACTCGCGGTCTTGCAGCATTCGGACCACTCATTCAAAAAAAAACATCTTTCTGCACTTGATACGTAAATAACTATTTTTGCTCGTCTCCAATGGCAACGCGCGAAAAAGATATTAAATGCGTGCTTATTTCAATAGTTACCAGGGATACAAACAAAACAGAAACTTGTCATATTGACAGTTGACAGAACGAATTTATTTTCAGTACGTATACGTTTTTAATAATTTGAAGATGCAATCGTAGAAATAATTATGTGTGTATCACGAGCGTAAAGTGTCTTTGCTCCTCTTACACTATTGTAGCTCTCGCCTTCGGCTTGCGCTGCAATTACTGTGTTCAAGTAACAAAGAATCACTTTACGCTCTTAATACACAAATAACTATATTGAAATTGCGTATTTTATTTGCACATTCAATATTATTAAGTTAATTTAGGTTATATCAATTACGACGTATCCTATTAGGGGCGCTAGGTGCCTGCTCTATAAATTTGAAACTAAGAATTTTAATGACATGAAACGGCCATAATAAACGTAGCGCAGTTCAATGTAATTGGCCACGGCCAAAGTAGCTAACAATAAATAAAAAATTAATATATCATCACGCCTTTTATCCATTACTGGGTGTGGCACTCTATCTGGTGTAATTAATTTTTATCGGACAATTTATAAAAAAGTTGACTAAATTTGTAGATTTCTGTGACATATTTTGATGTTAGTTGCATTCATAAATTTTATTGTTTATGGGGTAGGTGGCTCAGTGGTATCGAGTCGGCCTGTGGATCTTGAGAACCCTGGTTCGATCCCCACAGCCGACAAACAATTTTCACCAATTTAAATTTACCCCTGTGGCTCCCTCTCCACTAATATCTTTGAGGACCGTGATTTGACGGCTGGTAACCGCACTTCACGCGAAAAAATATATCACTTACCGAGATTTGCTTAGGTAGAGTGCCACACCTAGTGATGGGTAAAAGGCGTGATGATATATTTATATTTATTTATAAGATAAAATTATAATTTTTTCCTTGACAGATTTGATTTTATATTTATTAATAACTACAAATCATTGAGCCTATTTTGTTTGAGTAAATTCATTAAATAATTTGTATTTTTAAAATTTTCAGCGATTATTAAATGATTCAAATACCTTTATTATCTTCAGTTCATAAAAATGTAATATAAAGTCATAAATATAATATTATAAAAACTATTAAGGATATTTACAATTCATTTTAGGGATTTGCAGACAAAATATTCATTTGGCCCAGAAAACTGGTTATTTTATGCTATATAAGATAAAATCTTGAGAACCCTGGTTCGATCCCCACAGCCGACAAACAATTTTCACCAATTTAAATTTACCCCTGTGGCTCCCTCTCCACTAATATCTTTTGAGGCCGTGATTTGACGGCTGGTAACCGCACTTCACGCGAAAAAATATATCACTTACCGAGATCTGCTTAGGCAGAGTGCCACACCCAGTGATGGGTAAAAGGCGTGATGATATATTTATTTTATTTATTTTTATTACTCAATGATTGTGTAATTTTGACAATCTTTATTTATTTATTGTAGTATATTATGCAATATAAATATAGGAATAATAATAATAACATTATGATGTTTATTCAGCTACAAAATTATACAAAAACTTAATTAGTTAATACATAATGAATTAATATTTAAATACTTATTAAATATACATAATATATTATAAAAATTAATTCTCTAATAATTGAACAGAGTATGAATGTAAAGAATCAGTCGTTCAATAAGTCCTTAGAAAAAAGTAGAAAAAACACTTTTTTTGGGCAGATTTTTTTTAATTTTTCTACATAATCTCCTTTTAGCTCTATACACTTCTCTAATCGTTTTCCCAAATTTTTTAAGCCGTCCAAAAAGTAGGATTTCGGAAGCTCCTCAAAATAGGCTTCCGTTTGGGCGATGACCTCCTCATTGGACGTAAACCTTCGTCCGCCAAGCCATTTCTTTAAGTTTGGATATAAGAAAAAGTCACTGGGGGCCAAATCTGGTGAATACGGTGAATGTTGCGATAATTGGAACTTTAATTCCATAATTTTGGCCATCGCAACTGCGCAGGTGTGCACACGTGCATTGTCTTGATGAAAAAGGACCTTTTTGCGTTTCAAATGAGGACGTTTTTCTTTTATTTCTTCGCTCAGCCGGTCCAATAACGACGCATAATACGCTCCTGTTATCGTTTTTCCCTTTTCCAAATAGTCGATGAAGATGATTCCGCGTTGCCATAACCTTGCTAGCCGATTTCTCCGTCTTCGCCTTCTTCGGAGCCCGTTCGCCTTAAAAAATCCACTGTTTTGACTGTTCTTTTGTCTCTGGAGTGTAGTAATGTATCCAAGTCTCATCCACAGTTATGTATCGACGCAGAAAATCTTCAGGATTACGACGGAAAAGCGCCAAAACAGCCTCAGAGTCCACCACACGATTGCGTTTATTCTCCACTGTGAGCAACCGCGGCACCCATCTTGCCGAGATTTTTTTCACACCTAATTATTCGTGCAAAATTAAAGCGACTGTGCCTTGTGATATGCCTGTAGCCTCAACTATTTCGCGAACTTTGATTCGTCGGTCACTTAAAACCATATCGTGGATTTGGTCAATCATTTCGGGGGTAGACACTTCTACAGGCCGTCCGGAACGATGTTCATCTTTTGTGGATGTACGGCCACGTTTAAACTCATTCACCCAATTGTAAACAGTTGCAAACACAGGAGCAGATGTGCCATGAACTTCATCCAACTCAGCTTTAATTTCTTTCGGCGTTAAGCCTTTTAAATACAGATGTTTAATCACCGCTTGAAACTCACTTTTATCCATTATTATAAACAATCAAAAGTTTTTTACTACAATTGACAACAACAATGAAACTACGTGACGGCTAAAGCTAAAACTCTAACAGTTTGACTAGTTAGGAGTGCTGCTTACTGGAAAAAATTCATTTTCGATACTACGAGCACCATCTCTTGAATTTTCTAAGGACTTATTGAACGACCCTCGTATTAGCAAGTGAGATTTGTGAATTGTGAGTGCGCTATATTAGAACATTTAAATGCCAAATATTGAATCAAACAATCCCATAGAAGTTCTTAACAAGGTCGCTGATTTAAGACACTTACTTCAAGCGATACTAAGAGCAATAGTTTCCTTTCTTTAACATTTATTTACTTCGCGTGATCAGTGAGCCGGATTCAAACACCAGGATTTAGATTTAGCAGCGTGGTTAACATGGAGGATATCACTTACAGTAAGTGTTTAATTATGGAAATTGATTAATTTAGAAATTTAGAAATATTGGGTGAGTGTAGAGATCAATATGTTAGGTAATGATTATTCTGGATATGCTTGGCGCATCATAGGACGTGTCTAGAATTCCACATCAGGTGTTATGTAGATTCTAGACTAGTGAATTAGTTTCGATTTTGCGATCTGGTGCACAATATATTAATTTAAACAAAATAATTAATTATATCATCACGTCTTTTACCCAATACTGGGTCGTAGCACTATATCGAAACTAATATATTTATCTGCGAGAAGTGCGGTTATCAGCCGTCAAATTCCGGCTCCCATTTTGACTTTTTACGAAGTAAAGGAAGTATTGTAATCGCGAAAATTTTCGACGGAAGTAGGTATTTTGGCCCTCCCTGTGTCCATTTTGACTAATTTCGTCGTGCCGTCTGTACGTACGTACGTATGTATCTCGTATAACTCAAAAACGGTATGCCGTAGAAAATTGAAACTTTATATTTAGGACTGTTATAACATCTAGTTGTGCACCTCTCTTTTTGGTCATTATACAACTACTGGAAGTGGTACTTTACTTGAAGCCTATAATAGATTTTCATGAAAAACTATATTCAAATATAATTTAAAACTTTCCAAATTTGGTATATAAGACTATTATATCAATGGAAATAACATAATAGATTTTGGTTAAAATAGACTAACCGGAAGTGGCACATTACATGAAGCTGCTAACAGTTTTCCTTGAAAAAAATGGTATTATTTTAATTTTAGAAATAAATGCTACAAATAAAAGAGAATTAAATTCTGCGTCTAGCACATTAAGAATTTTTAAATTAGCTTTTTGCATAAACGAGATATCTAAATTTAAATATTATCTTAAGAACCCTGGTTCGATCCCCACAGCCGACAAACAATTTTCACCAATTTAAAAAATCTACCCCTGTGGCTCCTCCACCACTAATATCTTTGGAGGCCGTGATTTGACGGCTGGTAACCGCACTTCACGCGAAAAAATATATCACTTACCGAGATCTGCTTAGGCAGAGTGACACACCCAGTGATGGGTAAAAGGCGTGATGATATATTTATTTATTTTATATTTATATATATTTTTTGATTTAAAAAAAATTATTAAGTTTGCTATGGATTAGAACAAAAAATAAAAAATTCAATGTCAAATATGTGCAATTAAAAAAATATCTATAGTTTAATACGCGTACAAGGAAGTCATGTAGTGTCCACATCAGATTTTTTATTTTATATAAAGTAGAATATATAAATTTAATTATGTTTACAAGTTTTTACGTTTCTTATATCTATGTTGGATATAAAAAAAATATAATTCCACAACAAGTTACATAGAAACATCTTGAAAATTATAATAAATAAATCAATGTAAATTCCTTGTAACGTCCTTGAATATTAAAACAAAACACTAATTCATCATTTTCATTCATCCTACACAGCTAACTAGCTACTCTTTTAATCGATAAATAAAACATTTATAATGGCTTCTTAAAAAGTTGTTAACTTTCAGCGGAAATCTATAAAAAAATTCCTGTGATACGATTTCCTGTTAAAACAAAAGAAATAAAGGAATTCGGTTCGATGACTCAAGGTGCCACACACGCGATATTCTGTCACCATGGTAACCATGTAAACATCGGCTTATCAGAAAGGGTAACAAGTATAATTTAATCAAAGTTTGTAGCATGAAATATTTGCTAATTATTAATATCTTGTATTTTATCTAAACCAGCGTTTCTTAACCTTTTCTTCATCGTGGATCCTCATATTTTCCAAATTTTTTTGCGGCCCTCCAGTGAAAATACCAATATTATATTGATTGTTTTAAATAAGGACCTCAAATATTATAATAAATTTAGTTATTTTAAGTAAAAGTATGAAATAAATTCTAATCTTCCTCTGATAATAGTAAAATACGATTTTTGTAATATTTCCTGCTTTAAATATGACTATATATTATATTTTTATTATACAGGGTGTTTAAAAATTATTGCATAAAAATTAAAAGGTATATATTATTGGAGATTACTTGAAGTAAACCTTGGATTAATAGATTCCAGTAATGAATAAATATTAAAATTGTGTACTAGTTCATTCAGTGTAATATTACTTATTTTTATTTATTACTGTAACCTATTAGTCCAGTGGCACGAAAAAGTTTGTTTCAAGTAATGTGCAATCATCTTTTCGAATTTGGGAAACAAATATTTTTATATTTTATAATATATATTCTTAACTTTTATACAGAAATTGTGAACCACCTTGTATAACCATAAATATATATATACTAAAAAAAAATAAAAATAATATTTAAAAATATAATTATCTGCTACTACTAAATCTGATGTGAATGAAAAATTAAATAAGACAAAATAAATATAAATAAATAAATATATCATCTCGCCTTTTACAAATTACTGGGTGTGGCAATCTGCCAAAGCAGATCTCTGTAAATGATATATTTCTTCGCGTGAAGTGCGGTTACAGCCGTCAAATCATGGCCTCCAAAGATGTTAGTTTAGGGAGAGCCACAGGGGTAGATTTAAATAAAAAAATAAATAAATATATCATCACGCCTTTTACTAATTACTGGGTGTGGCACTCTGCCAAAGCAGATCTCTGTAAATGATATATTTTTTCGCGTGAAGTGCTGTTACCAGCCGTCAAATCACGGCCTTCAAAGATGTTAGTTTAGGGCAGGGTTCGAAGATATATATCGATCGATATATATCATGATATTTATTTTGATATATATCGTCATATTTTTGCAATGATATATATCCATTATATAAAAATATCAAATAGTTTTTGTGATATAGCCTCCGGAGAAGTGAAATTTTTCGTATTTTTCAGTTTTTCTACTTTTCCGAGGCTATATCTCGAAAACTAAATGTGATATGAAAACGCGCTCAACGGCATTAATTTTCTCGTGCTTCAGTTAACTTATAAACATAGTTTCAGCGATTTTTATTTTTTTTCAATTTTCCGCCAAAAAAATCGCAAAAAGCGTTTTTTTAACATTTTCTCGAAAACCAGAAGTCATATGCATTTGTAGATTGCACCACTGGATTCAGTGGGTCAAAATACATATGTATGTAAATTTTCGTTTTAATAATCTTACGATTAAGGATTTTTGGGAAAATTGAATTAAAATCTGAAAAAACCAAAGGGGTACCCCTTAGGAAATAATTAAAAATATTAATTTGCTTAAAATTGTATGAAAATTTGCTTATAAGTCAATTCGGACACGGGGAATTCAACGCCGTTGAGCGCATTTCCATATCTTGTTTAGTTTTTGAGATATAGCCTCCGGAAAAGTGAAATTTTTCGAATTTTTCAGTTTTTCTACTATTCCGAGGCTATACCTCGAAAACTAAATGTGATATGAAAACGCGGTCAACGGCATTAATTTTCTCGTGCTTCAGTTAACTTATAAACATAGTTTCAGCGATTTTTATTTTTTTTCAATTTTCCGCCAAAAAAATCGCATAAAGCGGTTTTTTAACATTTTCTCGAAAACCAGAAGTCATATGCATTTGAAGATTGCACCACTGGATTCAGTGGGTCAAAATACATATGTAAGTAAATTTTCGTTTTAATAATCCTACGATTAAGGATTTTTGGTAAAATTGAATTAAAATCTGAAAAAACCAAAGGGAAATAATTAAAAATATTAAATTGCATAAAATTGTATGAAAATTTGCTTATAAGTCAATTCGGACACGGGGAATTCAACGCCGCATTTCCATATCTTGTTTAGTTTTTGAGATATTGCCTCCGGAGAAGTGAAATTTTTCGAATTTTTCAGTTTTTCTAAATGTGTACAAAAACTAAAATTAAAAAATAAATATCCAAAAAGTGATATTTATCTGATATATATCCTATATATCAGATATTTTGATATTTATTATAAATATCATGATATTTACGAACCCTGGTTTAGGGAGAGCCACAGGGATGGATTTAAATAAAAAAATAACTAAATATATCATCACGCCTTTTATTAATCACTGGGTGTGGCACTCTGCCGAAGCAGATCGCTGTAAATGATATATTTCTTTTCGTGAAGTGCGGTTACTAGCCGTAAAATCACGGCCTCCAAAGATGTTAGTTTAGGGAGAGCCATAGGGGTAGATTTAAATACAAAAAATAAATAAATATATCATCACGCCTTTTACTAATTACTGGGTTGTGGCACTCTGCCAAAGCAGATCTCTATAAATGATATATTTCTTTGCGTGAAGTGCGGTTACCAGCCGTTAAATCACGGCCTCCAAAGATGTTAGTTGAGGGAGAGGGTAGATTTAATTGTTTGTCGGCTGTGGGGATCAAACCAGGGTTCTCAAGATCCTCAGGCCGACTCAATACCACCCCATAAGACAAAATAAAATATAAAAAAATAATAATTTCAGACAAAAATACTATTAGTATTACAGATTAAAAGGACAATTTTTAAGTTTCGCCGACCCCCGTTTTAGGACCACTGATCTAAACGATATTTTAATTTCCTAATATTGATTTAATATTTCATGTATTTATAACTAATTGAGAAGCCATAAAACTTGTATAAGTTCACGCTATCCCCTATCAAATGAGATAGTATAAACCCTTAAAACACTCATTAGATTTCAGTCCTCGCATTTATTCCTCGGTCGTTTATTTAATTTTTCACTCTCTATTTCACCTATCTTTCTCTGATGGTATTTAAAATATAGTTAGTAATAGTGTTTGTGTTGTTTTGTTCTAAGGTCTATGAACTATCAAATATTTCGAATTTAAGTTCAGTAACACTACTAAAATAACAAAAGTATGTTGTTCTGTATGCGAAAAATTGAAAAACAATTAATATTTTGAATCTACTTCGATTCAAATTTAATTGTACACCCACATAACTTTATTCGTTTATTAAAAAAAATATCTCTCATAAAATTTCGTCGTAGGAATTTCAAATTAATTAAGTGAATTATTAATTGTTTTCACATTAAACTTTTTATAAATTCTTAATGTCTAAAGTATATATGAAGTTATAACATTTATAATAATATTAAAGAAAAATTTCACTTCAGATTCATTAAATTTAATGATACTATTGTGAGAATATTTCATTTAATTCTGGTATTTAGAAAAAGTGGAATTGTTACTAGATTTAATGAATTATGAATTACAATTATTTTAGCTAAGAATAGCTTTAACTTTTGTTTCAAGTTCTTTTACAGACAATTGAAGCTTAGTATATAAAATTAGTGGTTATTAATTATAAAAAAAAATAAGAATAAATATTTCGTTGTACAGGTTGCTATGGCGACCCTTTAATAATATTTGTGGGTGCTATGATTTGACAGCTAGTAATTACCACTTTATAGATCTGCTTCTGCAGTTCTTATAATAAATAGATCATCACTCCTTTTACCCATTACTGGGTGTGGCACTTTTTCGTAGCTCAGTAAGTGATATATTTCTTTACGTAAAATGCGGTTACCAGCCGTCGAATCACAGCCTCCAAAGAACTTATATAAAAAATAAGAATAAATATTTTGTAGTACATGTTGCTATGGTGACCCTTTAATAATATTTGTGGGTGTCAATATTTGACAGCTAGTAACTACCACTTTATAGATCTGCTTTTGAAGTTCTTATAATAAATAGATCATCACTCCTTTTACCCATTACTGGGTGTGGCACTTTTTCGTAGCTCAGTAAGTGATATATTTCTTTACGTAAAATGCGGTTACCAGCCGTCGAATCACAGCCTCCAAAGAACTTATATAAAAAATAAGAATAAATATTTTGTAGTACAGGTTGCTATGGCGACCCTTTAATAATATTTGTGGGTGCTATGATTTGACAGCTAGTAATTACCACTTTATATATCTGCTTTTGAAGTTCTTATAATAAATAGATCATCACTCCTTTTACCCATTACTGGGTGTGGCACTTTTTCGTAGCTCAGTAAGTGATATATTTCTTTACGTAAAATGCGGTTACCAGCCGTCGAATCACAGCCTCCAAAGAACTTATATAAAAAATAAGAATAAATATTTTGTAGTACATGTTGCTATGGTGACCCTTTAATAATATTTGTGGGTGTCAATATTTGACAGCTAGTAACTACCACTTTATAGATTTGCTTTTGAAGTTCTTATAATAAATAGATCATCACTCCTTTTACCCATTACTGGGTGTGGCACTTTTTCGTAGCTCAGTAAGTGATATATTTCTTTACGTAAAATGCGGTTACCAGCAGTCGAATCACAGCCGCCAAAGAACTTATATAAAAAATAAGAATAAATATTTTGTAGTACAGGTTGCTGTGGTGACCCTTTAATAATATTTGTGGGTGCTATGATTTGACAGCTAGTAACTACCACTTTATAAATCTGCTTTTGAAGTTCTTATAATAAATATATCATCACACCTTTTACCCATTACTGGGTGTGGCACTCTGCCGTAACAGAATTCAGTAAGTGATATATTTTTTTACGTAAAATGAGGTTACCAGCCGTCCAATCACGGGCTCCAAAGACATTAGTGGAGTGAAAATTGTTTGTTGACTGCGGGAATCGAACTCTAGTTCTCAAATTCACAAGCTAGATAATTTATTATTACTTTTAGGTACATATAGCCGTGAATTTATTATAGAAAGGCGTGAATATATATAAATTTCAATATCTTGCTGTAATGACTAATATCTTAGATCTGCAACAGCAGATATTTGTAATAGACATATTATAGAAAATTGTTGGTATTTAAATTTACGCTAAAGATAGAAAACAATAGTATTAAATGTATTTTTTCCGTTTCACAGTAATTTTATTTAATTTGTTGTTTTAATTTTCAATGACGCTCAAGGTTACTTAGCAACAACAAAAAATATCTGACTGCAAATTCTTTTCCGCTAAGTTCTTATTTACTTAATTAGAGTTCATTTTTTTTATTTACGAACTAACAATAATTATAAATAAATTATTATTGAAAATATGTTTCTTTTTGTCTAACGTTTCTAAATTATTTTCCAGACATATTTTGAAATAAAAGGGGTAGATAAATAAATTTGTTATATATATATACATATGGATTTGACTGCGTAGAAATATATTATACTAAAATTCTGTTAATAAAATTGGTTATTTAAAAAACTTATTAGTTAATTGATAATATATTTGTTAATAATTAAGACATACCTTTTGATAAGTTACTCCAAATAATATCAATAAAATCCAAAATATGCACTCACTATTATCACATTCTATCAACGCACCCTTCAAATATACCCTCCCTTAAAATACCAAAAAAACTACCCTTAAAATATAGTCCAACTCTTCCTAAATCACATTCTTGTTAAAAACAAATCACAAACGTTTCATTTGAAAAAAGCCAGTAAAATAATAATCGCGAAGTTCTCTACACCGCGATCAGCCTTCTAGTGAGGGAACACTGGGTCAAATCAGAGTATACTACCTGGTCGACTGCTCTCATTGGCTGAAAGAATATCACAGAGGTGATGTACGTATACACCGTGTGCTAGAAAGAGATAGAAAGCTGTAGGAATGTCGTGGATTGTTTGGTATTGATGCATTCTTTCGTACTTAGTAGGTGGGGACATTTTTCTGTTTTTTTTCTGTTTTGATTAGTGATCAGAGATTGCTGATTTTTTTACTTGTTTTATGAAAGTTTGTGAAGAAGTTGTTGATCACTTTAACAGGATAGAGCTGTCGCTTTAGAAGCGAGAGTTAAAGGATTTAATCCTTAATAACTTCTAACAACAATATGTTTGAACAATACTTTAAATTGTTAGTTAATTTTGAAGTAATGGTCTCTCTTTTAACTAATGCATGTAATCTAGCACCATGGTTGCGCTGTACCTTCACAAGCGAGAGTTATTGGGTTAAATATACACGCACAAAAAATATTTCAAATAATAAATTAGTTACTTTATACGTAATGTCAACGTCTTTTAAACAGGGTTCGAAGATATATATCGATCGATATATATCATGATATTTATTTTGATATATATCGTCATATTTTTGCAATGATATATATCCATTATATAAAAATATCAAATAGTTTTTGTGATATAGCCTCCGGAAAAGTGAAATTTTTCGAATTTTTCAGTTTTTCTACTTTTACGAGGCTATATCTCGAAAACTAAATGTGATATGAAAACGCGGTCAACGGCATTAATTTTCTCGTGCTTCAGTTAACTTATAAACATAGTTTCAGCGATTTTTATTTTTTTTCAATTTTCCGCCAAAAAAATCGCAAAAAGCGGTTTTTTTAACATTTTCTCGAAAACCAGAAGTCATATGCATTTGAAGATTGCACCACTGGATTCAGTGGGTCAAAATACATGTGTATGTAAATTTTCGTTTTAATAATCCTACGATTAAGGATTTTTGGGAAAATTGAATTAAAATCTGAAAAAACCAAAGGGGTACCCCTTAGGAAATAATTAAAAATATTAAATTGCATAAAATTGTATGAAAATTTGCTTATAAGTCAATTCGGACACGGGGAATTCAACGCCGTTGAGCGCATTTCCATATCTTGTTTAGTTTTTGAGATATAGCCTCCGGAAAAGTGAAATTTTTCGAATTTTTCAGTTTTTCTACTTTTCCGAGGCTATATCTCGAAAACTAAATGTGATATGAAAACGCGCTCAACGGCATTAATTTTCTCGTGCTTCAGTTAACTTATAAACATAGTTTCAGCGATTTTTATTTGTTTTCAATTTTCCGCCAAAAAAATCGCAAAAAGCGGTTTTTTAACATTTTCTCGAAAACCAGAAGTCATATGCATTTGAAGATTGCACCACTGGATTCAGTGGGTCAAAATACATATGTATGTAAATTTTCGTTTTAATAATCCTACGATTAAGGATTTTTGGGAAAATTGAATTAAAATCTGAAAAAACCAAAGGGGTACCCCTTAGGAAATAATTTAAAATATTAAATTGCTTAAAATTGTATGAAAATTTGCTTATAAGTCAATTCGGACACGGGGAATTCAACGCCGTTGAGCGCATTTCCATATCTTGTTTAGTTTTTGAGATATAGCCTCCGGAAAAGTGAAATTTTTCGAATTTTTCAGTTTTTCTACTTTTCCGAGGCTATATCTCAAAAACTAAATGTGATATGAAAACGCGCTCAACGGCATTAATTTTCTCGTGCTTCAGTTAACTTATAAACAGGGTTCGAAGATATATATCCATTATATAAAAATATCAAATAGTCTATAATAAATACAGTATTATTACTTTCATTAATTCTGTAAAAATTATATTCTAAAGATAATTCTTACTTTACTAGCTTTTGACTAACTTCACATCAACGACATAAATCCAAATTGTGTGCCATTTGTGATGTCATTAACGGCAAAGTCTGAACCATTTCCAAAATTTTTATTTGGTACTCATTTTAGAAATACAAATCCATTAATATGGTGGAAAAGTGTAACTATCAATGAGTCAGAGTGGCCAAATAAAAGTACATTTATTGAACTATGTGAACAGTTACACACTGCTGTAACAGCCACAGCAGGGCTGGAACGATATTTCTCCACTTTTGGCATTGTCCAATCTCAATTACGTAATCGTCTCGGTAACGCCAAAGCCGGTAAATTAGTTTTTATGTTTAAATATTTAAACCAAAAAGAAACTACAAAAAAAAAACTAATTTAGATTGGATTTGGCCAAGTGAGTCTATCTGCAACGCTATGTTCAGGAAGTTCATCAGAAGATGATGATTTGCCCCTATTTAGGATATAGGATTATTTAAATATTCTTACTATTCTTAGTACTATATAATATTTGTGTATCCATTCAATGTATATTTACTTTTTTTCATTACCTATGTTAATTTTTTATTTAGGAGTAATAATTTATTTTGTATTTCCTATTGTTATAATAAATGTGTACAAAAACTAAAATTAAAAAATAAATATCCAAAAAGTGATATTTATCTGATATATATCCTATATATCAGATATTTTGATATTTATTATAAATATCATGATATTTACGAACCCTGCTTTTAAATAATCTCTATATATTTATTTTTCGTAACACATGCACAAGAAACACGTTCTTATTTCCTAATTTTAGAGAGAGAAACACTGCTTTTCTCCCCTAGGGAGAGAAACATTATGTTTCTCTCCCTAGGTAGCATGTTTCTCTCCCTAGAGACTACTATTATTAACTGTTTGCGGCGTTTCCTAGGTAACTAGTTACGCAACCCATATTTGACATTTGACATTTGTCTCGATAAGACAGTAATTTTTGTGCACTTGTTACGAAAAGTATAATATGCTTCACGGGAGAGCGCGATTATCCCTTGTGTGAAGTTGACAAACCTCGAGCCTTCGGCCCTCGCTTACTTCTCGGTTTGCCAACTTCACACGCGGGAATAATCGCTTGTTTCCCTCCCTTGGTGCATAACATACTATATGCTACTCTTATTCTATACATCAGGAAATTAATTATAATTACAGCAGTTTTAAATGTATCATTATGGATAGATTTAGAAACTTATAGAAACATTTAGATTTGTATGTATCTAAAACAATTAAAAATTATGTGTAAATACTAAATAATACGTATAGTACAATGTATAATACTGCCATAAATTTTGTAATGAGTAAGCTATAATTAGTAGAAAACAAATTTTAAACTCAATAGAAAGTAATTTTATTTTCAAAATCATTGCCATATAAATGTACTTTTCCTTCAATTCTATCGTTATTGTATTTATTTAAAATATTAAACAATTTTCTAACAATCATTAACACTGTAATTAATAAATTTTTTACTTTAATTATTTTAAAATATATTAGAAATATGACAACCAGAAAATATATGTGTATAACAATTTAATAATTAATAGTACAACTTGATTTTTATGTGAAACGAATTCATATCGTATGTAAAATATTCTTCAAAATTTACATAAAATAGCAAATAAATTGAAAACATTAAAATTTTTGTAATAATAATAAAATACAATCATGAATTTGTTTGAAAATGAACCAACTAAAAGAAATATAGTGAAATAATAAATATATCATCACACCTTTTATCCATTACTGGGTGTGGCACTTTGCCTAAGCAGATCTCGGTAAATGATATATTTTTTTGCATGAAATGCGGTTATCAGCCGTCAAATCATGCCCCTGTCAAAGATGTTAGTGGAGGGGAACCACAGGGGTAGGGCAGGTGACTCAGTGGTATCGAGTCGGGTTAAACTACCCCTATGGACACACTTAATACTACTAATAAAATAATAATAATAAAATAATTAGCATATTTAATAATATAACAAATAATAAATATACAAAAAATTTACAATATATTCTAAATATACAACTAATATATAATAACCCATTAATCGATATCTAACTTTTTAAAAGAACCATCCATCCCCCAAATATTGTTAGCTTTTCCTGGTCGCAATTTCTCATCAACTTTTTGTGTTCGTTCAACTTCTTGTAAAAAATCTGCATCTGTTAACAATCTTGTCTTCATTGTCTCTGTAAATAAATAAAGATTAAAATGTGAACTCTTTTGTTTCAGGACCTACCATGCAACTGTTGGATCGAAGGACCTTGACCGCCATAGTCCTGGGGTAAGCAATGTTGTGGAATATATTTAAACATTTCTTCCCGTTTTTCTTTCGTGTATATATGCAACTGAAATTAAATTATTATTCATAATTAAGCGGTAAAAATATGAAATTTTAGAGCTAGGGAATAGGGTTTTGAGAACCCGGGTTCGATTCCTACAGCCGATAATTTTCACCAAATTAAAACTACCTTAGTGGCTTCCCTTTCACTAACATTTTTGAGGGCTGAGATTTGACGGCTGGTTACCGCAATTGATGCAAAGAAATATATCATTTACCGAAATTTAACATGTAAAAGACGTCATTATATATTTATTTATTTTTTTAAAATTTTATATATCTGACCAACTACTAAGGTCATATGCCGATATGTCCTTTGTATGGTCGCCACGGGCGCGACCTGAACCCACGACCTTATGGTTGCGAGTCAGGCCCTCAACCCGCGCGACCATCACGCTGGACAAATATTTATTTATTTTATTTATTTGTGTGAATCATCTTCTATCAATTGAGGGATGAAAAATTAACTTTCTGATACGGTTGTGAAAATAGTTATTTTTGATTCTAGTTCAAACAACGTTTTTTCGAAAACTATGTCTCAAAATGAGTAATAATGTAATGAGAAAATTTTGACGTTTAGGATGAATTAATGTGACATTTAATGTCTCCATGACAACAATGTATGTAATATAATTGCTATCAAATCTGGTATTCTCTGACCAGCAATTGACAGCTGGTTGGCAATAGAAACCAAACAAACGTTCTAATTTTTTTCTGCGATTTATTGGGATTCGCATTGCATTTCTCAAGAAACTATTCCAGTACACCAGTTAGCTTCCTCAAGCGGGATAAATATGAATATGCGCTCAATTGGAACATTAAATATAAATTTTGTTAAAGAATAGAAGTATTGTTTCTAAGCAAAAAATTAAGGGACAAATTTTATTAAATTGTGAGCCTTTCTTCTATCAAAAAACTTTTGCATCCTGCATGCAAAAGTCTTTTGCGTTCAGTAGACAAAAAACATTAATTTCGCGTGTTGATAGTTGTCATGTAAATTTTAACTGTATATGACAGTTCTCGAAAAAATATATTTTTACAATAATGCTTGATGCGCAGGCAACTATTTCTACCTCTACGTTGTGAGAAATGCAGACTTACCACTTCTTCTTTGATGAATGGTTTCAAAATTGCCATGACTTTATCGATAAACGGGACACAATCAAAAAAATGAATTCCTTTTAATCTAAATGGAATTGCTTCCTAAAAAATGAAATAATACATTATTAACATTTTATTTTTTTTGCTCTGGGAACCTTTACTCGGAACGTGAATGTATCCAGAGATGCTCGATTGAGTGTTTATAAAGGTGTGTTAGTGCCTACGTTGATGTATGGTAGTGAATGTTGGGTATGGATGAAGAAACATGAACGGCGTATAACTGCTGTGGAAATGAGATATTTGCGGGGTGTGTGTGGATATACTAGAAGAGATCGTGTCCGGAATACATTGGTGTATGATGAATGTGAGATTGGGAAGAATGTTGTAAGAAGAGTGGGAATAAGTCAGTTGAGATGGTTTGGTCATGTAGAACGTATGTCGAATGACAGATTGGTGAAACAGGTGTATGTTGGTGAAATTGAGGGTGAAAGTTTGCGTGGACGGCCTAGGAACAAGTGGATGAATATGATTGAAGGGTTGTTGCGTGAGCGAAAGATTCTGAGCGTGAAGAATAAACGAGCTTGTATGAAAAGAATTATGAATGTGGTTGAAGCAAAAGTGGTGTGTCAGGATAGGAATTAATTGCGGGATAAATATGATGAATGAAGACAAGCGTATGATTCTTGATTTTAGATTCATTGGTTAGATGTTTCGAGTGTTTACCTGCAATTGTGTGGAGACCATCTTCAGAAAGAAGCGCAGTGTACACTAGCGAATGGATGAATGTTTGTTGTGTGTTGATGGATTTTGGTTGTGAGAAAAGAAAGAGTTCGTATGGAGGAAGTATTAACGAGTATCGTGTGTCAGGATGAGAATGTTGACGGGTTCGTGCTACCCCATTTAATGGGATATAGCGTGATGTTATGTATGTATGTATGTATGTAACATTTACTTCTTGCAACCCTTAAATTTAAGTTAGTTAAATGCTACTATTTTCACAGGGTTTCATCTCTATTATAAGGTTTATTTCCATCAGGAAATTGAACCACAAAATTTAGGGGTTCAATTATGGATAACGGTTTTTATATCAGTATAATTTCAGTTTCGTTTATTGTTTTACGGTTTTGTGAAAATATTATATATCGGGTTCAGTTTTTAAAATTATAAATTTCGATTTCGGTTTTGGTATTTTTCGGTTACGGTTTATTACGGTTACGGTTAAAAATATTATATTATGCGCACTATACAATTACAGTATTATTTTATAAAGTAACTTATTTACAAACTTCTAAAATTATTTGTGTTTCTGTTTTCTACAATCATGAAAAATAATTTCTACTTATGCCATAGTATCGACCATACTTTCAAACCACCATTTATATCCAGTATTGCCAATCTTAGTACGACTGTAAAGGCTGCAACTTAATAAAAATATAAAAACTAAAAACTTGTATTCCTCTTTGTATTCTTACTATTTTCGGTGTGGGGTAGGTGACTCAGTGGCAGGGTTCGTAAATATCATGATATTTATAATAAATATCAAAATATCTGATATATAGGATATATATCAGATAAATATCACTTTTTGGATATTTATTTTTTAATTTTAGTTTTTGTACACATTTAGAAAAACTGAAAAATTCGAAAAATTTCACTTTTCCGGAGGCTATATCTCAAAAACTAAACAAGATATGAAAATGCGCTCAACGGCGTTGAATTCCCCGTGTCCGAATTGACTTATAAGCAAATTTTCATACAATTTTATGCAATTTAATATTTTTAATTATTTCCTAAGGGGTACCCCTTTGGTTTTTTCAGATTTTAATTCAATTTTCCCAAAAATCCTTAATCGTAGGATTATTAAAACGAAAATTTACATACATATGTATTTTGACCCACTGAATCCAGTGGTGCAATCTTCAAATGCATATGACTTCTGGTTTTCGAGAAAATGTTAAAAAACCGCTTTTTGCGATTTTTTTTGGCGGAAAATTGAAAAAAAATAAAAATCGCTGAAACTATGTTTATAAGTTAACTGAAGCACGAGAAAATTAATGCCGTTGAGCGCGTTTTCATATCACATTTAGTTTTCGAGATATAGCCTCGGAAAAGTAGAAAAACTGAAAAATTCGAAAAATTTCTCTTCTCCGGAGGCTATATCTCAAAAACTATTTCATATTTTTATATAATGGATATATATCAGTGCAAAAATATGACGATATATATCAAAATAAATATCATGATATATATCGATCGATATATATCTTCGAACCCTGCTCAGTGGTATCGAGTCGGCCTATGAATCTTAAAAAACCCTGGTTCGATCCCCACAGTCGACATACAATTTTCACAAATTTAAATCTACCCCTGTGGCTCCCTCTACACTAATATCTTTTAGGGCTGTGATTTTGACGGCTGGTAACCGCACTTTACGCGAAGAAAATATATCACTAACTGAAATCTGCTTTGGCAGAGTGCCACACCCAGTAATGGGTAAAAGGCGTAATGATATAATTATTTATTTACTATTTTCGGTTTAGTACTATATTTATACCGGTTTAAATATACGGTTTTATAACCGAAATAAAATCAGTTCGGTTACAGAATTAACAAACTTTTGGTTTTCGATTTCCATATTTCATGACAAAAATATTTGGTTTTCAGTTATTGTTACTTAAAAAGGTGCAGTTTTCGGTTACAATTTCATTACGGTTCAAGTCCCTAATTTCCATAATATATCTGCAATTGCAGAGCCAGCGTTCAGCCTTAATAGTAACTAAAAGTTACTAGTATTACTTTTTTTTTTCGTGTATTAATCTACCTGTAAAAAATAAAAGAATTTTTTGATGACCATCGGATTCAGTCTCATAAGATGACTTGGTGTTATTCCACTGATATCCATGGCGACGACGTGACCTGGGGCAGTACCTTCTTGTAGTAACCATAGTTTCATAGACATACAGAACACCCTAATTTGATCAGCCACGTTGAATTTGCTTGCATCTGAATCTTGGAAGCGAAGTAAAATGATCTTTGAGCCATCATCAGTTGAGTCTGGGAGTGGTTGAAATAACCTAAAAAGTCCAAACAACTAGATGTTAATAAAATATTTATCTAAATAAATAAGGGAAAAATACGAGAACGGTACTGATTTATGCAAATGTTATTATTTATGTAAATATTACCTATGTTTATAAGATAATATTCATTTTAAAGTAAAAAATAGTTTTGATAATAATAGGAACATTTCAAGTCACGTGAGAATCATTTTGGATTAATTTGTATAATTTTAAGCATTAGAGCGTTTATTTTAAAAGTAAACATAGGGAAAATAATATTGCTGTCATCTATAGTTGTCAAAGTAATAAAACTGTCCTCTTTCAAAATCAGACCGGGTTAATAGGGGATCAAATAGTGGGGCGTTTTTATGTAAATGGAGAAAATTATTTAGAGTTGTTACAAGAGAGAGTAATATTGAGGAAGTGTGGTTCCAACAAAATGTACGAAATTATCTGTACCGGATATTCCCCCAACGATGGCTAGGACGAGGTGCAGAAGTGGAGTGGCCTGCAAGGTCACCAGATTTTTTTCTTTGGGGCCACTTAAAAAGTAAATTTTATAATGGTGGTAGAATGAGTGTAGAACAATTAAAACGTAGAATTAGTGTTGCATCGCATGAGATTCCTCCAGAGCAAATAAATAATGCTATAAATTCATTTTATAATCGTTTAGGCTATTGTTTACAGGTAAATGAGGGTAATTTTGAACAGTTATTGAATTAAAATTCCTATTTTAACTAATGTAATTTAAAGTAATTCAAATTCATTTAATTTAAACTTAAAATGTTTCTTTTAGACTATAGACTATTACACTTCAATGCATTGCTGAAAATATTATTTTCCTATGTTTACTTTTAAAATAAACGCTCTAATGTATTGCTGTCAAACTTTTTAACTGTAACTATGTTAATGATATATCCCTATGTTTACTGATAAGAAAAACTCCCAGTATATATTTAGAAGAATAATTTGGCGATTAATAAATTAATTTATGAAAAACACATAAATTATTACTACAAGTTGCGAAGTTTTTCGTGGCCTACACTTCAAAAATCAGACCAAATACAACCTTGACGACTTTGACATCATCTTTAGCATAATTTTATGCATACATATGCATGTATTTATAGTTTAATAATAACAGATTAATATGTCAGTAAATAAAATATTAAATGGAGTACAAAAGTTTGTCGTTTATTGTAACGTTAAAGTTTCCTGGATATTTTTCGTTGTTAGAGAAAGATTCTTCAAATAAAAGACGTAGAAAATGTAGTTATCTGTAAAGCCCGGATTTTTAGGCAATTGCCTAGATTCAAATTTTAATATACTTCAGGCAATGTCGTTTTTCTATACATAGGTAATATGTTTACGTGTAATGGAAAGTTTTTTTTTCGTGCCTTAGAGCCTATTTTTTCTATATTTTGGTTATTGTGCCTATTTTACCTTATACTGCCTATTTTGCCTATTTTTGATGCCTATTCTAATTTTTATTGAGCAGACAAGGTTTATCATCTACTTCGTTGACTAATTCAGCACTCGACAAAGTGTTTCAACCTAACCTATAATATTTAAAGTACTTTAATCAAGTTTTTGTGTGTGAATTTAAAATGCCGAAAGAAAAAACTTTTTTAGTCACAATTTTACGTGGTAATTCAATTGTCTTTGCCATTAATCAATGGAGCTGAGGTAACTTTAGACGATATGGCTAAATATAAGAACGCTCCTGTCCATTTTGTGATGTCGAACGAAGTTTTCAGCTTACAAGCAAGTTCTGACAGACCGAAGACAGTCCCTTTCCGAAAATTTCATAGAGCAATTGCTCGTAATATTTTGTGAATTAAAGTATACTACATAATTTGAATTTGCATAATAGTTAATAAAATGAGAACCTTACAGTATTATTACAGATTGCGTTAATTTTTGTTTAAAATGATTATTTTTTCTAACGAAGGATAGATACGAGTACCAATATTAGAAAAAGGACTCGTTTATTTTTTTTTAAACAAATTATTTACATTTAGGCTGCCTAAAATCCCGCCTATTTTAGAGTAATTACCGGCCTATATGCCTGCTTATTTGGGAGTTTTTAAGAGCCTAAATATCCGGGCTTTAGTTATCTGTATCTTTTATCTGAAGCATTTGTCTCTAAAATAATTTAAAAATATTTGACGATATAAATTATACAATACCAACATGTGTACATACATACAATCCATGGATTTTTTAATATGATCATCCATTGGATTCCATTTTTTAAAAATTTCATCGCAATGAGTACGACAAGTATAGTAAGTGTCTATAGTATGTTTTGAAGCTTCTTGACTGTAGTAACAGCTGTGTAGGAATAATATTATTTCTAATTCTGAAACAGAAAAAAAATGCAATTTTTTGTACGCTTACATCTTTTACCCGAACTTTAATTATATTGTAACTAAAAACCGAAATCTGTATAATATAACCGAAATATGATTGATACAAAACTGTTAACCGTACCAGTACCCAGTACCCAGTACGGTGGTGTGGATAGCAATACGGAATTCGAATCCGGAGATCCCGAGTTCGAATCTCACTTAAGCTAAAAATTATATGAACTATCACACTGCGGCTGGGTGAGTGCGGACCCTGTACTGTAATTGGGATTAAGTTCCTGTTGTACAGTGTAATATAAATAAATATTAAACCCCAAAATTTTTCGGTTAAAGTCCTTGAATGTAACAGTCTTTTAAAGGTAGTATTGATGATCTACAATTACAGAGCTGTCGTAAACAGGAATTAGATTATTTTTATCAAACAACAATTATTTGATAAAAATCATGAAATATTATTTATATCTTTGTGCATAATTTATATTGCCGATTATAAATAATCTATCACGCGAATTTATTGTTGTTTTTCATATAAGTGTTTAAAAAACGTTTGTTTTTATTATCTTTATATTATGTAAAGCTAAGTACAGAGTTTAGTCAAATGACATAGTCATTTATAAATGTATTTAATACTTAATTATATATTTAATACAGAGGAAATAGGAATAATTTTAGTAGAATCATTTATTATTTACCGTTAAAGTGTTCAATAATTTACAAATTCAAATTTTTTTTTTGTTTTTTTCTCTGAATTTTAAATGTAAAGTCAGACAAATGTCATTTAATATTAATGAAACCAAGTAGATTACAGAACAAGAAAGTGATATTTTTCGCCCCTAGGGATAAAAGTAATTCCGTGGCAATTAAAAACAATGATATAATGATAACAATTTCGGTATCTACTCGTGAAGTACTCTCAAATCACGACCCCTAAAGATGTTAGTGGAGAGGGAGCCACAGGGGTAGTTTTAACTGTGGCATTTACGAGTACCTCATAGATAATAATTCCAGTAGAAGCATTTATTATTTACCGTTAAAGTATTCAATAATTTACAAATTCAAGTATTTTTTGTTTTTTCTCTGAATTTTAAATGTAAAGTCAGACAAATGTCTTTTAATATTAATGAAACCAAGTAGATTACAGGACAAGAAAGTGATATTTTTCGCCCCTAGGGATAAAAGTAATTCCGTGGCAATTAAAAACAATGATATAATGATAACAATTTCGGTATCTACGCGTGAAGTGCTGTCAAATTACAACCCCCAAAGATGTTAGTGGAGCATTTACCCCATAGAGGATAATAAATTTCTAATATATATATATATATATATACCTCATAAAAAACTGTCATTCTCCCCTCAGGGGTTATATATTATTATAAATAAAACAATTTAGGAAGAAATATCTCACTTTCTTCTCTCAATATTCAAATAACTATTAATGTATAATAACGTTTTATTTTCTACCTGTTATTTTGGGTAAATGCGGTTGTTTTTCTGCCCAGATCATCAAACTATCCACTTCTTCTTTCTTCAAGTCTTTATTCTTCTCATATTCCTCCTCAGTAACCATTGTCTTCATCTTGTACTCAGGGATATATAAAATATTTCCAAGAAAATTTGCAGTGTGATTTCTAAACTGTTCAAAATAGTACTGATGATTTTGCGACAAGCGCCATTCAGTGGTGTTCTTGAGAAATAGACTTAGAATTAGGAAGGGGGGAACTATGAATACGTGATGTTTACATGTTGATTCGATTGGATTTTGTTTAAGAGTAACCTTGTAGAGTGATTTACAAATATTGCACGTTTTAAAATTAATGATTTTAATTAAAAACGTTAATGAGGATTTCATGTTAAAATCATCTCTTATACAGGGTGTTTCAGGACTAGTGTAACAAACTTTAACAGCTTATTCCTGAGGTCATTTTGAGCCAAAAATGTCATATGAACATAGGTCCTATTCCTTCTAGTTACCAAAATACAAGAGGTTGAAGTTCTATAAATAACACGACATTTTCAAATTTTTGTAATCAAGATACTTTCGGAAAACAAAAATGTGCGCAAATAGGGGATGGGAAAGTTGTCTTCTATTTGGATATCTGTCTTGGTATTCTCTGGACGCATAACGGGCATTACCATTACATAATCCATAAATAAAAATCATAGCTGCATATTCAGCAGTACTATAACCATCCATTATGAAACAATAATACAATCAAAAGTACAACAATTTTTAATTAAGACAAATAAGGTTTGACTTTTCAATAAAACTCTTGTTTTCCGAAAGTATCTTGATTACAAAAATTTGAAAATTTCGTGTTATTTATAGAACTTCAACCTCTTGTATTTTGGTAACTAGAAGGAATAGGACCTATGCTTATATGACATTTTTTGCTCAAAATAACCTCAGGAATAAGCTGTTAAAGTTTGTTACACTAGTCCTGAAACACCCTGTATACTGAAATATGTATCCTGAAGGATAATTTTGTCAAGTTAATACTAGTTGAAGGACAAATAATTGAAATTATGTTTTAAAATTTATAAGTACAGCCCTGGTAGTTACCTAGCAACCTTGATAAGACCGCATTTTGTTTTTTCAAACCCGTTATCATACTTTTTTTAATTTTTACTTTTAAATTTACATGTTTTTTACGTTAAATATTATTATTTTTTTTATATTGTCGATAGTTTGTTTCCTGGTTCTAAAATATTTTAAATAATTTGCAAATTAAACTATACACGTGATTCCAATTTAAATAATTCAAAAACAATAATATTTTGTTACAAATCAACTTATAAGTACAAATATATTTATGTGAACACAATAAATATATATATACGAATCTGCAATTGCAGATCCATGTCATATTGATTAAAAAGATGGACAGTTTTATTTTTCAACTAATAGTGAAAACAGTATATTTTTCAGGGTTCGAAGATATATATCGATCGATATATATCATGATATTTATTTTGATATATATCGTCTTATTTTTGCAATGATATATATCCATTATATAAAAATATCAAATAGTTTTTGTGCTATAGCCTCCGGAAAAGTGAAATTTTTCGTATTTTTCAGTTTTTCTACTTTTCCGAGGCTATATCTCGAAAACTAAATGTGATATGAAAACGCGCTCAACGGCATTAATTTTCTCGTGCTTCAGTTAACTTATAAACATAGTTTCAGCGATTTTTATTTTTTTTCAATTTTCCGCCAAAAAAATCGCAAAAAGCGGTTTTTTAACATTTTCTCGAAAACCAGAAGTCATATGCATTTGAAGATTGCACCACTGGATTCAGTGGGTCAAAATACATTTGTATGTAAATTTTCGTTTTAATAATCCTACGATTAAGGATTTTTGGGAAAATTGAATTAAAATCTGAAAAAACCAAAGGGGTACCCCTTAGGAAATAATTAAAAATATTAAATTGCTTAAAATTGTATGAAAATGTGCTTATAAGTCAATTCGGACACGGGGAATTCAACGCCGTTGAGCGCATTTCCATATCTTGTTTAGTTTTTGAGATATAGCCTCCGGAGAAGTGAAATTTTTCGAATTTTTCAGTTTTTCTACTTTTCCGAGGCTATATCTCAAAAACTAAATGTGATATGAAAACACGCTCAACGGCATTAATTTTCTCGTGCTTCAGTTAACTTATAAACATAGTTTCAGCGATTTTTATTTTTTTTCTATTTTCCGCCAAAAAAAATCGCAAAAAGCGGTTTTTTAACATTTTCTCGAAAACCAGAAGTCATATGCATTTGTAGATTGCACCACTGGATTCAGTGGGTCAAAATACATTTGTATGTAAATTTTCGTTGTAATAATCCTACGATTAAGGATTTTTGGGAAAATTGAATTAAAATCTGAAAAAACCCTTAGGAAATAATTAAAAATATTAATTTGCATAAAATTGTATGAAAATTTGCTTATAAGTCAATTCGGACACGGGGAATTCAACGCCGTTGAGCGCATTTCCATATCTTGTTTAGTTTTTGAGATATAGCCTCCGAAAAAGTGAAATTTTTCGAATTTTTCAGTTTTTCTAAATGTGTACAAAAACTAAAATTAAAAAATAAATATCCAAAAAGTGATATTTATCTGATATATATCCTATATATCAGATATTTTGATATTTATTATAAATATCATGATATTTACGAACCCTGATATTTTTACCTGTAGTATATTCAAGTTTAAAAATGAAAATTGCAAATTAGCGCTGTTCTGCAATTGCAGATCCTTGTATAGACAATTTTAATCTGAAAACGTGAATACTTTCTGAATGGGTGATAGCCTTTATATAACTTCTTTATTTAGTAGTTTTTGTAAAAGTTTCAGATATGCAATTTATATATTACTAAAATAAATAAATAAATATATCATCACGCCTTTTACCCATTACTGAGTGTGGCACTCTGCCTAAGTAATCTCGGTAAGTGATATATTTTTTCGCGTGAAGTGCGGTTACCAGCCGTTAAATCACGGCCTCCAAAGATATTAGTGGTGGAGGAGCCACAGGAGTAGATTTAAATTGGTGAAAATTGTTTGTCGGCTGTGGGGATCGAACCAGGGTTCTCAAGATCCACAGGCCGACTCGATATATTACTGTGTGCACCATAAAATGATCTATTTTTCTCAGTAATCATGTCAAGGATCTATAACTACAGAGCCGTATTAAATTAATTTCTTATATTTAATATCTCAAAAAGCCCAAAAATATTAAATATGCGGTTTTTACTGTTTTATTTAGCACTTGTTATTAGGGTTGTGCCGTGGTCAATTAACCGGTCAATTGACCAAAAATATTTGACAGCCATATAAAACGGTCAAAAATCTAAATGGAACCGCCACGACATCTGTTGTTCAATAGAAATAGCTACTTACTATTATTACATGAATATATCTAGTTTGGTATTCTGGGTTCTGGAGAATTTGCTTACTTTACTTTACAAATAAAATAAATACATATTATTTCATTTCATAACTTCTGTTACTTTATTTTCCCCTTTATTTTGAATTTGATGTGATTTTGTTTATTAGTTGTTGTTGGTTTTTCATTTTCAGTAATATTGGATGTAGTAAACAGTACTATATAAATAAATTACAATTTTAATTGTGATTTTTATTAAATGTTTCTTGGTCAATTGACTGGTCAAATAGTCGGTCAATTCACCGAAAAATATTTGACTGGTCAAATGCACAACCCTACTTGTTATGTATAACTACAATTTAATTTTTTTAAGTAATTAAGAAAAAAAATCTAGTGCAAATATTCAGAATAGGTATCAAAAAGATTTCTATTAAATTTTAGTTGAACAATATTTATTTTATAAAAGCAATAAACCGGAAAAAAATTAATTTACAAAAATAGTTTTATATATCACATAATAAATTCACCATATTTTAATAAATAAATAAACTTTATGTAGTTAATTAACATTTCTTGATCCAAATTTGTCCATCCAGAAAGAAGATTGGACATTCTTCTTTCGCCTACTTTCATCTGTTCTTTTAGTCAACTCTTCTTCTTTAAAATATTCAGCATTTTCAAGTAAAGTTTGTTTCATTTTACCTACAAATTACTTAAGTAATATTTATAAATACAAAACAAATTATTTACCATGAAGTTCGTTAAGTGTAGGTCCATTTCCACCCAATTCTTTAGGGATGTATTCATTAGGAACATACTGATGCAAGCTTTCGATTCCGTCTGTATGAAATATTATCTGGAAACATATTTGAAATAAAAATGGTTCATATATTACTAATTAAGTTATTTATCTTTGGAGGCCGTGATTTGACGGCTGGTAACCACACTTCACGCGACAAAATATATCACTTACCGAGATCTGCTTAGGCAGAGTGCCACACCCAATGATGGGTAAAAGGCGTGATGATATATTTTTTTTATTTTATATTTAAGTTATTTACCTTTTTTAATAAGTAGCTTTTAATTAATGGTTTAGCTATATTAAATAACGTTTCTAAAATTGGGCTGCAATTTATTAAATGAATATATGTTACGTTAATAGGCAGAGTTTCCTAAAAAAAATTATTAAATTAACATGTAATATTTTGATATATCGTACATCATCAACATTCATAATTTCTTTACAGTATATACAATCTCAGTGGTATCGAGTCGGCCTGTGGATCTTGAGAACCCTGGTTCGATCCCCACAACCGACAAACAATTTTCACCAATTTAAAAAATCTACCCCTGTGGCTCCCTCTCCACTAATATCTTTGGGGGCCGTCAAATCACGGCATTTCACGCAAAAAAATATATCACTTACCGAGATCTCCTTGGTAGAGTGCCACACCCAGTAATGGGTAAAAGGCGTGATGATATATTTATTTATTTATTTATTTTATATACAATATAACGAGATAGTATGATAATAATAATAATAATAATAATATATCATCACGTATTTTACCCATTACTGGGTGTGGCATTCTGCCTAAGCAGATCTCTGTAAGTGATATATTTCTTTACGTGAAATGCTGTGATTTGCCGGCCTCCAAAGATATTAGTGGAGGAGGAGCCACAGGGGTAGATTTAATTGTTTGTCGGTTGTGGGGATCGAACCAGGGTTCTCAAGATCCACTTTGTAAGTTCGACAATATATTAACCGAGCTATTAAACTAACTATTAAAGAAATTATATCATACTTGTAAAACGTAAACAGCATGTTTTAAAACGCCAATTCGAATTTTGAGCGAATGTCCAAATTTTGCACCAGTAGCGTCAACAACATATTGATATCCAGAAGCAGATCCTTCTTGCAAGATCCATAGATCGCATATCATGCCAATGACCTTCACTTGTTCACTTAGATTCATTTTTGCTGGATCTGGATCGGCCATTCGACAGTAGATTGTTCTGTCATATTCGCGAGGAATGTCCAAAGGTGTAAATGCACTGAAAATATTATAAATGAAAGTTTTCAGTGATTCAGGAACGTGTTATATTTACATGATGTCAATAGTAGACAAATTTTCGGGAATTCTGTTTTCAAAAAATTCTGGTAATTTTGTACGGCTTGTATAGTATATTTCTATTTTGTTTTTTGTTAATTCTTGGTCGCCATGTTGTCCGCTAAGAAATATTAAGGCCTCTAGTTCTGAAACATAATTAAAATAATACATAGGGTAATAATATATAGGGGAGGTAATAATAAACACTAAAAAAACCACTTCACTAAGATATTTGACGAGCATGATTTGACGGCTGGTAACGCGAAGAAATATATCACAACCGAACTCTGCTGCGACAGAGTGCCACACTTAGTAATTAGTAAAAGGCGTGATGATATATTTATTTTTTACTTCCTTGTACGAAGTAAAGGAAGTATTGTAATCGCAAAAATTTTCGGTTCTCAGATTTCAACGGAAATAGGTGTTTTGGCCCTCCCTGAATCCATTTTGACTAATTTCGTCATGCCGTCTGTACGTACGTACGTACGTATCTCGCATAACTCAAAAACGGTAAGCCGTAGAAAATTGAAACTTTATATTTAGGACTGTTATAACATCTAGTTGTGCACCTCCCTTTTTGGTCATTATACAACTACCGGAAGTGGTACTTTACTTGAAGCCTATAATAGATTTTCATGAAAAACTATATTCAAATATAATTTAAAACTTTCCAAATTTGGTATATAAGACTACTATATCAATGGAAATAACATAATAGATTTTGGTTAAAATAGACTAACCGGAAGTGGCACATTACATGAAGCTGCTAACAGTTTTCCTTGAAAAAAATGGTATTATTTTAATTTTAGAAAGGAATGCTGCAAATAAAAGTTTTAGAGAATTAAATTCTGCGCCTAGCACATTAAGATTTTTTAAATTAGCTTTTTGCATAAACGAGATATCTAAATTTAAATATTATATATTTTTTGATTTAAAAAAAAATTAAGTTTGCTATGGATTAGAACAAAAAATAAAAGATTTAATGTCAAATATGTGCAATTAAAAAAATTTCTATAGTTTAATACGTGTACAAGGAAGTCATGTGGTGTCCACATCAGATATTTTATGAAACAAAATTGCACTGAATAGAATACTTTTGGCACTAAGATATTTGATGAGCATGATTTGACGGCTGGTAACGCGAAGAAATATATCACAACTTAGATCTGCTACGGCAGAGTGCCACACTTAGTAATTGGTAAAAGGCGTGATGATATATTTATTTTTTTATGAAACAAAATTGCACTGAATAGAATACTTTTGGCACTAAGATATTTGACGAGCATGATTTGACGGCTGATAACGCGAAGACATATATCACAACCGAGGTCTGTTACGGCAGAGTGCCACACTTAGTAATTGGTAAAAGGCGTGTGATATATTTATTTTTTTTATAAAACAAAATTTCACTGAATACAATACTTTTGGCACTATGACGAGCATGATTTGACGGCTGGTAACGCGAAGAAATATATCACAACCGAGCTCTGCTGCGACAGAGTGCCACACTTAGTAATTGGTAAAAGGCGTGATGATATATTTATTTTTTTTATAAAACAAAAATTCACTGAATACAAACCTGTTATTTTTGGTAGATGGTTTTGTTCTTCGACCCAGGTCATTAAAATTTTGATGTCTTCTGGTTTTATATATGGATTTTTTTCATATTCTTCTTGTACTGTTACGACATTTTTTATTTTGTTCATTTTTATTTTAGTTTACACGAAAATAGTTACAAAACAAAAATAAAAGTATTTATTTATGCTGATAAATACTATCTTATATTATTTCATTCTTATCACTGAATAATTAGTTTCTGATAAATAACAAATATATTTGTTATTTGACACTGCACCAAAACGGAGCAGCACGGAACTTCGTGCAAAGAATAAATGGAGAGAGACTGAACTGTGTTTATGAGCATGAGCTGTGAGCCTTCAAATGAGAGAGGGAGTCGTTGACGTGTTTGAACTAACATATAGTCGGGTCGAGAAATCCTGCGATGTACGTCATCAGTGATATTTTCAAGCAAGTCATAGATACCAAGATTAAAGTAATACAAATAAATATGTTTTTTGTTTTGGCTTCAGTTTAAGGATAAAACTTGACAATAAGTAATTTTTTTTATCAACAAAATTGATATGTGATGTCCGTCAGTACGGTGGTGTGAATAGCGATACGGAATTCGAATCCGGAGATCCCGAGTTCGAATCTAACTCAAGCTAAAAATTATATAAACTACTACACTGCGGTTCGGTGAGTGCGGATCCTGTACTGTAATTGGGATTAAGTTCCTGTTGTACAGCGTAACATAAATAAATAAATGTTAGTTGAAAATTCAAATAGCTTCTTGCTCTAAAAGTATACGTATAAATAATTAATGATAATTTGTTTGAAGGTCATTAATTAAACATTAGACAGTTTTTTCAATATTTATAATTTATATTCTTTATTTTTATAGACATATATAATCATTTACATTTTTTTTATTTTTTTGAGTGTCAAAATGGCCGGGAATACCCAACCTCAATGTTGGTTGCCTACTTGAGTAAATAATTAAAGACAATTTAATTTTTTCAATTATTTCCCTGGGTTTTTTCGATTCAATTCCAATTTTATTTATTTCTCGTAAGGATATTGTAGCGAAAATTTAGATACATATGTATTTTGACCCCTTGAATCCAATGGTAAAAAAGTGCATATGTTTTCCAGTTTTTTAGATATTGTTTAAATTAAACAAGACATGAAGATGTGCTCAACCGTATTGAATTCTTACAAGCAAATGTTTAGATAATTTAAATCAATTATAGTCTTTATCGTATTTTTTAAGTTTTTTTAATAACCTAACGACCTTGATAAACTGTTAACATAATATCTGTAGCATTTAAAATCTACATAAATATTACTATTTTCTCATATTGTCGGTATAGTTTTTTTCTGGTTATAAAAGAATTTAAAAAAAATACGAATTGAGCTATAAACCTTGTTTTTAATTTAATTTTTCTAAAAACAATAATATTTTGTTACATATTATAAGAACAAACAAATATATATTCTCTACGACAAAAATGAAATAAAATTTAAACAGATCTGCAATTGTAGATCCATGTTAAGTTGGTTTAAAAGATAGACAATTTTATACTTAAGGGGTAAGGCCACTCTAAAATTTTTTAAAAATGCATTTTTTTTTATTTGCTTAAATTATAGTTTAAACCAGAGTTCGAAGATATATATCGATCGATATATATCATGATATTTATTTTGATATATATCGTCATATTTTTGCAATGATATATATCCATTATATAAAAATATGAAATAGTTTTTGAGATATAGCCTCCGGAAAAGTGAAATTTTTCGTATTTTTCAGTTTTTCTACTTTTCCGAGGCTATATCTCAAAAACTAAATGTGATATGAAAACGCGGTCAACGGCATTAATTTTCTCGTGCTTCAGTTAACTTATAAACATAGTTTCAGCGATTTTTATTTTTTTTCAATTTTCCGCCAAAAAAATCGCTAAAGGCGGTTTTTTAACATTTTCTCGAAAACCAGAAGTCATATGCATTTGTAGATTGCACCCCTGGATTCAGTGGGTCAAAATACATATGTATGTAAATTTTCGTTTTAATAATCCTACGATTAAGGATTTTTGGGAAAATTGAATTAAAATCTGAAAAAACCAAAGGGGTACCCCTTAGGAAATAATTAAAAATATTAAATTGCATAAAATTGTATGAAAATTTGCTTATAAGTCAATTCGGATACGGGGAATTCAACGCCGTTGAGCGCATTTCCATATCTTGTTTAGTTTTTGAGATATAGCCTCCGGAAAAGTGAAATTTTTCGAATTTTTCAGTTTTTCTAAATGTGTACAAAAACTAAAATTAAAAAATAAATATCCAAAAAGTGATATTTATCTGATATATATCCTATATATCAGATATTTTGATATTTATTATAAATATCATGATATTTACGAACCCTGGTTTAAACCCTTAGGAATAAGGGACAATTAATTTAAATGCCGCGCGGAAGTATTTCAGAGGGAAAAAATCATATATCTATTAGTACTAGTATATATATGTATATATATGACTCGAAACTTTAATCTCGTTTTTCTCGAAATCATATTTTCAAAATCGGGCGAAAAGAAATCTGAAATACTAATTGATGAATCGTACTGAATCTTTTTATTTCTTCTTCTAGATATAAAATACTCAAAAACTACGGGGGCTTTTTTCGTTTCATTCGTTTTTTATGGTCGTTTTTATACAGAAATTTAGTCCCGAATAATGAACTTTTTTTTCAAACGTGCGCCATTTTGTTAAAAATTAAAATTTTCAAAATCCAGCCCGTAGTTTTTTAGAGTATACATCAGAGATTAAGAAAACATATCCCTTTTTGATCTAGGTCTATTGCTGTTCCCGGAATGTTTTCGCCCGATTTGCCCTACGCGCCGAGAGGAGTCGCTATTTTTTTTAATTTCTGACGACAATTTTGAATATTTTCTTTTAAAAAAAATTTAAATCAAGTTTAAAGAGCACTAAATAAAGATCCAAATACAGTTCTTAAGCAGCACGTTTAGATTTCGTTAAAAAAAATCTTGAAAATTACCCTTTTTTTCCTTGTCTAGAGTGGCCTTACCCCTTAATTTTTTTAGATAATCAAGTTTAAAAATAAAATTGGCAAATGTTCTGAAATGTTTGTCAGTAATTAATCAAAAATATAAACAATTTCAAGTTGAAAATGTGGTTATTTTTTTATTTAAAGTCAATTTATTTGTTTTTTATAATATTGGACATAACACCAACAATTATTCACATATAATTAAAATGTTTAAACTCTTAACAATACAAAAAAATTAACAAAATTAAATTATTGATATATTTATTTTTAATGTGTGCACTTTTCTCCCTTAATAAATATGTATAATATTCTATAAATTAATCTATATCCAGTTTCTTAAACGACCCTTCGATTCCAAAAAGATCCCCTGAGTTTTTCGGTTTTCCTACTCGTTTACTTTCATCCACTCTTTTAGCAAGTTCTTCTTCTTTGAAATAAAATGAATTTTCAGTCAATATTTGTTTCATATTTTCTACAAAGTAAGAACATATAAGATGAGAAAATAGTTGATTGAGAAGAGTAAAGTAGTTACCATGCATCTCTTTCAAGGTCAAGCCCTTGCCACCCAAATTTTGGGGTAAACTATCCTCTGGAATATATTTTGTTAGGGTTTTCAAACCATTTGTGTGAAATATTATCTGTAAATTATATAAAGATTATTTTCGTAACACATGCACAAGAAACACGTTCTTATTCCCTAATTTTAGACAGAGAAACACTGCTTTTCTCCCTTAGGGAGAGAAACATTATATAGGTAGCATGTTTCTCTCCCTAGAGACTACGATTATTAGCTATTTGCGGTGTTTCCTAGGCAACTAGTTACGCAACCCATATTTGACATTTGTCTCGATAAGACAGTAATTTTTGTTCACTTGTTACGTAATAGTTATTTACGTATCAAGTGCAGAAATATGGGTTTTTTTGAATGAGTGGACCGCGAGTTCAAAAAAAGCTCTTTCTGCACGAGTTGCGTACACTATTTTTTCTACAACCATAAACCATATTTTGATAAAAATAATGAAACAAATTTCAGTAATTGTAACATCTCTGAAATTTTGTATTAATTTAGAAACTTTAGAAAGATACCTGGTTTAATGTATCCATGACAACTGACAATGACAAACTAACTCAATTATTTTGTTGATAATGAGGAAAAATGTCTCCGTGCTTTCAATTTAAAAAATGTTTGAATCGAGTGGCGAACACGTGTTAGATTCTATAGACATTATAGAAGAAGCAAATGCTGCAACATTAAATTTGCTTCTAAATAAATCTAGAAAAGATATGAAAAAGAACATGATTTGTTTATATTAAATTACTTTTCTGCACAAGTGCAGAAATAATTCACATTTTTTGCACTAGTGCAAAAATCTGCTACTAATAAAAATAAGTTCAAAAACGCCCACTTTTTTAAATGGTTGTAGAAAAAGTATAATATGCCTTCGGCCCTCGCTTACGTCTCGGTTTGTCAACTTCACACGCGGGAATAATCGCTTGTTTCCCTCCCTTGATGCATAACATACTATTTTTGTTTAAACAATTTGAATACAATTTTGAGCAGTGTATTTTGTTTAAATGTTTGTTAAATCTGATGAGTGGATGTTCTGTGAATATATATGTATAACTTTTACTTACTTACAGCCTTATTCTTGTGACCATTGTATTCAATACAATATCATAAACTTTACAATTACGATTACAAGGTACTTTAAGACATTGTAATAATTTGGTATTCTTGTGACCACCTTGTAAACAACAAAATAAGATATTGTATGAATTACGATATTGTAATCTATACAAGTATGAAAGCAATAATAATTGTTACCAACATAAAATGCAATTGTTTTGATGGATGAAAAACTGTTTGAAATTATTTTAAAGTGATATTAAATAATTGAATTGTTGTATATTTACACTTAATGCTTTAAAATTAAAAGAACATTTAATAAAAATGTGATATTGTAGAAAATAAAAATTATTTTTCATTTACGTGTGTTGGTATCCCATATTGGAACTTTGACGTTTGATAGTTATTTTTAACCTCACAAACTAAACAAAATCATGGCAACAAAGAAGAAAGTTAGTAAAACCCAGCAGCAAATATATTTAGAGTATAAACCAACATACTGTTTTACGAACTGGAAAATTAAATCCTAATATGACACCAGGGTCAGTAAAAAAGTTCTGGTTAGAACTCAAGTTAAAAATTATATGAACTACCACATTGCGGCTTGGGGAGTGCGGACCCTGTACTGTAATTGGGATTAAATTCCTGTTGTACAGCGTAACATAAATAAATAAATAATCTAAAATAAATTGTTGAATATTTAAAAGAAACCTAACCATTTAAATCTTTACAGTAAGCAACAATTGATAGCAATAATACCTTTAAATTTTTCGGAATACTTATTTCATCTCTTTGTGAATCTTTTAAATATGGTGCTATTTCCAAAATAATATCATGTGCTACTTGTCGCGAGAGCCTATAATTTCCTTTAAAAATGTTTTCGGGCAGTGTTAGTGGATCACTAGTATCCCTTAATTGTCTTCTTGAAACCCTTAAGTTTTGTCTTTTAAAAGACCACAAAAATATATAAATAAATAAATATATCATCACGCCTTTTACCCATTACTGGGTGTGGCACTCTGCCTAAGCTGATCTCGGTAAGTGATATATTGTATCGCGTAAAGTGTGGTTACCAGTCGTCAAATCACGCCCCCCAAAGATATTAGTGGAGGAGGAGCCACAGGGGTAGATTTAAATTGGTGTAAATCAACCACAAAAATAAGGTTAATTATACATATATATATTATTGTAATTATTATTATTATTACCTTCATTTTCAGTAATACATACCTATTTTCCTCATTTTGTAGAATGTCAATTAGTAGTAGAAATCCATCATTTGCCATGTTCCACTAATATTTCACTACTATAGTTAATATTTTTCAACAAACAATTTGCCTAGCAAGTCGTCGAAGTAGTTGCTGAGATTACAATAAGTTTATGCAATTATCTTATTCAATGCAATTGTCAGTTTTATAAAATTGGTCACTAGAATACCACACTCGACTATTTCTTGTAATGTATAAGATATTGCATTCTATGCAAGATCGTATTCAATGCAATGGTCACGTGAATACGAATTTTCATAATTATTGTAAAGTTTACAATAATCGTATTTTATAAGATATTGTATCGAATACAATGGTCACGAGAATAAGGCTGTTTATCTAGAAGTTCAGTTTTAATAAAAGGTTTAGATAAACACAATATTTTATCTGCTAAATGCATTACGTTGATAACATGTATTTTAGTTATCTTGAGAGGTAAGGCTTCCTATAAAACAAATAACTAAGTATTAATTTACTAGCTCAATTAATCGCAATTACACTAATAGAAAAAATTAATACAATTACAAGATGACATCATGAGTCTACTCGAATCTTGAAATCTATTTGCAAATTTGTATTCTTTGATGTCTTTTTTATAACAAAATATATATTTCATAATTAATCATCCAGAATTTAATTTAATTTCTAAGTTTAGTAGAGCTGTATTAACATCTATCCAAATAGTAATTATAATAATTAATTAGTGCATCTTAAAACTTATAAATCAATTTGTTTTTTATGTAAGAGTAATAAGCAAACGAAAAATGGGTTTTAAATAAATAAATAAATATATCATCACGTATTTTACCTATTACTGGGTGTGGCACTCTGCCTAAGCAGATCTTGGTAAGTGGCATATTTTTTCGCGACCAGCCTTCAAATAACGGCCTCCAAAGATATTAGTAGAGGGGGAGCCACAGGGGTAGATTTAATTGTTTGTCGGCTGTGGGGATCGAACCAGGGTTCTCACACACAGCCGACAAACAATGGGTTTTGTAAAAAAGAGTTGCTTTACCCATTACTGGGTGTAGAACTCTGTACGATTACTACTCCTTGCCAAAGATGGTAATGAAGTAGGTGCCACAAGGGTAATTTTACTTGTTTACCAGTTGCAAGAATCGAACTCGGGCTTCCAAATTTACTAAGCCAATTATCTCATATGGGGTAGGTGGCTCAGTGGTATCGAGTCGGCCTGTGGATATTGAGAACCCTGGTTCGATCCCCACAGCCGACAAACAATTTTCACCAATTTAAACAAATCTACCCCTGTGGCTCCTCCACCACTAATATCTTTGGAGGCCGTGATTTGACGGCTGGTAACCGCACTTCACGCGGAAAAATATATCACTTACCGACATCTGCTTTGGCAGAATGCCACACCCAGTGATGGGTAAAAGGCGTAATGATATATTTATATTTATTTATTTACAAACTAAGACTATTGATTCTAATTATACCGGGTATCTACGATTTAAAGCAATTATCAGAGTGTCATGAGAAATAAAATAATAATTTGTTTGTTGTGTCTGACATTATTTGACCTATTGGACCAGAATTGGAAGCTTACTCTAATTTATTTATTTTTATTTATTCGAGCATTTTATTTCATAATAAAATTATTTATAGCAACTATTATTTTCTTTTTTCTACATAATCTAGACAAATAAATACCTATTATTAAGTTATCTAATTTGTTTTATTTGGCACTCTGATAATTGCTTTAAAGCGTGTATTTTCTTTTGCTTCTAACTCTGATATAAAAAACAATTGAACAACAAACTTATACTTTATGGATGCAGTTTTTCATTCTGATCATTTTTCTTCAGTACACTTTTGTTCTAAAATTAATAGGTAAAGAGATATTGCTAAATCAAAATTTTAACATTGAATTTTCTGGTCGGAAAAAAAGTTGACACCCGATATGCTAATTGGATTAATGTGAAATCAGTACAACTTATACTTTAAATCTAGTTACAAACCTGGAGAATATACAAACTCTTTTTCAAAGTTGTAACATTTAATTTAGCAACATGTCCAAACGAAACACCTTTCATATCAATTATAAAATGGTAACCGTCAACAGAACCATTTTGCTGTAACCATATATCGAAAACCATCCACATTATTTTAATCTGTTCGTTTAAATTCATATTTGATGGATCCGAATCCATGAAAACTGTATAGAAAGCATTTGTTTGTAGCGGACAATATAATCTAAAATAAAATGTTTGTAATTTTTACTTGAAGCATTTTTCTATTTTACTTACACAACTTCCATGTCTTTGAAGAGTTTTTTGGGGCACCGATTTTCAAAAAATTCTGGACAATGTGTTCTAGTAGTGTAATAAGTATCAATCAACCCTTTAGCTTGTTCAATACTACCACCATAACAACTTAAAAATAATATTGTATCTAATTCTAGAAACAAACATGTAAGTAAAGTATAATTGATATCATTTTAATTATGTACTAACCTGAGATTTTGGGTAAATGTGGTTGTTTTTGAGTCCATTCCATAATATTTTTGACATCTTCTGGTCGTATTAGTTTATTCTTTTTGTATTCTTCTTCAGCAGTAATTAGCTTCATTTTAATTACAAAGAAATTTGACAAGACACTGTTTTATATAAACTAATCTTTTTATCAGATATATTTATTGATAGTACTAACAGATTATTATTATTTATACAGATAACATAGAAATAACTATTACACTGTACTACAATTGAGAATAGCTATAGATATGTAAGAACCTTGTAAAAACACATAAAAATTTTGTTTACGCAAATAAAAAAAAATTGATTAAAGTTTCAAGTCCAATTGTACATTTAAAACAAATAATCATTTGAAATATTTATATCCAAATAACAAGAAAATTTAAATATTTGGCATTGTTTATTTTCTACTGTCAAATATTTTAAAATTATTTTAGGAAATAAATAACTAAATGATCTTTCACATTTATGTCTAGATATGTCAAACACCTTGTCTTTAACCTGTTCAATGACTACTAAAACTATATCTAAGATAATTTGTGTAGTTGTTGTTCTTATAAAAAACTTGTTTTCCGCTGTCATTTATTTTCTCTTTTTAGTTAGTTAGTCAATATCAAGTTTTTTAAAAGAACCTTCCATACCGAAAATATCTCCCGCGTTCTTGGCTTTACCTGGACGTTTCGTTTCTTCGGCTCTTTGTGATAATTCATCTTTGAAATATTCAGAGTTGTCCAGAAGCTCACGTTTCATTAAATCTAAATATTTAAATGTTAATTAGCTTTTAATTATCATTTTTATCTTAAACCTTGGATTATTTAATTTGTTTTAATTTGTTGTAAAAAGTTTTATTTTTTTATAGTTCATTATTTAGAATGTATTACAAAACGAATAAAGGTTATAAATAAATAAATATATTATCACGCCTTTTATCCATTACTGGGTGTGGCATTATGCTGAAGCAGATCTCGGTAAGTGATATATTTTTCGCGTGAAGTAAACGATGAATCATTTATTCTTAGTTTAGAAGTTTGGTGAAATATTCTCTTACCTGACATTACTTCCATAGAAGCACTCTCGCCGCCTAAATGTTCGGGTAAACTTTTTTTTGGGACGAACTTGTATAGAGAATCCATGCCATCAGTATGAAAAACAAGCTAAAAATGATACAAAATATTTTAAAAGAATTGCACGAAAATAAGTATGCCATTACTATTTCTTTCCTGATTACTAAAGCCCGGATATTTAGGCTCTTAACCCATTAACCGCCAACGTCCCATTTTTGGGACGCTTAAATATTTGGCTGTAATCATTTTTTTTCAGGGTTCGAAGATATATATCGATCGATATATATCATGATATTTATTTTGATATATATCGTCATATTTTTGCAATGATATATATCCATTATATAAAAATATGAAATAGTTTTTGAGATATAGCCTCCGGAGAAGTGAAATTTTTCGAATTTTTCAGTTTTTCTACTTTTCCGAGGCTATATCTCAAAAACTAAATGTGATATGAAAACGCGCTCAACGGCATTAATTTTCTCGTGCTTCAGTTAACTTATAAACATAGTTTCAGCGATTTTTATTTTTTTTCAATTTTTCGCCAAAAAATCGCAAAAAGCGGTTTTTTAACATTTTCTCGAAAACCAGAAGTCATATGCATTTGAAGATTGCACCACTGGATTCAGTGGGTCAAAATACATATGTATGTAAATTTGCGTTTTAATAATCCTACGATTAAGGATTTTTGGGAAAATTGAATTAAAATCTGAAAAAACCAAAGGGGTACCCCTTAGGAAATAATTAAAAATATTAAATTGCTTAAAATTGTATGAAAATTTGCTTATAAGTCAATTCGGACACGGGGAATTCAACGCCGTTGAGCGCATTTCCATATCTTGTTTAGTTTTTGAGATATAACCACCGGAAAAGTGAAATTTTTCGAATTTTTCAGTTTTTCTACTTTTCCGAGGCTATATCTCGAAAACTAAATGTGATATGAAAACGCGCTCAACGGCATTAATTTTCTCGTGCTTCAGTTAACTTATAAACATAGTTTCAGCGATTTTTATTTTTTTTTCAATTTTCCGCCAAAAAAATCGCAAAAAGCGGTTTTTTAACATTTTCTCGAAAACCAGAAGTCATATGCATTTGAAGATTGCACCACTGGATTCAGTGGGTCAAAATACATATGTATGTTAATTTTCGTTTTAATAATCCTACGATTAAGGATTTTTGGTAAAATTGAATTAAAATCTGAAAAAACCAAAGGGGTACCCCTTAGGAAATAATTAAAAATTTAAATTGCATAAAATTGTATGAAAATTTGCTTACAAGTCAATTCGGACACGGGGAATTCAACGCCGTTGACCGCATTTCCATATCTTGTTTAGTTTTTGAGATATAGCCTCCGGAAAAGTGAAATTTTTCGAATTTTTCAGTTTTTCTAAATGTGTACAAAAACTAAAATTAAAAAATAAATATCCAAAAAGTGATATTTATCTGATATATATCTTATATATCAGATATTTTGATATTTATTATAAATATCATGATATTTACGAACCCTGTTTTTTTTACATTTAAAATGTATATTTTTTTTAATGAATATATTAATTAGTTATGTTATGACAGCCAGTCACAGCCAAGTTTCAAATATTTGCAAAACCAATAATTTTAAAAATATTCCAAGTTACTTAATTTCGGTGTTTTTAACAATTATATTTCAAGGTCAGATATATTTTAACACTTAAGTATGTATAACTTTTATTATCAAAAACTTGTTTTTTAGAACTCAAATAAAGATATTTTTACTGAAAAGGTATTCTTTTATTGATCATTGAATTGCGGCGGGTATTGGGTTAAAAACACCCAAATAAGCAGGCATATAGGCCGGTAATTACTCTAAAATAGGTGCGATTTTAGGCAGCCTAAATGTAAATAATTTGTTTTAAAAAAAATAAACGAATCCTTTTTCTAATATTGGTACTCGTATCTACTTTCGTTAGAAAAAAATAATCATTTTAAACAAAAATTAACGCAATCTGAAAAATAATAATGTAGGATTCTCATTTTATTAACTATTATGCAAATTCAAATTATGTAGTATACTTTAATTCACAAAATATTACGAGCAATTGCTCTATGAAATTTTCGGAAAGGGACTGTCTTCGGTCTGTCAGAACTTGCTTGTAAGTTGAAAACTTCGTTTGACATCACAAAATATGACAGGAGCGTTCTTCTATTTAGCCATATCGTCTAAAGTTACCTCAGCTCCATTGATTAATGGCAAAGACACAATTGAATTGCCACGTAAAATTTTGACTAAACCGCGTTTTTTCTTTCGGCATTTTAAATTCACACTCAAAAACTTGATTAAAGTAAGTACTTTAAATATTATAGGTTAGGTTGAAACACTTTGTCGAGTGCTGAATTAGTCAACGAAGTAGATGATAAACCTAGTCTGCTCAATAAAAGTTAGGATAGGCAACAAAAATAGGCAAAATAGGCTGTATAAGGTACAATAGGCACAATAACCAAAATATAGAAAAAATAGGCTCTAAGGCACGAAAATAAAACCTTCCATTACACGTAAACATATTACCTATGTATAAAAAAACGAAATTGCCTGAAGTATATTAAAATTTGAATCTATGCAATTGCCTAAAAATCCGGGCTTTACTAATTACTTTAGAGAACAATGTTTAAAGTTGTAGAGAATTGCATTTTGCATCTATTTAAACTAATTTTAAAAGTTATTAAAAATGTATACATTGTCATGAAACAAATGTATAAGGTTTAATTATCTCATACATATTTTAATAATAACTAAATAAGTAAAATCTATTATCTAATTTAATTTAAAAGCAGAATTTATTGCTTCAAACATACATTTGAATATTTTTCGTGTAAAGACATGAAAGGAGATAACAAAATAGTTATTTGTGTCTTAAGAGCGTAAAGTGATTCTTTGTTACTCAAGCACGGTAATAATGCACTTTATGCTCGTGATACACACATAATTTTTTCTACGATTGCATCTTAAAATTATTTAAAAACGTATACGTACTGAAAATAAATAAATTTTGGCAACTGTCAATATGACAAGTTTCTATTTTGTTTGTATCCCTGGTAACTATTGAAATAAGCGCGCATTTATAATCTTTTTCGCGCGTTGCCATTGGAAACGAGCGCATTTAACGTCTTTTTCGCGCAAAAAAGATATGTTTCGATTGTTCCACAGAAAACGTCAACTTTAGGATGACAAATGAGAGCGTAATTGTTAACTTTTCATAGCAATCGTAGAAAAACTTATTTGTCATATTATGACACAGTTTTTAACAATAGTTTTACCCATTTTATTGAAGAGATTTTAATATTATGTTAAGAGAAAAACTCGTACCATATCAATAAATTCTTTTTTCATGAATGGTCGCAATATCGCCATAAGTTTATCAATAAATGGAACTACATTGATAATATGAACGCCCACCAGCCTAAATTGAATGGCTTCCTAAAAATAATAAGCAATTATAAACCTAGAAATTTAGTAAAATATTGTTTTATTTGATCTTACTTGGAGATAGAAGAAAAACTTCTTAATATGCACCAAACACATACTTAGTTTAGCTAAATGACCAAAGGTCAAATTAGCAAGGTCAAGAACTATGACATGACCTGGTGCTGTACCTTCTCGAAGCAGCCATAGATCCACATACATAGTAAATATTTTCAAATAGTCCGGAAAATTAAATTTTCCCAAATTCTTGTCATTTAAACTAATATATACAACTCGATAATTTTCTGTAGTCGATGACGGCAAAGTATAGAAGGTGCTACAAAATACACATCATAAATAATGATGATAGTTCTGCATTTGCAGATCTTAAGGGGTAAGGCTACTCTAAAATTTTTAAAAATGCATATTTTTTTATTTGCTTAAATTATAGTTTAAACCCTTAGGAATAAGGGACAATTAATTTAAATGCCGCGCGGAAGTATTTCAGAGGGAAAAAATCATATATCTATTAGTACTAATATATATATATGTATATATATGACTCGAAAGTTTAATCTCGTTTTTCTCAAAATCATATTTTCAAAATCGGGCGAAAATAAATCTGAAATACTAATTGATGGATCGTGCTGAATCTTTTTATTTCTTATTCTAGGTATAAAATACTCAAAAACTACGGGGGCTTTTTTTAAGTGCTTCATTCGTTTTTTATGGTAGTTTTTATACAGAAATTTAGTCCCGAATAATGAACTTTTTTTCAAACGTGCGCCATGTTGTTAAAAATCAAAATTTTCAAAATCCAGCCCGTAGTTTTTTAGAGTAAGTATACATCAGAGATTAAGAAAACATATCTCTTTTTGAATCAGGTTCATTGCTGTTCCCGGAATGTTTTCGCCCGATTTGCCCTACGCGCCGAGAGGAGTCGCCATTTTTTTTTAAATTTCTGACGACAATTTTGAATATTTTTTTTTTTAATTTTTGAAATAAAGTTTAAAGAGCACTAAATAAAGATCCAAAAACAGTTCATAAGCAGCACGTTTAGATTTCGTTAAAAAATCTAGAAAATTACCCTTTTTTCCTTGTCTAGAATGGCCTTACCTCTTAACAGAAACAGTTAATGAATCTTTCTTATGCGCGAAGAAATATATCACTTACTGAGATCTGTCACACCCTGGTTCGATTCCCGTAGCCGACAAACAATTTTCACCAATTTAAAATTACCCCTGTGGCTCCTCCAGCACTAATATCTCCAAAGGCCGTGATTTGACAGCTGGTTGCGAAAAAATATATCACTTACTGAGATCTGCTTAGGGAGAGTACCACACCCAGTAATAGGTAAAAGGCGTGATGATATATTTATTTATAATTCAGTTACATTTTTGTTTACAATATCAATTAAATTTTTGTTTTAGTTTTCTGTTTCCATATTTCTAATAAAAATATCGGTTTCGATTTTCGGTTACGGTGAATATCGGTTCGGTTTTCATCTATGGTTTTGTTACCGCTTAAATTTCTGACATATTGGGTATTTTCAATGTACTAGAGGGTAAAATTAATGCCCTTATATTAAAGTATGATAGAATATTGTTCTTACACCATGTCCATATCCTTAATAAGGGTAGTAGGGTCTCTATTCTCAAAAAACTCTGGACTATGTGTGCGACAAGTGTAATACGTGTCAATCACATGTTTGGCTGGTTCAATTTTGTAATGCATGCAGTGTAGGAATAAAATTATTTCTAGTTCTGTAACAAAATAAAGAAATATTTAATGAAGAAATAATAAATTTAAGGACTGTTGTTACTCGTCAATTAAGGAAAAACTCAATGAATGAATGAATTTATTTTTTGAACAAAATTTAAAATAGTATATTATACACCTAGGGGGATAAATACATGATTATCATACCCCCGAAGGCAAAATTAGCATTTCTTCCCACGATGTATATATTATCGAGTCGGCCTGTGGATCTTGAAAACCTGGTTCGATCCCCACAGCCGACAAACAATTTTCACCAATTTAAATCTACCCCTGTGGCTTCCCCTCCACTAATATCTTTGAGGGCCGTGATTTTACGGCTAGTAACCGCACTTTACGCAAAAAAATATATCACTTACCGAGATCTGCTCAGGCAGAGTGCCACATCTAGTAATGGGTAAAAGGCGTGATGATATATTTATATATTTTTGATATTTATTAATTTTGAAATAATTAGTAGTATTTGATATATAAATAAAAATCATTGTAAACAGCGAAAATTTATGTAAAAAAGTTTAAATATGTCAAATTATTTTATTTTTCTAAACTGGAATACCAAGAATACTGCAAAGAGCCTTCGGAAAAAATTGCATCTATTTTTAGGTTTTTATTTGTTTCACAGCTCAGTCAAAATAATATAAACTCTCTAGAGATAAAATAAGTAATAGAAAAATAATTTTTAAAAATTATTTACGTGTTGTACAGTTACCAGCCGTCATAATAAAGATGCATTTATTGCTGCCATTGCAGATCCTATTATATTATTATTTATATCATCAAGTATTACTTATGAACCATCCCAAAACTCACCCCAAACCCTTAAAATTTGTATTATTTTTATTTAAAAAACGTAAATTCCTTGCCTGTCATTTTGGGTAGATGGGGTTGCTTTTCCGCCCAATCCATCAACATTTTGACATCGTCTTCTTTCAGCTGATTATTCTTCTTATATTCCTCTTCAACAGAAATAGTCTTCATGTTGAAACAATTGCCGGTAGCACTCACAGTAATGTTGATGTCCGCAGCAGAATTTGCAAAGAACTGGATTCTAGTTGACCATGCTTCTACACTTATCCACTAAAACAAACAACAATCTTATTTGGCAACCTTGTGTATTTTGGAGAGGGGAAATTAGGTTATTGTCATTAGTATTTTAATCATTACTTGATGAGATGTTTTGATTGTTTTATTTAGTTTCAAGTTCATCTCTTGATGGAATTGTTGTAATTTCCGGTAGCTATTTCCGTGGTAGATTGTCATATTGTTGTTAGGCGAAGCTTTATTTTGTTTTATTATAAGTTTACTACAGGCTTGTTGGTAACTGGAAATACAATTTTAATTTGATGATGCAGTTTGAGCAAAAAAATAAATTATGATTTTGTCATTATTTTTATTTATTTACTTTGTAACTTTAATACACAGTATAGTAATTTAATTAGTTTAACATTAGATACTTGTACACGCAACAATTACTTTTTGTTACTGTTTAACACAGTTTAAAAAGTAATTAACTAGTTTTTTGTTAACTAAATACGAGTCATTTCTGCAAATATTTTTAATAATCTGTAGAACCTTGATATATTACTAAAATACTATATTTTTTATATACTTATTATTACATAATGACATCTTTTTTTAATAAACCTATATATATATATGTAAATTATCATTATACACTCGTTCAAACCGCATTTCAATATCTCTTTTAGTTTTTGAGTTATGGGCTTTCAAAGTTGAGCTTTAAAAAAAGTCAAAAATCGCTGTAACTCAAAAACTAAAAAAGATATGAAGATGCGCCTTGCGCCATTCGATTTCTCGTGGTCTGAACTATATAGAACCACATTTTAATAATTTTCGATTGTTGAACTGGTTATTGTATGTACGAGCTCTTAAACGAAGAATTTGCGAACAAACCTCTACACAAAAGAACTTTTGGATTGTTTTGAGGTTTTAAATTTATACCTAACGTTTAGTTAATGTAATTTAAAGTAATTCAAATTCATTTAATTTGTTTAAACTTAAAATGTTTCTTTTAGACTAGACTATTGCACTTCAATGCATTGCTAAAAACATTATTTTCCCTATGTTTACTTTTAAAATAAACGCTCTAATGTATTGCTGTCAAACTTTGTAACTGTAACTATGGTAATGATATATCCCTATGTTTACTGATAAGAAAAACTCCCGGTATATATATATATATACCGGGTGGTGCTCGGTGAGTGCGAACATAGGAATTTAACATGGGATATTAGTTTTATGCAATTTCCTGCTCTCCTGTACATTTTACGGAAAAAACTGTAGAGGGAAGATTTGTTCAGAATTAAAAGTTACCCATGAAACTGTTTTTACATGTTTTATTAAGTTTTTGGTTTAGCCGTAACATTAAAAATAAATTTCGAAATTTCTGTTACTTTGTAGCAATAGCCATGACTTTTCTTTTATTTTTATGACAAATGCGTTAAATGTCAATTTTTGATGTTTATTAAAGTTAATCTTATAATTTAAATTAAATCTTTGTGTAAGCTATAAAATGAATGTTTATTCAAACGAAGAACGTGTCTTCATTATTAAAAATTATTATGGAGGAAATAGTTATAGGAGGGTGCGGGATTTATTTTCAATTAAATATGAAGATAAACCAATTCCAAGTGTATCAACAATTTCAAAACTGGTTACAAAATTTGAGAGTACAGCTAGTGTAGCTGTGACCGATGGTAATGAAGGCAATAATAATAATAACAGAATACGTCATAACGAAGTGAATGAAGAATTGGTATTGGCTATGATATCTCAAAATTCAAGGTACAGCATAAGACATATTGCTTCTGAATGTGGTTTGCATCATTCAACAGTTCTGAGAATTTTAAAAACACATGGATATAAATCTTACAAATTTCAAACACATCAAGAACTTCTTTTGGCTGATTTTGAAACTAGAAGTACATTTTGTGAAATTATGCAAGAAAAGGCAAATCGGGACCAGCACTTTATTTCGTCGATTTGTTTTACAGATGAATGTACATTTACTTTAAATAATGAACCAAATGTTCAGAATACTCGTATGTGGACCACAGAAAATCATCATTTAACTGTGTGTACAGGTACCCAATATCCTGAGAAAATTAATATTTGGGTTGGAATTTTTAAGAACAGGATTATACCATTTGAAATTATGGGAAATTTAAATTCTGATATGTATTTAGAACTTCTGCAAAATCATATAGGTCCTGCATTGGATGAGGCAGCTGCAGTAGATGAGGATATTTGGTTCCAGCAGGATGGGTGCCCGGCTCATTATGGAATAAATGTGCGGGAATATTTAGATTTGGTTTTTCCTAATCGGTGGATTGGTCGTGGTGGTGGAATAAATTGGCCTGCAAGATCTCCGGACCTAGCTCCTTGCGATTTTTTTTTGTGGGGGCATCTTAAAAGTAAAATTTACTCTAAACACTACGAAAATTTAGATTTACTAAGACAAGCTATATTCGAAGAATGTGATAATATTACTGACAGGCAATTAGCCAATGTTAGAACTTCGTTTTACAATAGACTTGGTTATTGTCTTGCTGAAAATGGTGGCTTGTTTGAACATTTATTGTAATTTCTTTATTTTTTTATGTAGGTATATTAAATAATATTGTTACAATTATTACTTATTATTTCACATTAAATTATTGTAATTTAAAATTTTTAAAAAAAATTGAAATTGTTGATAAACTTGAAACTGATTTATTATTAAATATGAAAATAAAACTTTGTTCAAAGAATAAAAAATGTGATTTTTTTGATTTAATTTAAATTATAAGATTAACTTTAATAAACATCAAAAATTGACATTTAACGCATTTGTCATAAAAATAAAAGAAAAGTCATGGCTATTACTACAAAGTAACAGAAATTTCGAAATTTATTTTTAATGTTACGGCTAAACCAAAAACTTAATAAAACATGTAAAAACAGTTTCATGGGTAACTTTTAATTCTGAACAAATCTTCCCTCTAAAGTTTTTTCCGTAAAATGTACAGGAGAGCAGGAAATTGCATAAAACTAATATCCCATGTTAAATTCCTATGTTCGCACTCACCGAGCACCACCCGGTATATATATATATATATATATAATATTTAAATTTAGATATCTCGTTTATGCAAAAAGCTAATTTAAATATTCTTAATATGTCAGACGCAGAATTTAATTCTCTAAAACTTTTATTTGCAGCATTTATTTCTAAAATTAAAATAATACCATTTTTTTCAAGGAAAACTGTTAGCAACTTCATGTAATGTGCCACTTCCGGTTAGTCTATTTTAACCAAAATCTATTATGTTATTTCCATTGATATAGTAGACTTATATACCAAATTTGGAAAGTTTTAAATTATATTTGAATATAGTTTTTCATGAAAATCTATTATAAGCTTCAAGTAAAGTACCACTTCCGGTAGTTGTATAATGACCAAAAAGAGAGGTGCACAACTAGATGTTATAAAAGTCCTAAATATAAAGTTTCAATTTTCTACGGCTTACCGTTTTTGAGTTATTTGAGATATATACGTACGTACATACGTACGTACAGACAGCACGACGAAATTAGTCAAAATGCATTCAGGGAGGGCCAAAATACCTATTTCCGTTGAAATCTGAGAACAGAAAATTTTCGCTATTACAATACTTCCTGTACTTCGTACAAGGACGTAAAAATCTAGAAAAATAATTTGTAAAAGAAAACTAATTCATTTATTTTGAAGCACAACAGGATATTATTATAAAAGTCGTGGAGAGAGCAGCAGTTTAAATTACATTCCAATTTTTTGTTTAGATTTTGAAATTAACAAATATTTCAAGTTAGACATTAAAATTATATGAGTATAATTAAACTTTGCTGTATTTATTGTTTATTTAAGGTGAAACATACGCTTAATTCAATCTTAAGTTAGCTGCAAAACATTTGATCTGACTTGATCTCTTTCAAATAATATATCTTTGTTTTTATGAATGAAACTTATGCTGAATTGTACATAATTTCAAAGCCAATACTTCAAAGTGTAGTAGTAAACTAAATATTATTAACTTTATGGTACAAATAATTGATAGAAAACGGCTCAAACATGGACTTGAATTTCTCAAAAATGCTAGACACAATCTTGATTATTTTTTTGTATATTTAAGAATATGGTCCTCTATAATACATACAATTTTTATCCGTGATTTGACGGCTGGTAACCGCACTTCACGCGAAAAAATATATCACTTACCGAGATCTGGTTAGGCAGAGTGCCACACCCAGTAATGGGTAAAAGGCGTGATGATATATTTATTTATTTGATTTATTTGAAATATTTCTCGATTTAATTCCCTAATTCTGAAACATTCACGTTTGTATATAGTTCCCAAGATGCCAATACCGTAAACATATTGTCCCGATTTCTGTCTATATTGTTAATTTTACAGAATAGTTTTAATGAAGGAAAATACTACTTAATTTTGTCTCTAAACAATAGTGATTGGTTTTGATTGGCCAGGGAATGAATAAAAAAATGTTATATTGTTATAATCTAAACAGGGGCCGTTAGATTCAGTTCTTATTGATTTATTTATTCCATATATTTTAAATAAGTTTTATACACTGTATATATAAAAGTGATCCATTCAAATTTCGTCTTTTGAATCTACATATAAAATTAGGGATTATTGTAAGGAGAAACAGCCTAAAATATATTAAATTTGTTTAATAATAAAATGTATAATTCGATACAATCAAATATATTCTTTAGAGCCTAGTTGTTAAAGCCTAGAATGGCATGAAATCGGTCTTTGGCTATTAATTGAAATTATGTTCTAACTTGTTACGTACATGCCTAGCGACTTTAATCGTCAGTCTACGAACGAAATTTGTTTAAAATGCTGCGTTTTATTTGTGTCTCAAGTAAAAATATAGTAAAATCAGTGATTTTTTAGTGAAATATAAGGGCAATATAGTGTAAGTGTTAGTGTATACTGCATGTGAAGTGAATTTATAGTGGTACGAGCCTGGAACTTTTCAGAGAGGAATGGATGGGACTTAGTACACGCCAGCCAAAAGGTAGATGCATTATTTGTTTGTATTAGAATATAGTTGTTATTAAAAGAAATTAGTATGAATATTTAGCGAAGATTTACTACCAAATGTTTAATTTATTTATTTTTAAGATGTTCACGCAATCAATCATTTCGAAGAATGTCAGTTTCTTAAAGAGGCCTTTAAAATTATTTTCTTCCCAAAAAGTTCCATAAATTATTTATAAGACTTATCTTTCCAAAAATCTTCCCAATCATTTATAAAACTGTAATCTTCCCAAAAAAATCTCTAAATCATTCATAAGAAACTCTTTTTCTCCAAAAATCTTTATTTATTAAAACAATAATTATTTAAACTTGCATTAATAGTATATATATATATATATATAGTAATTTGACAGTTTAGTACCACCCAAATATCTGCAATTGCATATTCTACACGTGTAGAAAAACATGCTGAACCCTTTAAAATTTATTTCATTCATTTGCAACAAATATTTCAGTCGCAATTAATTTTTTAGATTTACAGATAATATTTTTGAAATAGTTAGTAATATTTCTGATTGAGAAAATTATATTTATTCTAATTCTAGTTTGATCATGAAACCTATATAATTGCAACAGATAGTATGTACTTGTAATCGCGCCTCGCGACGTCCTAAGAAACAAGCTCAGACGATGCCATGACGTCACTCGCCATCGACGTTCGGCGATCAGCAACAAATGTTTCTTTCCTGCTGAGCCCCTTGAATCTCTGTGCGTATACAATCCCGCTACACTTAGCTTCAAGGCGGGTCTGTATACTTCTCTACTCGCTGTAGATTCGGTTGCCTAAGCTTGCTGCGCTCTCACACTGCATCAATCTATAATACGTCCGCCAGGATTTGAACCTGGAAGCTATGAACCAACTAAGCTACTTAAATTTGTATTTAAGGTTTAATAATTTTATTAATTACGCTCTTTTAACCATTTTACAATAAAATTAATACAACATTTGTATGTTAAGGGAAGAAAGTGAGACATTTCTTCCCGAAATTGCTGTTTAATTTCCCGAGGGATGAAGGACACTTTCTTCACGAGGTGCTTTTATTTCTCTTTGTAAATTGAGGACAAAAGCCATGAAGGTTTAGTTCTTCAAAATATAGGCATGTTGAGTACTTCAGGACAATGCCGTTGTGCGCATTTTCATATACCTATCGTTCATTTTTTAAGAGATAGCCTCGGAAAAGTGCAAAAATCGTAAAGAATAATTAGCAATTCACTTTTCCGGAAGCTATATCTTAAAAATCTGATGTGGCAGCACATGACTTCCTTGTACGCGTATTAAATTATAGATATTTTTTTAATTGAACATATTTGACATTAAATCTTTTATTCTTTGTTCTAAATCCATAGTAAACTTAATTAAATATATAAATCTTGAGAACCCTGGTTCGATCCCCACAGCCGACAAACAAATTTTCACCAATTTAAAAAATCTACCCCTGTGGCTCCTCCACCACTAATATCTTTGGAGGCCGTGATTTGACGGCTGGTAACCGCACTTCACGCGAACAAATATATCACTTACCGAGATCTGCTTAGGCAGAGTGCCACACCCAGTGATGGGTAAAAGGCGTGATGATATATTTATTTTATTTATTTTATATATATATACCTGGAGTTTTTTCACTTAAAAAGTAAATATTATAATGAGTGTAGAATAATTAAAACGTAGAATTAGTTTTTTTTTGTAATAAAAAATTTATCCGTGCGAATTTTATTGTGAAAATTTGCATACTTATGTATTTTCACACCAGAAATTCACTGGTGTTTTCAGATTTTCATTATCTTTTCAAGTTTTTGAAATATTGAGGAAGAAAAATTTTGAAAAAAAATTGACAAATTTTCAAAATTTTCAAAATACCTATACAAGTTAAGTAGCGCACGAGAAATACACTCGTTCAAACCGTATTTCAATATCTCTTTTAATTTTTGAGTTATGGGCTTTCAAAGTTGAGCTTTAAAAAAAGTAAAAAATCGCTGTAACTCAAAAACTAAAAAAAGATATGAAGATGCGCCTTGCGCCATTCGATTTCTCGTGGTCTGGATTATATAGAACCACATTTTAATAATTTTCGATTATTGAACTGGTTCAACCCAAAATTCTCATTATTTGTATGTACGAGCTCTTAAACGAAGAATTTGCGAACAAACCTCTACACAAAAGAACTTTTGCATTGTTTTGAGGTTCTAAATTTATACCTAACCTTTAGTTAATGTAATTTAAAGTAATTCAAATTCATTTAATTTAAACTTAAAATGTTACTTTTAGACTATAGACTATTACACTTCAATGCATTGCTGAAAATATTATTTTCCCTATGTTTACTTTTAAAATAAACGCTCTAATGTATTGCTGTCAAATTTTTTCTAATAGTTAAATATATGCATCTAGCATCGACCCTTTACTCTAATTTACATTTTATTCAATAAAAAATGTGTCCGAGACTGTAAATCTGTAAAAATTTAAACAATTGTGCAGAAACCTTTGTTGAAGACGATGGTGAAGTCATCAGGTCCGTGTTTAGTCTAATTTAGTGACTGTATTTTCAAAACGACACAATATTTTGTTGTTTTGTTTTTGAGGTTATAAAAGATGAATAAAATATATAAATTTATAACAATGGGATAAACAGTATATTTTACAGCATGCACTAACATATTAATTATTTAAAAAAAACAATGATTAATCTATATCCAATTTCTTGAAAGTTCCTTCCACCCCGAAAAGATCTCCAGCGTTCTTGGCTTTACCAGGTCTTCTAGTTTCATCGACTCTTTGTTTAATTTCTTCCTTGTAATAATCCATGTTATCCTTGATATCCTTTATCATATAGTCTGAAACAAAGCATTTAGTTGTAGCCATGAAGATGACGTACCGATGTATGTTTGTTACCATGCATTTCTTTTACCCCTAAGTCGTCACCTCCTAGTTGTTTGGGAAGCTTCTTCTTGTCAATGAATTTATAAAAGCTATCCATGCCATCAGTGTGTAGATATAACTAAAATTAAGATAATTATAGATTTTACGAGACTGTCCCTCAAAAACTAGACTTAATACATCCCTGGAAGCTTTACTATCGTCTTCAGTGTAGTTTTCTGCATATACAGGGTGTTTCACAACTTAGAGCAAAAAATTAAAGGGTATATTCTGTACGACGTGCTGATCATGAAACAAAAAGATTTTTTTTAAATCCGAAAAATTAAGGGTTGTTAATCTAAAACATTTTTTGTAGTACTGCACTGGATTTGCTTTCCTATTAAATAAACAATGAAGTAGGTATCAACTACGAAAGAATAATTACACAATTAAATTATTAGCAGTTATTTATAATAGAATTTTATTTAATTAATAACTTTAACATAATCATCCACCCAGTGGCAATGGCAACGAAAAATTTTGGACTGGGAAACATTTAAAATAGTTTTGCGATTTAAAAAAAATTCTTTTTGTTTCATGATCAGCACGTCGTACAGAATATACCCTTTAATTTTTTGCTCAAGTTGTGAAACACCCTGTATATGCATGTTTTTATATGTTTTTCTACTTCCGTTAGGAAATAGACGTTTTATTTCACTTATTTGAGTTAGGTAATGAACTGCATTATTTAACTAGTGAAATAATGAGGTAACATAGCAACAGATATCTTGGTAGACGAATTCTGATGTGTTATTCTTTTATTTTTTGAATTTATAACTGTTATTAATATGTCAAAATTTCATAATTTCAAAAACGATCTTTCTTATTTATTAGTACGGAAGTAGAAAAAATTTTGTATGAAACTAGTAAGGAAATTAAGGTTATTACCTAACTTATATGTTTACATAACTCGGCTACGCCTCGTTCTGCAAATTTCACATGCGTAAGGTAATAACCTTCATTTCCTTACTAGTTTCATAAATAGCTATTACAGTAATAGATTTATTTGCTGTTGAATAAAATGTAAATAGGGAGAAAAGGTTCGTTACTTGATGCAACGTTGAAATCTCCAATATATTTTTGGCTGTTAGAGAAAAATGCTTCAAATAAAATTTATAGAAAATATTATTCTCTGCAACTTTTATTTGAAGAATTTCTTTCTAAAATAATTTAGGAAGGATTTATAATATAAATAATAATAACTTACAACATCCATAAGTTCTTTTTTCATGAACGGTTTCATGATGGCCAGAATCTTGTCCATAAATGGGACAACATTTATAAAATGAAGTCCCTTTAGTCTAACAGGCATGGCTTCCTACAAACATAAACAAATAATTTTTCTACCGAAAATTGTACTACACGCATTAACAGTTAATAGAAACATTGTATTTTTGAGAGCGTGATTTGATAACTGGTAACCGTACTTCACGCGAAGAAATATATCACTTATCGAGATCTGTGCCACACCCAGTAATGGGTAAAAGCTGGATATATATATTTTAGACACATTATATTAATCGTGGTTACCATTTTCATTACTTGATTTACTTAAGCAAAATTAATAACTGGAGATTTAAAAACTGATTTTTTTTTATTTTGAAATTTATTTATTTGTTATCATAACTTGATTAATGTAAGGAATCTGCTCTCGAGCATTAATTCATAAATTTTTATCGAGTCGGTCTGTGGATCTTGAGAACCTGGTTCGATCCCCACAGCCGACAAACAATTTTCACCAATTTAAATCTACCCCTGTGGCTCCCTATCCACTAATATCTTTGAGGGCCGTGATTTGACGGCTGGTAACCGCATTTCACGCGACAAAATATATCACTTACCGAGATCAGTAATGGGTAAAAGGCGTGATGATATATTTATTTTATTTTTTATTTATTTTTATCATGCATTTTTACAAAGTAATCTGCACGAATGGAAGAGTAGTGCAGATTAATATGTTAGAATCAAGGCTTAAGGGATATTATAAATAATAATTTAACCCTTACTTGTAAATAATACATGTACTTCTTCATTGTCATCAAACCTAATTTAGTAAGATGGCCAAAAACAATGCCATCCATGTCAAAAACAATGTGATGGCCTTTCATGGCTCCTTCACGTAAGCACCAGGTATCGACCACCATGGTGAAGAGCTTCAATTGTTCGGTGAAAACGTACTTGCTAGGGTCGTAGTCTGCTAGTCGGCAGTAGATCAAACGCTGGTTTTCTTTGGTGTTACCCCGAAGAGGATAGTAAATTCTAGAAAATTACGAAAATTAGGAAATTATTATTAAATTAATTACTCCTGTGGCCTTTCACTCACATTTTTGAGGACTGTGATTTGACGGCTGGTACCGTAATTTACGCGTATAAATATATCACTTACTGAAATCTACTACGGCAGAATACTACGCCCAGGTAACAAATGTGATATTATATTTATATTTTTTTGTTATAATTAAAAGTTTATAGTTCTGCAATCGCAGATCTAATAAATTTCTGTCATGGTCTGGTACCGCATAAATATATCACTTACCGAGATCTGCTACTGCATGTATAAATATGTTATAATGACCTTTATAGCTCTGCAATCGCAGATCTAATAAATTTCTGTCATGGTCTGGTACCGCATAAATATATCACTTACCGAGATCTGCTACTGCATGTATAAATATGTTATAATAACCTTTATAGCTCTGCAATTGCAGATTTAATAAATTTCTGTCATGGCCGTGTAGCATTTCACTTACATCTTTAAGGGTCGTGATTTGACGGCTGGTACCGCATAAATATATCACTTACCGAGATCTGCTACTACATGTATAAATATGTTATAATAACCTTTTTAGCTCTGCAATTGCAGATTTAATAAATTTCTGTCATGGCCGTGTAGCATTTCACTTACATCTTTAAGGGTCGTGATTTGACGGCTGGTACCGCATAAATATATCACTTACCGAGATCTGCTACTGCATGTATAAATATGTTATAATGACCTTTATAGCTCTGCAATCGCAGATCCTAATAAGTTTTTGTCATGGTTCCCACAGAATACATGTTAATTGTTAAAGAAAGTGTAAAATTTTAATTTTGTCGTACCCAACGTTCATGGCATTCTGAAGATGAGCTTCAGGTAATGTCCTTCCTGCAAAGAACTCCGGACAATGTGTTCTAACAGTGTAGTAGTTATCAATTGTTATTTTCGCTTGTTCTTGACTGTAGTAGCAACTATGCAAGAACAAAATCATTTCTAACTCTGAAACAAAAACATAAATAATTTTATAATATTTATTGTATATTTAAGGGGTAGTTGTTTAATATTTTTTATTAAACCTAGTTTCACCAAGTGTATGGATGACAATTAATTTTGTCTTTGTTGTTATTTAAATTACTATTGCGTAGCTTTTCCCTTTTTTCGGTAGATGGCATGACGTGTTCCACAGAACTTCTCATGTCATCTTACCTGTATGTTAGAGATCTTATTCTCTGCTGGCACAGTCTTTCGTCACCAGCTTCTTCACGTGAACTTTGTTCTAGGTGAAGAAGTGAGTTATACCATACTGATGAGCTCTAATAAGAGCGTTACTAACTGTGCTGGCCAGCCTCTGACGATGCCCTCATAAGGTGACTTGGAGGCTGAATTTTGTGAGACTTAGCCAAGTGTTTATTTAATATTTTTTATTAAGGGGTAGATCGAGTTGGTGTATGGATTTGAGAAACTGGGTTCGATTCCCACAGCCGACAAACAGTTTTCATCACATTAAAACTACACCTGTGGCGCATTCTCTACTACTACTACATTTTGGGGGTCGTTATTTGACGGTGTGTAATCGTATTTTTTATGGGGTAGGTGACTCAGTGGTATCGAGTTGGCCTGTGGATCTTGAGAACCTTGGTTCGATCCCCACAGCCGACAAACAATTTTCACCAATTTAAATCTATCCCTGTGGCACCCCCTCCACTAACATCTTTGGGGGCCGTGATTTAACGGCTGGTAACCGCACTTCACGCGAAAAAATATATCACTTACCGAGATCTGCTTAGGCAGAGTGCCACACTCAGTGATTTGTAAAAGGCGTGATGATATATTTATTTATTTATTTATTTTGTAATCGTATTTTACGTGCATAAATACAGCGCTTACTGAATTGAAATTGAAGTACTTAAAATTACTTAATTTTGATAAGAATAAAGTTAACATTATTTGTCATTGTCATAGATACAGCTTTACTTTTTTTCTCAAGGATAGAAAAATTTATAAACAGTTATGAATAAAATATCAAAATAAACACTTGTCTAAGTCTCACAAAATTCAGCCTCCATGTCACCTTATGAGGGCATTGTCAGAGGCTGGCCAGCACAGTTAGTAACCATAGACGCGTCACCAGCTTCTTCACATGAACTTTGTTCTAGGTGAAGAAGTAGGTTATACCATACTGATGAGCTCTAATAAGAGCGGAACGCGTCTATGGTTACCAACTGTGCTGGCCAGCCTCTGACGATGCCCTCATAAGGTGACTTGGAGGCTGAATTTTGTGAGACTTAGACAAGTGTTTATTTTGATATTTTATTATTAAACCTAGTTTCACCAAGTGAGCATTTAAAGACAATTAATTTTGTCTTTGTTGTTTTTTAAAAAGTTATTACTTGATTGATCCTGTACAACGTCTATCTAATGAATAGTTGGTGAAAGAATACGTGGACAAATAGATGAAAATAATTGAAGGACAAAATGATATGAAAAAAATTATGAATGTAAATAAATCAAAATAAATAAATATTAAAGGGTTCATGCATGATACTAATATACTTTATAATAATTACTAAATATTGTGACATAATTACAAATAAATTACGCGCACGACATACTATTTTTGAGTAATTACTTACCAGAAATGTTCGGTAAATGCGGTTGTTTTTCTGCCCACTCCATCATACTCTTAACATCATCAGCTTTCAAATCTTTAAACTTCTTGTATTGCTCTTCAACATTCGCGCACTGTAGACCCATTTTTCTTCAAGAAAATATTACCTTATCGTAGGAGTGTATTCGCGGCAGCCGATAAAGTAACACTGCGTGTTTGGGACAAAAACTTCGTTATTTGTATGAATTGTAGCTAGTTATTTGAAGACCTTGAATTGCAATTTAGTAATGCGATGTATTATTAAAGAAATAAACGCGATTTGTGATGAATTTCAACTAAAAATGTTACACAGAGAATATGTTATTCATATGTGGATATTTATTTTTTACTGTGATAAATTTTATTTTCTGTTGATTGTGGAAGCTCTGCAAATGCGGATCTTTGTAGATGATTAAATGATTGATCAATAGTTCTTAATAGAGGGTAAATATATATTTATATTATAATAAATATTTCATGTAGTTTTGTATTCATTTCTACTTGTAGCTGCTCTGCATTTGCAGATCTCTCTAGACAGTTTAGTGCCTTCAATTTACAGCACTTAAATATGTTAGACAAAGATAAAAAATAGACAATCGGTCCAAACTTCCTACATTTTTAGGAAATATAAAAAAATTCAACAACAAAAAAAGTACATTAAGAAAACGAAACAACAAAGAAAAATTATGTATAAGATATATAAAATATAATAATCACTGGGAGTAGCACTCGCCGTAGCAGATCTCATGATATATTTCTACGCATGAAGTACGGTTACCAGCCATCATATCACAACCCCAAAAGATGTTAGAGAAGGGAAAGCCACAAGGGTAGTTTTAATGTGATTAATCTTGTTTGTCGGTTGTAGGAATCGAACCCGGGTTGTCAAATCCTCAAGCCGACTCGATATCACTGAGCCAACTAACCTATAAAATTGAAAACAAAATTGGGATACCGCTAGGATTTGAACCTGGGACATACAACAAAAATAATTTAGTTAAAATACATAAAATAATAAAATAAATATATAACTCCTTTCACCCATTACTGGGTGTAAGACTAACCGTAGCAGATTTTGAAACGTGATATATTTCTTTGCATGAAGTACGGTTAGCAGCAGTCAAATCACGGCCCTCAAATTTGTTAGTGAAGAGGGAGTAACAGAGGTAGTTTTAATGAAGTGAAAATTGAACCCGGGTTCTCAAATCATCAGGCCAACTGAATACCAAATATTCTTAAAATAATAATTTTCCTAATTAACTATATCTTAATACTAATTTATTTATAATATCGTTTGTATTTATATTTGATGGTATCTTTTTTTCAACATTCATTAGCATAAATATTTTTAAATGTTGTTGACATATAGAAGTTTTTAATCTATTAAAAACAGGGTTCGAAGATATATATCGATCGATATATATCATGATATTTATTTTGATATATATCGTCATATTTTTGCAATGATATATATCCATTATATAAAAATATCAAATAGTTTTTGAGATATAGCCTCCGGAGAAGTGAAATTTTTCGAATTTTTCAGTTCTTCTACTTTTCCGAGGCCATATCTCAAAAACTAAATGTGATATGAAAACGCGCTCAACGGCATTAATTTTCTCGTGCTTCAGTTAACTTATAAACATAGTTTCAGCGATTTTTATTTTTTTTCAATTTTCCGCCAAAAAAATCGCAAAAAGCGGTTTTTTAACATTTTCTCGAAAACCAGAAGTCATATGCATTTGAAAATTGCACCACTGGATTCAGTGGGTCAAAATACATATGTATGTAAATTTTCGTTTTAATAATCCTACGATTAAGGATTTTTGGTAAAATTGAATTAAAATCTGAAAAAACCAAAGGGGTACCCCTTAGGAAATAATTAAAAATATTAAATTGCTTAAAATTGTATGAAAATTTGCTTACAAGTCAATTCGGACACGGGGAATTCAACGCCGTTGAGCGCATTTCCATATCTTGTTTAGTTTTTTAGATATAGCCTCCGGAAAAGTGAAATTTTTCGAATTTTTCAGTTTTTCTACTTTTCCGAGGCTATATCTCAAAAACTAAATGTGATATGAAAACGCGCTCAACGCAATTAATTTTCTCGTGCTTCAGTTAACTTATAAACATAGTTTCAGCGATTTTTATTTTTTTTCAATTTTCCGCCAAAAAAATCGCAAAAAGCGGTTTTTTAACATTTTCTCGAAAACCAGAAGTCATATGCATTTGAAGATTGCACCACTGGATTCAGTGGGTCAAAATACATATGTATGTAAATTTTAGTTTTAATAATCCTACGATTAAGGATTTTTGGGAAAATTGAATTAAAATCTGAAAAAACCAAAGGGGTACCCCTTAGGAAATAATTAAAAATATTAAATTGCTTAAAATTGTGTGAAAATTTGCTTATAAGTCAATTCGGACACGGGGAATTCAACGCCGTTGAGCGCATTTCCATATCTTGTTTAGTTTTTGAGATATAGCCTCCGGAAAAGTGAAATTTTTCGAATTTTTCAGTTTTTCTAAATGTGTACAAAAACTAAAATTAAAAAATAAATATCCAAAAAGTGATATTTATCTGATATATATCCTATATATCAGATATTTTGATATTTATTATAAATATCATGATATTTACGAACCCTGATTAAAAATAACTTTGAACTTGGAAAATGATCTTTCATAAATTACTTGCGTGAAGATTGTAAAGTGAAAACCAATTTATAGGCTTCATATAAATATTGATATGGCATACTATATTAATCATATTGTACTAAAATATTTAAACAACATATTATACTATATTTGCACATTTTCTAGGATTTTTTACAATAAATATCAGATGTATTTTCAACATTAATTAAAAATAAATCATTTTCGGGAAAAAACTTTAAATTGATAGTGTAAATCTGTTCTTAATATGATTAATATCGGATATACAGGGTGGTGAATCGTAGGACGCGCCATAGCTGTTTCAGTGCTATTTTTGAAATGTTCAATTATTTTACATCAAAAAAGTTAATTAGTTTATTGTATAGGTAAAATGTTTTAATTTTTGATACTTCTCCGGAAAAATGAGGCAAATATTTATTGGTAATTTTCTTAAAATCATTAGTGCCATTATTGTCCATCAGTACGGTGGTGTGGATAGCGACGCGGTATTTGAATCCGGAGAATCTGAGTTCGAATCTCACTCAAGCTACAAGTTATATAAACTACTACAGTGCGGCTCGGTGAGTGCGGACCCTGTACTGTAATTAGGATTAAGTTCCTGTTGTACAGCGTTATTTTATTTAATGCAGAAAAAGTTAGTTATTATAAAAATGACAAATAAAAACAATAACTTTTAATTAGTAGATTTGTTTTGTTATTAAAATTTTATGATTTATTTAAAAGTAAGGTTATGTTGCAATGACAGCTAACTTCATTCCATGCTTAATATCTCAAGCCGTTTTGAAGCTTGTTAACAAGTGATTAAGATATTATTAATCACCATAGAAACCAGTACGTTAAATTAAATTGAATTTGGTACAAATAAAAACATGTCATTAAATCGGTGTAGCTCTCTGCATTTGGAAATCTCTATATAGATGACAGGTTAGTGTGACTACCAGCCGTCAAATTTCGCCCTCTATCAATATTTTCATTCTTAGAATAGAGTCAAAATAAAACTTTAATTATTGATAAAAATACACAAATAATAAGTAAAATATATCATCACGCTTTTTACCCATTACTAAGTGTGACACTCTGCCATAACAGATCTCGGTAAGTGATATATTTTTACGCGTAAAGTGCAAATAATTTTACAATAATAAATGTGCATACACACTTTAACGTTTACATGTTACAATTAATAAATTTAACGTATTTTTTCCACGTTAAACAATAAAGAACTTTATTGCTGTGTGAACAGAAACTATTAATGTTTAAAACATTAAAATAATTATTGTAAGAAGTGCAGTATGCAAAAATGATTTAATTATGTTATAAATTTATAAATAACACAAATAAAAAATCTGATGTGGACACCACACGACTTACTAGTACGCGTATTAAACTATAGATATTTTTTTAATTGCACATATTTGACATTAAATCTTTTATTTTTTGTTCTAATCCATAGCAAACTTAATTTTTTTTTAAATCTAAAAATATATAATATTTAAATTTAGATATCTCGTTTATGCAAAAAGCTAATTTAAAAATTCTTAATGTGTTAGACGCAGAATTTAATTCTCTAAAACTTTTATTTGCAGCATTTATTTCTAAAGTTAAAATAATACCATTTTTTTCAAGGAAAACTGTTAGCAGCTTCATGTAATGTGCCACTTCCGGTTAGTCTATTTTAACCAAAATCTATTATGTTATTTCTATTGATATAGTAGTCTTATATACCAAATTTGGAAAGTTTTAAATTATATTTGAATATAGTTTTTCATGAAAATCTATTATAGGCTTCAAGTAAAGTACTACTTCCGGTAGTTGTATAATGACCAAAAAGGGAGGTGCACAACTAGATGTTATAACAGTCCTAAATATAAAGTTTCAATTTTCTACGGCTTACCGTTTTTGAGTTATGCGAGATACGTACGTACGTACGTACGTACAGACAGCACGACGAAATTAGTCAAAATACCTATTTCCGTTGAAATCTGAGAACCGAAAATTTTCGCGATTACAATACTTCTTTTACTTCGTACAAGGAAGTAAAAATGCATATTTTATTATGAAAACGTCCATTCATTCTTGTACACTAATGATATATCATCAATCAAATGCCGATTTCGCAATGATGACACATGAAAATATTTTTTTAATTCAAAGTTTATAATTACACAAAGTAAAATATGTACAAATAAATGTTATTATTTTAATTGTTGTTTTATGATTGGATACATGCATGAATATAAAATGTTTCAAGGATATTGTTAGACTATTCGTCAACATTTTATAACTGGATATTAAGGATATATTACTACGTCAAATTATATTTAATTGTTATTTGTATACGGGGTGTTTCAGGACTAGTGTAACAAACTTTAACAGCTTATTCCTGAGGTTATTTTGAGCAAAAAATGTCATATAAACATAGGTCCTATTCCTTCTAGTTACCAAAATACAAGAGGTTGAAGTTCTATAAATAACACGACATTTTCAAATTTTTGTAATCAAGATACTTTCGGAAAACAAGAATTTTATTAAAAAGTCATACCTTATTTGTCTTAATTAAAAATTGTTGTACTTTTGATTGTATTATTGTTTCATAATGGATGGTTATAGTACTGCTGAATATGCAGATATGATTTTTATTTATGGATTATGTAATAGTAATGCCCGTTATGCGTCCAGAGAATACCAAGACAGATATCCAAATAGAAGCCAACTTTCCCATCCCCTATTTGCGCGCAATTTTGTTTTCCACAAGTATCTTGATTACAAAAATTTGAAAATGTCGTGTTATTTATAGAACTTCAACCTCTTGTATTTTGGTAACTAGAAGGAATAGGACCTATGTTCATATGACATTTTTGGCTCAAAATGACCTCAGGAATAAGCTGTTAAAGTTTGTTACACTAGTCCTGAAACACCCTGTATAAAAAAGTCGTTTCATTTCCTGACGGATTTAAAGCACCTGAAGAAAAAGGGACACTTTCTTCACATGTACATTTGTAAAATAAATAAAATAAAAGTAATAAAATAATTGTAGCTTTATGGTAGCATTCTTGCTTCACTAGCTAGAGTTTATAAGTTTTTAGTTGTAGCAAACCAAGAGCTGCAATTGCAGATGACGATACATGATGTATTATTAAGAATAATAAGCGATATATTAATTTAAAATATTTTTATTTAAATATCACGAGTAGTAAAACAATTGTAGCTTTGTGGTTGCGTCTTGACTTCACCCGCTAGAGTTTAATCTTAATAAGCTCTGCAATTACAGATCACGATTCATGATATACTAATAATAATAATCAAGATCATTTTTTAAAATATTTATGTTACGCTGTACAACAGGAACTTAATCCCAATTACAGTACAGGGTCCGCACTCACCGAGCCGCAGTGTGATAGTTTATATAATTTTTAGCTTGAGTTAGATTCGAACTCGGGATCTCTGGATTCGAATTCCGTATCGCTATCCACACCACCGTACTGGCGGATTTATATGCATCTATTATTTGTAGTATTCTTCAATAAATAATTTGTTCATAAATCTGCATAAAAACTAAAATCATAAAAACATTAACACAAGATGACTTCATATACTACAACCCGGAAATACCTTTTTTAACCGGAAATTAATAGAAAAAAATATGACAAGCTGTTATAATATTCAGCTATTCATACTGTATGTTATATATTTCAATCAGTTTTCAAATGTTTTCTCAGTTTACAAATACTTATTTCGCTACGACAAACCTCTATTAATTAAACATGAAATTAACTATGTTTTTGTTAATTGTCGCAATTATTTTTGCAGTTATATCTGTGAGTAACTTAGGTTAATCAAAAATTGCTAAAATTATAAAACATTTCAGCTGACAAACAATTTTCACCAATTTAAAAAATCTACCTCTGTGGCTCCTCCACCACTAATATCTTTGGAGGCCGTGATTTGACGGCTGGTAACCGCACTTCACGCGAACAAATATATCACTTACCGAGATCTGCTTAGGCAGAGTTGTGGGTAAAAGGCATGATGATATATTTTTATTTTTTTTATTTATAAAACATTATTTAGTCAATTTGACGGGTTCGTGCTACCCTATTTAATGGGATATTGCGTGATGTTATGTATGTATGTATGTATGTAATTTCTTTTATTGTAGATCTGTCGGACAGATGATATGTCTCAAGATTTGAACCCTGAACATCGTCATGGAAAAGAGTGCGGTGGCCAACGAAGACGTAAGTAATTTTTATAATGGTGGATTTAAAAAAAAACTACCCCTGTGGCTCTCTCACCACTAACATCGTTAAGGGCTGTGATTTGACGGCTAGTAACCGCATTAAACGCATAGAAATATATCATTTACCGAGATCTGCTACTGTTATACCAAGTAATGTGCAACAGGCGTGATGATATATTTATTTTATTTATTTTTTGTTATTGTATAACAAAGGAAGAAGGACAACTACCACTACAACAACAACAACTACCCCTAGACCACAAACAATTCCTACAGTTCGTCCTCCAAGTAACGGAACAGGATAAATTGTTGACAGGACTTGAAAATGTTACTTTGTAATCTATCTATTACTGTTGAATAATTTTTTTTCGTAACCACTACGAAGAAAGATAGAATATATTTATATCTCCCTTCTTTCTTTTGGCTATTATGTTTTTATAATGTGATTCTAGCTATGCTTTTATACAGGGTGTTTCAAAATTATTGCAGAAAAATTAAAGGGTATATATTATTTGAATAATTTTTAAAGCAAACATTTTTCGAGCCACTGAATTGATAGATTACAGAATTGAATAAAAATTAAATTCATTATAAGATAGTAGGCGTAGAAATGCAAAAAAATTTGAAATACTATATTTTAAAGATTTAGCAATACCTATTTGATTGTATATATGAATAGAAAACAATAACAATAAAACATGAGTAATTTCTATTTGTTTATTTCAATAGATATATGAAATAATAGTCCAAGGCAATTTGAAACAACAATATTTATATAAATAATAAAATATCTAGATGACATATTTGTTTTCCTCCCAACAATTGCAGTTTCAATGACACAAACAATGAAAATATAATTAGATTGATTGATATTTGTTGATATGCCGTGCAACATTTGCGAAAACGGAAAGAGATTATAGATAAAATAATCTACATGTCATTTGCTAGTTGATATAAAAGCACTCAGGTCGCCATTTTGTGCAGATGAATCCACTCGTTGAAATTATTAAACGTGTGTACAGAATTCTAAACGAAATCTATCAAAAAATGAAGTTTGCTTTTATTGTTCTTGTTGTGGCAATCATGTTTGTTGTTTTCATTGTAAGTTCTTTGATTTATCACCGGCAATGTGTAAAATTCATACAAAAAGATTTTAAATGAAACATTAATACAATTTTTGGTTTAAGTAAAGTATTCCACGGCCTATTTCCAAATCATGTGGTTTGTCGTTTGTTTATTTCAATTAGAGTACTTAAATATTTATAGATAAAGTATAGTATTTGACTTGTGTATATATATATATATATATATATATATATATATATATATATACCGGGTGTCTACTTTTTTTTTCTGAACATAGGAAATTAAATGTTAAAATTTTGATTTAGCGATATCTCTTTACCTATTAATTTTAGAACAAAATTGTACTGAAGAAAAATGTTTAGAATGAAAAACTGCATCCATAGAGTATAAGTTTGTTGCTCAATTGTTTTTTATGTCCTAGTGCCATGAGAAATAAAACAAATTAGATAACTTAATAATAAGTATTTATTTGTCTAGATTGTGTAGAAAAAAAATAGTTGCTATAATTAATTTTATTATTAAATTAAATGCTCGAATAAATAAATAAATTAGAGTAAGCTTCCAATTCTGGTCTAATATGTCAAATAATGTCACAAACAAATTATTATTTTATTTCTCATGGCACTCTGATAAATGTTTTAAAGCGTTTATTTTCTTTAGCGATATCTCTTTACCTATTAATTTTAGAACAAAATTATACTGAAGAAAAATGTTCAGAATGAAAAACTGCATCCATAGAGTATAAGTTTGTTGCTCAATTGTTTCTTATGTCCTAGTGCCATGAGAAATAAAACAAATTAGATAACTTAATAATAAGTATTTATTTGTCTAGATTGTGTAGAAAAAAAATAGTTGCTATAATTAATTTTATTATTAAATTAAATGCTCGAATAAATAAATAAATAAATTAGAGTAAGCTTCCAATTCTGGTCCAATATGTTAAATAATGTCAGACACAACAAACAAATTATTGTTTTATTTGCTTTAAAGCGTGTATTTTCTTTTGCTTCTAACTCGGACATAAAAAACAATTGAACAACAAACTTATACTCTATGGATGCAGTTTTTCATTCTGAACATTTTTCTTCAGTACAATTTTGTTCTAAAATTAATAGGTAAAGAGATATCAACAAAGACAAAATTAATTGTCATCCAACACTTGGTGAAACAAGGTTTAATAAAAATATAAAGTAAACACTTGGCTATGTTTCATTTATGCTGAATTTTGTGAAACATAGCCAAGTGTTTACTTTATATTTTTATTAAAGGGATATCGCTAAATCAAAATTTTAACATGTTCGAAAAAAAAAGTAGACAGCCTATATATATATATCGTTATAAGCATATTTATTAAATAATATACTATAATTTTACAGTATGCAAAGCCAGTAAAAGATTCATCCACAAGAGATTTTCCTAGAAGAGGTCATTATGATGGACACGATAAACATGGCGCTCCTTGCTATTACGGCCGAAGTAAGTAATCAAAACAAACCTAAACATCTTGTTAGATAGCTAGCTGAACATTTTCCAGACTGGCCACCATTTGGTCCTCCTCCAGAAACTACTACGACATCTACGCCATCTACGCCAGAGCCAAGTAGATTACGTGTAAAAAGTTAATTCTTTGTAGGATATCCTCGGCCTCCTGCTGCAACCACCACTACATCCACGACTACGCAAAGACCTGCACCGTCCACAGTAGCACCCACAGAAAGTGAACCCGAGCCGGCATCATCTGCTGAACCTAGTGAACCTTCTTCAGAGAATCCGTCATCTGAAGAACCTGCTTCTTCAGATGAACCGGCCTCGGCTGAAAATGAAGCAGTTGAGTCGATGGAGACATAAAATAAGTCTGCATTTGTACTTTTTTCACCCAATTATTATATCCTAAATATACTTGATTTTATTGTTTTGTACTTTGTGCTCGTACAACAGAAGCGCAACCGATGAGTTACAATCTATGTGAAAGGTAATTTTTTATATATATTATTAGGTTTTATTTAGTTTAAATAAATAAATAAATAAAAAATATAAAATAAACACTTGGCTATGTTTCACAAAATTCAGCCTCCAAGTCACCTTATGAGGGCATCGTCAGAGGCCGACCAGCACAGTTAGTAACCATAGACGCGTTTCGCTCTTTTTTTCGGTAGATGGCATGATTCCACAAAACTTCTCATGTCATCTTACCAGTTTATTAGAGATCTTATTCTCTGCTGGTACAGTTCTTCGTCACCAGCTTCTTCACATGAACTTTGTTCTAGGTGAAGAAGTGAGTTATACCATACTGATGAGCTGTAATAAGAGCGAAACGCGTCTATGGTTACTAACTGTGCTGGTCGGCCTCTGACGATGCCCTCATAAGGTGACTTGGAGGCTGAATTTTGTGAAACATAGCCAAGTGTTTATTTTATATTTTTTATTAAACCTTGTTTCACCAAGTGTTGGATGACAATTAATTTTGTCTTTGTTGTTAAATAAATAAATATATCATCACGCCTTTTACCCATTACTGGATGTGGCACTCTGCTGGAGCAGATCTCTGTAAGTGATATATTTTTTTGCGTGAAGTGCGGTTACCCGCCGTCAAATCACGGCCCTCAAAGATATTAGTGGTGGGGGAGCCACAGGGGTAGATTTAAATTGGTGAAAATTGTTTGTCGTCTGTGGGGATCGAACCAGGGTTTTTAAGATCCACCACTGAGCCACCTACCCCATTAGTTTAAAATGAACAAATATTTATTTCTGACTGTATATGTGTTAGCGGTTTTAAACTTAAAAGTTATGTGTGTAATCATTTCTAGTTTGTATATAGTGGCGCGGTACGCCTAGCGGCAATATTTAGAAACATTCCATCCCTTAAGTTGAAGGGTTGGTTTACGTATCCTCGCTTGTAGAATCAATGAAAACAAGTTTGACGTTTGACATTTCAGTCTACATAAATTTTAATCAAACGTAAATTTAGATTGCTTTTTAAAAAGTAATACCACTTGTCAAGTGATTAAAAATGGAAGAAGCTGTAGATAATCTAGAGAAACACGTAAGATCCAGTGTGTCGTAGATAACGAGTGCATAATTAATATGTAATTAATATGTAGGTGAAAAATACAGATGAAAAGCTAGACACGCTAGCAATGAAAGTGGGAAATGTTGAAAAAGAGATTTTTAGGGATGATGCAGATATAGAAGTCTTCAAATTGTTAAAATCTGTTACAGAAGTGAAGAACGATTACCAGAATCTGAGGAAGGAGATTCTTGAGGTTCAAGAACTTCAGAAGCAACTAACATGCTCACTTAGAGCACAGCTAAAGTTAGTACATGGCCGATTTAATGTTTTAAAACATAAAATTACTTTTAATGCAGAAAACCAGCAACAAGACTGAAATCCAGTAAGTACTTTTGACGTGATGAGTTTACTTCACTTACAACTGTCGAGAAATATTTTTATAATAATTTTACTAAGTATCCAGTTGGAAATGAAGTAAAATGAAGGGTTTTTCTTCATGCTAAAGTTATGTTAAAGTTAGCGTTGCATTTTTAGGGAATTTAAAATCAAACCATGCTTTATTTTTCCATTTACGAATGATTTCACATCATCATCATCATCATCATACAATTTCGAGATTTTAGTTTAAAATTATTGATTTTTGTTGCAAAATAGAAACTGCGCTAATATCGCCCCATAGCCCCTCACAAAAGAGGTCGGCGACAACCTTCAACTGTCTGAAGAGGACGCCATTGCTTCTCAATTGTTTCCGATTATAGTATGTTTTAATACAACAATTATGTATTGTTGATCGTGTTTTCTAAAAGAGTAAAATCATTGTGATATCTTTATTTATTATTATAATACTCAAAGCTCTTTTAGTAAAATACTTGTTTAGCTTATCGCTGTTAGTTAAAGCTGTGTTTAGCTTAATACTAAGTTTTAGTTGCAATAGATACATCAATTTATAATCGTACATGTCATCAATTTCTTTCGTATTTTCCATGTCATTATGTGCCAAAATATTCGTAGTTACTTGGTGTCTACTGTTATTTAATGTTACTAAAGATTTTTAATCACGAATTTAATGTTGTCACTGAAATAAATATATTTATTTGAAAATAAACAAATAACAAATGAAATTCTAAATTGGTAGGCACCATCAATATTTTACTTTGCACGTTTTTTATTCGAATAGCACAATATTTATACTAAATATACACCATATTAAGCATGACTCTATCATAATAAAATCTGTTGCGAAATTTTCCCGAATTATATTAGAGAGAAACGTTTACACTATTTAACTGCATTCACAGCTATCTAATTAGCAATTACAATTATTCAAAACACTGATTGGCTAACTTATAAAAATTGTCAAAATGATTGTCTTCCAAATAAACATGGGGTACAATTTGGTAACGCCCTGTAAATTCATTTTTCTGAAATCGTCAAGAAAATGCCTACTTTCCTGACGCATTTTAGTATGGAAAGTAAGTGTTTACCAAAACATTTGCAAGTAAATAAACTAAATAACTACAAAAATTAATAAGATTTTTATTTATTTTTATCAATAATATTACTACTAAATATACAATTGCTTAAGTTACTAAAATTTATGTATGACACTGACGAATTTGAAGCTAAATTTATTGGAGATTCAGTAAATAAAATAAGCAAGTAGCACATTTGCTAACAAATTATTTTGCTTTTTCCAATCCATGAAAATTTCATACTCTTTATCATATCGGTCTTTGGACTTGCTCGGTAATAAATTTTCAACAGGTGTACTTGAAAATGCCGCCTCATACTCATTTTCATCTATATTTTCCAAAATTATACAGAAATCTTCTCTGTCAACAATATTACTTTTGACACAAATATGTTCAATAGATTTTTCATATAAGATGTTGTTTTTAACAACTTTTGTTATCACCTTGGATATGTAGTTTGCTGCCAATATGATTCTTACCAAAAAATTAAACATTTTAAAATATTTATTATGAATTATATTGATAAAATATAAATATGAACGATTTCAGAAAAAAATAGTATACATAATACGTCACGAAAGTGTTTTACTTGACTCAACTAACGGCCTCGTACTTCAAACAACCGCTTCGTCAAGTAAAGCATCACTTTTCTGACTTATTATGTAATATACTATTTTTTAAACTTATAAATATTGTCTATTAACATTTATTAAAATGTGAAACAATAAAATTAGCACAGCGCTGTACTGTAAAAAATTTATATACTATGTAATCATATACTGAATTTGATATTCTGGCTAGCCAATCAAAATCAAAGTACAGTCAGTTACTTTAATTTCTCACCGAATGTACTTTATATAATTATCAGTTTCGGCAACAAAAACTAAAGAGTTTTGTTCAAATAAATTAAAGCAAATTCAATATATGATAGCAATTATTCTATTTCACATGTAATTTTGATTTGCTTTTATTTATTTAAACCAAATTTAAAATTTCACTTTTCTTGGTGAAACCAGTCACAATTATATTTGTGTAGTTGTAAACGCATAACAATTTTCAAGTTTTAAATTAGATAATAAACATTTTTTATTTGAAACATTTATCTCTAAAATAATTCAGGATAATTGAACAGTGAGAAAATCTAGTAAATTAGTCAATTAAATAAAACATCTTTTTATTTGTTCCTTTGATATGATTATAAATTTATTTACCTAATAATCACAGATTCTAAACTCGTATTAATAATTAAATGTTGCTTGTGGTACTTTGATAACAGGATATAGACTTAATGTATTAACAATTATAAACCGATGCATGATTTTACCCTGTTTCATTTGGATATTTACTCAAAATCTTTTTTCACTTTTAAGCACGACTAACTTTATTTTCCCCGAAAATTTTATTACCATTGTCTTCAGTATAGTTTTCTGCATAAGTATGCATATTTTTATGAAACTAGAATAATGGATTCATTTGTTATTAAATAAAATGTAAAATGGGGGAAAAAGGTTCGTCGTTTGATGTAATGTTAAAGTCTCCCGTATATTTTTCCTTGTAAAACGTTCCTGAATTAATTTAGAGAATAATTTTTCAAATAAAAGTTGTTGATAAAGTAATGGTCTACATTTTTTATTTGAAGTATGTTGCTGTAAAATAATGCAGGAACGCTTGACAGTTGAAAAACAAAGTTTTATTTTAGTGAAATAGTTTTGCATGTGTATTGTTGCATGTATTGTTTAAACATGAAATATTTCTTGCTTCAAATTACGTTTTTAATTAGTTTGTGTATAGTTTATTCATTGTCATTCCTGCTTGCATATATGAACGATATTTTAAAAGCTGTTACATTATCAAAAATTATATTTATAAATAAAATAAACATATGCCTTATGCAGTCTCTTCCTGTCACCTTAAATATATTTTGTCTATTTTCAAATTAGTTTATTTGCTGTATTTAGTATGAATAACATATGTTTGGCTGACAGCTGCTCATCATGATGCCATTTGAAAATAGACATAATAATATCTTTTTGCTCAATCCTTAGCACAATATTTCCTCTTAGAGCAACATTGTTAGGACATATCGTTTTAATGTTATCGAAATATTTAAGAATAGTTCTAAGACATTTATATCTATGTACAATTCAATATAAACTATTGTAATTTGTTGCAAGAAATATTTTCTAGCTTGTCCTTCATTTTATTTATTTTATTTTTATTATCTACAGGTCCAAAACGGCATCTTTCTGTTCGCGTGGGACATGTAAGTACAAATGTTATATTATAATGTTGTATATAATAATAATATCTTAATTAAGCGATTTTCGCCGGAACTAGACGTTAGGTATTTCAAGAAAATTTTCAAAGAAAAGTTGTTTATTATTTTATTCCCTATATTCTATCGACTAATACAATACTTGAAAATATATTATTTTTTCTTTCAATTAGTATTTACCTTCATTTAACTTGTAAACATATTTTCAGCCATTAACCATACACTTATATATTTGTTAATTAAAAAATAAATTATTTAAACTTGTATGAAACTTATATACTAATATGATGTATTGAAATTGCCCAAAATCTGCAATTGCAGATAAGGCATTTGGATGACTGAATGTTACCCCATTTCCTAAGATATAATAATTATCTTTACAACATATTTATTATTTGTTTAAACTTTATAATAATGAATGATTCACTTTAAAATTATAATGATGAATCGTTCTCATCTGTAACACAATACTTTCCTAGCTGACAGTTAGATATATTGAAACATTAGCAGATTGACAGCTACTGACAGTTAGTATAAAAAAAAATTATGGATGATTAACTAGATTTTTCATTGTTAAACGTTCCGGCATTATTTTATACAAATATATTTCAAGTAAATGATAGATATAAATAAATTTGAATCACTTTTATTTTAAGTATTTTTCTCTAATCGATTCAAAGCAGAAAAATAAATGTAATTAAATCATCCTTCAACGATTATTTATACTAGCGATCATTGTATTTGGCAAATAAAGTTAATAAAATACTTTTATCCTTTTGGGTAATTGTTTCCAATATTACAAATATATGAGTTCTAAAAGTTTTCTTTACAATATTTAAAAGTGTATCTTTTAAATTTGAAGAAGATTGAAACTTTAGACTGCCTATAGTTTTGTTTGTAAATATGGTTAATTTTATTAATTTTTTTTTGAGATAAAATATGAACGACAGTTTTTCCGTAACTTTAGATAAAATATTTACAAATTTACATGTTTTAAAAACGGCTGTAATTTAGTAACCAGTCAACCGAGTTTCAAAATTCAATTCCTCATCTTTTGACCGTATTTGCATCCCTTAATATCAACCCTCCAGAAAGTAATTAATTAAAAAATAAACTTTATTGAAGTGAGGATGGTGTGTTGGAATGAGAATGTTTGTGGAAAACTGATTCGTGGATGTTTTGTGCAAATTATTATTGATATTCACAATTGGTTTAAACATATAATTTTATTTTGTTGATTTTCCGAGAAGTTTATATACTATTCTAGAATATTAAAAATTACTTTTAAAGATCGTTTAGTATTTTTAATGATAGATGCTCATTTTAAATTCTTTTTTGCAGTTTACGCAAATTATCTGAATGCGGCATTCAGTCCCAGGAGTCGAACGCCATGCCCAAGTTGTCCACGCTGTCCACCGGTTGCTTCAACACATTTCAGGAACAAAAGATGAGTACAAATTTCGTTTATTTATATTTTAATTAATCTAAAAAATGAGAAAAGAAATTATTAATAATTTATTTATAATTTTATTGAGACACAGCCTTAACATACATCTGCTGTCTTTTAATTTCATTTATATTTATAGATGTGAGAAATATTTGTTTAAAGTGTTTTAAAAGTAAATTGCTAAATTAAAAAAAAAACGTTATTATTTTACTTTTGTTTATACTAAATAATAATATATTAATAATATTAATAATTTCTAATAATAATAACAGTAAACTAAACTGAATAATATTGTATTTGAAGTGTATGTTAGATGTGTATATGTTGTGTATGTTTCAAATTCACTTTAATTTTAAATAGGTCGCTGCGAGTCTGCAACAAGAAGTTCACTTGCCAAACAAACGTCGTCGTCGTGTAATTTAACTTTTGTCTGCCTTATTTAGAGGCCTTCATAACTCATAACCGATATCGTATCGTGGGCTTGATTTATAGTTATACTATAAGATTAACTTCTCGAGTCGATATCGTGTTTGTTTTTATTGTTCACTCACTACGTACATTTTAATTTAGTTAGTAAGTTGCTGCCTTAATAGGAGGCCATCCTAACTGTGTGTAGTTCTTTTCGTGGGGTTGATTTATTACTATAAATCAATATTACGAATCGAAATTGTGTAGATCGATATCTATCGTGGATTTTGATTTGAAATCAACCTCACGAGTCGATATCGTGTATTTTGTATTATCCACCAAAAAACGCTGGCCCCACGTGGGGCCCAACATACATACTGTAAGCGTTTCGCGGTTGCTTTGTCGTAGATTCGTAGCTAGTTTTTGACAAAAACTTAGGTAAGATAGGGTAGGTAGGGAGAAGAAGGACACCATCATTGAAAACTTATTGTTTTTCAAGGAGTATTTGTAATTGTTTCTAATAATATTTTGTTGTTAGGTGCGGTGGTGAATGAAGAAAACCAACGTTTCCTGTTGGTGATTACATCAAAATGCTGGGAAGATTCATCAGCAGCAGAATCAACAGCTTCTCTTCAAACACATCAGAAGATGACTGCAAAGTCAACGCAGAATGTCGTCAAGACCGCTGCCTCCAACATCAATATAAGATAATTACTAGTTTTAAGTGGGTTGTATTTAATCGAGCACCAAAATATCAGCTCTAAATAATTCATATTTGATATCCAACATACTAGACTTTGCTAATCTGTTTATCAATTTAAATATCTAATATTTGTATTTGCTATTGCCATATTAGCATTTAATTTTCCATGAAGCTTATTTACTTTTATATTTAAAGATCAATTAGTATTTTTTATGCCTAATTATTATTTTTACTATTCATTTAATTATTTCAGACTATCAAAATATAATTTAACTAGGGTTAAAAATATATATATTTAGTGTTTAATAAATATATTTCTGGCAAGAGCAACACAGTTCTTATTGATTATTTATGATACAATGATTTCGGTGCTCGATTAAATTATTCCCTTTTTAAATTATTTGGGTAAAAGTCGGTTAAAAACAGTAATAAATATGTTGTTTTAAATTAATATAAAACAGCGCAATTGTGTACAAGGGAGAATGTGAGTGAAAATGGACAGAGAGTGATTGATTTTATTCTGTGTGATGAATGATTGATGCACGGTTTTTCACTACATTCTGACATTTATATGACATAATTATTTGTCACAATTTTGTTGAGCGACTTGGTCGTGTTAGAAGACCTAAAATAATTAGAAATATAGTAAAACCGTCAGAAGGGTATCATTAAAAATATATTACAATATACACTCTTCTATTTACTATTTAATATACAATTTAATTCTTTTTTTATTGAGTTAATTTGTAATTTTACGTATTTCTCTTTCTTTGCCAATTTGCCCCAATTTTTAATTGTCTGTCCCCATTATTTTTCTCTTTTTAAAATTATTTATACTTGTGCTAGAATTTTAATGAACGCGTACCTGACATAGAATTTAAATTTAATCTTGTACATTATTAATATTTTTATCTTTGGACTAGAGAACTTTTAAAATTTTGGCCCTACAGTATTAAATGAGGCAGAAATTTCCTCCCAACACTTTTCCTCTTCATCTTAACAATACTTTATCAGTTTTTTTCATTCTATACATGTTTTTAACTCTCACTAAATCTATTAATAATTCAACTTCATTGGTGAAAAAATTTGCAGCTCTTTTAATATTTTCCATCATGTGTATATAAATATATTTCTTATTTTGCCTGTGACAGAATATAAACTGAATTTCGGTAACCAATGCAATGATTATAATTTTCTCAGAATCCCAAATTACACAACACCATAAAATGATGTTGACATTCAGTTTAGGTTCAGCTGAACTAGATTAATTTGACAAGTTTTAAACAAAAAAATGTTCAGGCTCAAGTTCAAGGTTCAACTGAAAAACCGAGTATGAGAAGTTTATTTGATGGTGTCGCATATACGTCTGGATAAAAGTTGGTGAATGAGGGTGTATAATGAGGATGTTAGAGATATGTCTGTTGAGTAAATAAATGAATGAATGAATGGTGAATTATATTGTGGAATGAATCAGATCAGAATGATGTTGCGTGTAAAGAATGGCAAGGCTCCCGGCTTGAATGAGATGTTGATGTATGGAGGTGAGAGGTTATTTGACTCCTGATGATTGGAAATGCGCTCACGCAGTTAGAGTGTTTGAAGGTATGAAGGTAGCGAGGCTGCGGTAGTGTCTGCGTTACCTGGTGCGGATGATGTTGTTGTAAATGATTTCAATAAATGAAGCAGAAAACGATTTGAATAATGTTAATTAATGATAATGTGTTAGTAAAAATAATAAATAAAACCACTAAGTATTTAGTTTTATAAATTTGGCAATAACAATTATTGCACAATTTCTAAGTGTTTAGCTAGATTAGACTGGGTACTTTTGGTCATATAATTATAACAATACTCTTTAAATCTAGTCTGGAAACTTCGTCCTGTTTGCTCTATATAAACAAATTCACAATCTATACATTTAATTTGCTACAGAATTTAACAAAGGGTCTTTATTCATTAGTTTATTATTAATAGTATATAATGTCAAATTTCCTCCAATTCTTGGCCATACTACGATTCATGCCATTAACATAATTTAATTTTTTATAAATTGATTTAAATCTAGTTTCAAAGTGTACAGGATAAAATTAATTTCTTGTAATTGATCTAATTTTCTTATTTATTAGCTTTACAGTGATTTCTTCACCGTAACCATTGTTTGCTGCAATATTTAAAATGATTTTAATTCAGATAAATTATAAAACGTTGCTAGCTTTATATTACATGGGTGATACAAATTAGTGGGTTTCCTGTAAATATTAAAATTAAATTTATTGTTAATGTGTTGGATAGTAATGGCCAAGATATTTATGCTTTTATTAACTTTCACTTCAGTGGTGAATTATGTATTTTAATCAAATGAATTAAGGACATTTAGTAGTTGTTGCTCCTGGTGTAACATCGTCGATATATCTATACCAAAAATCTAAATATTTTAGGAGATATTTATTGGAATTGAGGAATATATTCTCTAAATTGTTGATGAATATTTCAGATAATAAAGACCCACATTTTGTTAATTATAAATGTCACCAAAGAGCAAAAATAATTTGTTTGTAGACAAACTTCCAGCAAGTTTAAAGTTACATCGTTAACTTCAAGCTGTTGTTAATGATGTCTAGAAGTTTGAAAATTGAAATGGAAGTAAATTCCCAAAACCTCCCTCTCTCTATTAACAGAGTTAGTTTGTATTTGAACTACATATAAGTGTTTGCAAAACCATTTCTAAATTCATGAAACAAAATGCCAAGTGTTTTTATTTATTAATTTTAAATCATGTTTCGCCGAATGCAAACAGCTTCATTAATTGAAATGATGAATGTATTAATGTTTGAGAAGAGCGATTGCAATGTTTCGGTAATGGATGATGTGAGATTGGAGATGAAATGAATGTGTTTGTATATTAGGGTAGTATGTTCTCGAGGTATGCACGTATTAATTGAGAGTATCAGTGGGATGCAAGGTGCTCTGGGAACATTTGTTCAGAATACATTGGTGTATGTTGTATGATGACTCTGAGATTGACATGAATGTTGTTGAAAAGTGAGTATAAGTCAGATGAGATAGTTTAGAAATGTGGAACGTGTGTCGAATGGAAGATATGAATGAACTTGTATGAAAGAATTTATGAATGTATATGTATGTATTTATGTATGAAGAGTTGATGGTAGATTGAGCATGTGGTTGAAGCAAGGATGACTGAATGTTTCAGGGGTTCGTGTTACCCCATTTAATAAGATATAGCGTGATGCTATGTATAATAATTATCTTTACAACATATGTATTATTTGTTTAAACTATATAATAATGAATGATACACTTTAAAATTATAATGATGAATCGTTCTCATCTGTAACACAATACTTTGCTAGCTGACAATTTATTATACATACATATATATTTTTTTATTGTAACATTAGCAGATTGTCAGCTACTGAAACATTGTGATACAGTGACAGTTAGTATAAAAAACAAACAAATTACGAATGATTAACTAGAATTTTCATTGTTAAACATTCCGGTATTATTTTATACAAATATATTTCAAGTAAATGATTGATATAAATAAATTTGAATCAGTTTTATTTTAAATATTATTCTCTAAACAACTTATGACCGACTTAAATAAAGTTAATCAAATCATCCTCCATCGATTATTTATACTAACAGTCAACATATTTTCTAAATAAAGATAATGAAATACTTTTACCCAAAATAATTGTATCAAAGTATTAATTCTAAAAGTTTCCTTTATAATAATTAAATTGATTTTACTTTAAAAATTGGGATAACTGATAGAATTGATATTTACTAATGATAATAATAAATATATGTTAAGTAGATAGTTGACAATAACTTTGTTTAACACATATTTATTCTTTAAGAATAAGAAAGATACCTATTGTAATAAGTTATACATACATCTTATTACAATATTCTTTATTCTTAAAGAATTAAATCTGTTTTGAAGAGATTTATTGTGAATTATTTAATTTAAAATATAGTTTTTATTGTTTAATATAAATAAGTAAATAATATTATTGTAATTTAATATGTAAAAATAATAACAAATATGTTTTAAATAGATAGTTTACAATAACTTTGTTTAACACATATTTATTCTTTAAGAATAAGAAATAGGGTACCCATTGTAATAAGTTAACATATATCTTATTACAATATTCCTTATTCTTAAAGAATAAATGTGTGTTGAAAAGATTTATTGTGAATTATTTAATTTAAAATATAGTTTTTATTGTTTAAGATAAATAAGTAAATAATATTATTGTAATTAAATATGTAAAAACAATAATAAATATGTTTTAAATAGATAAGTTTACAATAACTCTATTTAAAACATAATTATTCTTTAAGAATAAGAAATATTGCAATAAGTTGTTTGCGAAAACATACATCTTATTACAATATTCCTTATACTTTAAGAATAAATGTTTTAAACAGAGTTCTTGTAAATAAATCAATTTAAATCATAGTTCTCTTATTGTTTAAAATAAATAAATTGTACTTGTAATAATAATTGTGAAATAAAATTTAAGTAACACTTGTATACAACTTTGAAATAATAATAAATGTTTATTTATACATACCTTGTCTTTTTTTTAAAAAAAAATTTTTAGGACTGGTGCTGCCATCTGTTGGTGAATTTGTGAACTAAGTTGATAAAATTAAATTTATTTTTCACCGGTGCTGCCATCTATTGGCAAATTTGTGAACTACGTCAATTCAATTTGTACTTCATTTCAGGGTTTCTCAAAAATCTAAAAAAACAATTGAATTTACAATAAACTATTCTTGTTTCTTTCTTTTACAAACTAAAATTGAATTTACAATAAACTATTCTTGTTTCTTTCTTTTACAAACTAAAATTGAATTTACAATAAACTATTCTTGTTTCTTTCTTTTACAAACTAAAATTGAATTTACAATAAACTATTCTTGTTTCTTTCTTTTACAAACTAAAATTGAATTTACAATAAACTATTCTTGTTTCTTTCTTTTACAAACTAAAATTGAATTTACAATAAACTATTCTTGTTTCTTTCTTTTACAAACTAAAATTGAATTTACAATAAACTATTCTTGTTTCTTTCTTTTACAAACTAAAATTGAATTTACAATAAACTATTCTTGTTTCTTTCTTTTACAAACTAAAATTGAATTTACAATAAACTATTCTTGTTTCTTTCTTTTACAAACTAAAATTGAATTTACAATAAACTATTCTTGTTTCTTTCTTTTACAAACTAAAATTGAATTTACAATAAACTATTCTTGTTTCTTTCTTTTACAAACTAAAATTGAATTTACAATAAACTATTCTTGTTTCTTTCTTTTACAAACTAAAATTGAATTTACAATAAACTATTCTTGTTTCTTTCTTTTACAAACTAAAATTGAATTTACAATAAACTATTCTTGTTTCTTTCTTTTACAAACTAAAATTGAATTTACAATAAACTATTCTTGTTTCTTTCTTTTACAAACTAAAATTGAATTTACAATAAACTATTCTTGTTTCTTTCTTTTACAAACTAAAATTGAATTTACAATAAACTATTCTTGTTTCTTTCTTTTACAAACTAAAATTGAATTTACAATAAACTATTCTTGTTTCTTTCTTTTACAAACTAAAATTGAATTTACAATAAACTATTCTTGTTTCTTTCTTTTACAAACTAAAATTGAATTTACAATAAACTATTCTTGTTTCTTTCTTTTACAAACTAAAATTGAATTTACAATAAACTATTCTTGTTTCTTTCTTTTACAAACTAAAATTGAATTTACAATAAACTATTCTTGTTTCTTTCTTTTACAAACTAAAATTGAATTTACAATAAACTATTCTTGTTTCTTTCTTTTACAAACTAAAATTGAATTTACAATAAACTATTCTTGTTTCTTTCTTTTACAAACTAAAATTGAATTTACAATAAACTATTCTTGTTTCTTTCTTTTACAAACTAAAATTGAATTTACAATAAACTATTCTTGTTTCTTTCTTTTACAAACTAAAATTGAATTTACAATAAACTATTCTTGTTTCTTTCTTTTACAAACTAAAATTGAATTTACAATAAACTATTCTTGTTTCTTTCTTTTACAAACTAAAATTGAATTTACAATAAACTATTCTTGTTTCTTTCTTTTACAAACTAAAATTGAATTTACAATAAACTATTCTTGTTTCTTTCTTTTACAAACTAAAATTGAATTTACAATAAACTATTCTTGTTTCTTTCTTTTACAAACTAAAATTGAATTTACAATAAACTATTCTTGTTTCTTTCTTTTACAAACTAAAATTGAATTTACAATAAACTATTCTTGTTTCTTTCTTTTACAAACTAAAATTGAATTTACAATAAACTATTCTTGTTTCTTTCTTTTACAAACTAAAATTGAATTTACAATAAACTATTCTTGTTTCTTTCTTTTACAAACTAAAATTGAATTTACAATAAACTATTCTTGTTTCTTTCTTTTACAAACTAAAATTGAATTTACAATAAACTATTCTTGTTTCTTTCTTTTACAAACTAAAATTGAATTTACAATAAACTATTCTTGTTTCTTTCTTTTACAAACTAAAATTGAATTTACAATAAACTATTCTTGTTTCTTTCTTTTACAAACTAAAATTGAATTTACAATAAACTATTCTTGTTTCTTTCTTTTACAAACTAAAATTGAATTTACAATAAACTATTCTTGTTTCTTTCTTTTACAAACTAAAATTGAATTTACAATAAACTATTCTTGTTTCTTTCTTTTACAAACTAAAATTGAATTTACAATAAACTATTCTTGTTTCTTTCTTTTACAAACTAAAATTGAATTTACAATAAACTATTCTTGTTTCTTTCTTTTACAAACTAAAATTGAATTTACAATAAACTATTCTTGTTTCTTTCTTTTACAAACTAAAATTGAATTTACAATAAACTATTCTTGTTTCTTTCTTTTACAAACTAAAATTGAATTTACAATAAACTATTCTTGTTTCTTTCTTTTACAAACTAAAATTGAATTTACAATAAACTATTCTTGTTTCTTTCTTTTACAAACTAAAATTGAATTTACAATAAACTATTCTTGTTTCTTTCTTTTACAAACTAAAATTGAATTTACAATAAACTATTCTTGTTTCTTTCTTTTACAAACTAAAATTGAATTTACAATAAACTATTCTTGTTTCTTTCTTTTACAAACTAAAATTGAATTTACAATAAACTATTCTTGTTTCTTTCTTTTACAAACTAAAATTGAATTTACAATAAACTATTCTTGTTTCTTTCTTTTACAAACTAAAATTGAATTTACAATAAACTATTCTTGTTTCTTTCTTTTACAAACTAAAATTGAATTTACAATAAACTATTCTTGTTTCTTTCTTTTACAAACTAAAATTGAATTTACAATAAACTATTCTTGTTTCTTTCTTTTACAAACTAAAATTGAATTTACAATAAACTATTCTTGTTTCTTTCTTTTACAAACTAAAATTGAATTTACAATAAACTATTCTTGTTTCTTTCTTTTACAAACTAAAATTGAATTTACAATAAACTATTCTTGTTTCTTTCTTTTACAAACTAAAATTGAATTTACAATAAACTATTCTTGTTTCTTTCTTTTACAAACTAAAATTGAATTTACAATAAACTATTCTTGTTTCTTTCTTTTACAAACTAAAATTGAATTTACAATAAACTATTCTTGTTTCTTTCTTTTACAAACTAAAATTGAATTTACAATAAACTATTCTTGTTTCTTTCTTTTACAAACTAAAATTGAATTTACAATAAACTATTCTTGTTTCTTTCTTTTACAAACTAAAATTGAATTTACAATAAACTATTCTTGTTTCTTTCTTTTACAAACTAAAATTGAATTTACAATAAACTATTCTTGTTTCTTTCTTTTACAAACTAAAATTGAATTTACAATAAACTATTCTTGTTTCTTTCTTTTACAAACTAAAATTGAATTTACAATAAACTATTCTTGTTTCTTTCTTTTACAAACTAAAATTGAATTTACAATAAACTATTCTTGTTTCTTTCTTTTACAAACTAAAATTGAATTTACAATAAACTATTCTTGTTTCTTTCTTTTACAAACTAAAATTGAATTTACAATAAACTATTCTTGTTTCTTTCTTTTACAAACTAAAATTGAATTTACAATAAACTATTCTTGTTTCTTTCTTTTACAAACTAAAATTGAATTTACAATAAACTATTCTTGTTTCTTTCTTTTACAAACTAAAATTGAATTTACAATAAACTATTCTTGTTTCTTTCTTTTACAAACTAAAATTGAATTTACAATAAACTATTCTTGTTTCTTTCTTTTACAAACTAAAATTGAATTTACAATAAACTATTCTTGTTTCTTTCTTTTACAAACTAAAATTGAATTTACAATAAACTATTCTTGTTTCTTTCTTTTACAAACTAAAATTGAATTTACAATAAACTATTCTTGTTTCTTTCTTTTACAAACTAAAATTGAATTTACAATAAACTATTCTTGTTTCTTTCTTTTACAAACTAAAATTGAATTTACAATAAACTATTCTTGTTTCTTTCTTTTACAAACTAAAATTGAATTTACAATAAACTATTCTTGTTTCTTTCTTTTACAAACTAAAATTGAATTTACAATAAACTATTCTTGTTTCTTTCTTTTACAAACTAAAATTGAATTTACAATAAACTATTCTTGTTTCTTTCTTTTACAAACTAAAATTGAATTTACAATAAACTATTCTTGTTTCTTTCTTTTACAAACTAAAATTGAATTTACAATAAACTATTCTTGTTTCTTTCTTTTACAAACTAAAATTGAATTTACAATAAACTATTCTTGTTTCTTTCTTTTACAAACTAAAATTGAATTTACAATAAACTATTCTTGTTTCTTTCTTTTACAAACTAAAATTGAATTTACAATAAACTATTCTTGTTTCTTTCTTTTACAAACTAAAATTGAATTTACAATAAACTATTCTTGTTTCTTTCTTTTACAAACTAAAATTGAATTTACAATAAACTATTCTTGTTTCTTTCTTTTACAAACTAAAATTGAATTTACAATAAACTATTCTTGTTTCTTTCTTTTACAAACTAAAATTGAATTTACAATAAACTATTCTTGTTTCTTTCTTTTACAAACTAAAATTGAATTTACAATAAACTATTCTTGTTTCTTTCTTTTACAAACTAAAATTGAATTTACAATAAACTATTCTTGTTTCTTTCTTTTACAAACTAAAATTGAATTTACAATAAACTATTCTTGTTTCTTTCTTTTACAAACTAAAATTGAATTTACAATAAACTATTCTTGTTTCTTTCTTTTACAAACTAAAATTGAATTTACAATAAACTATTCTTGTTTCTTTCTTTTACAAACTAAAATTGAATTTACAATAAACTATTCTTGTTTCTTTCTTTTACAAACTAAAATTGAATTTACAATAAACTATTCTTGTTTCTTTCTTTTACAAACTAAAATTGAATTTACAATAAACTATTCTTGTTTCTTTCTTTTACAAACTAAAATTGAATTTACAATAAACTATTCTTGTTTCTTTCTTTTACAAACTAAAATTGAATTTACAATAAACTATTCTTGTTTCTTTCTTTTACAAACTAAAATTGAATTTACAATAAACTATTCTTGTTTCTTTCTTTTACAAACTAAAATTGAATTTACAATAAACTATTCTTGTTTCTTTCTTTTACAAACTAAAATTGAATTTACAATAAACTATTCTTGTTTCTTTCTTTTACAAACTAAAATTGAATTTACAATAAACTATTCTTGTTTCTTTCTTTTACAAACTAAAATTGAATTTACAATAAACTATTCTTGTTTCTTTCTTTTACAAACTAAAATTGAATTTACAATAAACTATTCTTGTTTCTTTCTTTTACAAACTAAAATTGAATTTACAATAAACTATTCTTGTTTCTTTCTTTTACAAACTAAAATTGAATTTACAATAAACTATTCTTGTTTCTTTCTTTTACAAACTAAAATTGAATTTACAATAAACTATTCTTGTTTCTTTCTTTTACAAACTAAAATTGAATTTACAATAAACTATTCTTGTTTCTTTCTTTTACAAACTAAAATTGAATTTACAATAAACTATTCTTGTTTCTTTCTTTTACAAACTAAAATTGAATTTACAATAAACTATTCTTGTTTCTTTCTTTTACAAACTAAAATTGAATTTACAATAAACTATTCTTGTTTCTTTCTTTTACAAACTAAAATTGAATTTACAATAAACTATTCTTGTTTCTTTCTTTTACAAACTAAAATTGAATTTACAATAAACTATTCTTGTTTCTTTCTTTTACAAACTAAAATTGAATTTACAATAAACTATTCTTGTTTCTTTCTTTTACAAACTAAAATTGAATTTACAATAAACTATTCTTGTTTCTTTCTTTTACAAACTAAAATTGAATTTACAATAAACTATTCTTGTTTCTTTCTTTTACAAACTAAAATTGAATTTACAATAAACTATTCTTGTTTCTTTCTTTTACAAACTAAAATTGAATTTACAATAAACTATTCTTGTTTCTTTCTTTTACAAACTAAAATTGAATTTACAATAAACTATTCTTGTTTCTTTCTTTTACAAACTAAAATTGAATTTACAATAAACTATTCTTGTTTCTTTCTTTTACAAACTAAAATTGAATTTACAATAAACTATTCTTGTTTCTTTCTTTTACAAACTAAAATTGAATTTACAATAAACTATTCTTGTTTCTTTCTTTTACAAACTAAAATTGAATTTACAATAAACTATTCTTGTTTCTTTCTTTTACAAACTAAAATTGAATTTACAATAAACTATTCTTGTTTCTTTCTTTTACAAACTAAAATTGAATTTACAATAAACTATTCTTGTTTCTTTCTTTTACAAACTAAAATTGAATTTACAATAAACTATTCTTGTTTCTTTCTTTTACAAACTAAAATTGAATTTACAATAAACTATTCTTGTTTCTTTCTTTTACAAACTAAAATTGAATTTACAATAAACTATTCTTGTTTCTTTCTTTTACAAACTAAAATTGAATTTACAATAAACTATTCTTGTTTCTTTCTTTTACAAACTAAAATTGAATTTACAATAAACTATTCTTGTTTCTTTCTTTTACAAACTAAAATTGAATTTACAATAAACTATTCTTGTTTCTTTCTTTTACAAACTAAAATTGAATTTACAATAAACTATTCTTGTTTCTTTCTTTTACAAACTAAAATTGAATTTACAATAAACTATTCTTGTTTCTTTCTTTTACAAACTAAAATTGAATTTACAATAAACTATTCTTGTTTCTTTCTTTTACAAACTAAAATTGAATTTACAATAAACTATTCTTGTTTCTTTCTTTTACAAACTAAAATTGAATTTACAATAAACTATTCTTGTTTCTTTCTTTTACAAACTAAAATTGAATTTACAATAAACTATTCTTGTTTCTTTCTTTTACAAACTAAAATTGAATTTACAATAAACTATTCTTGTTTCTTTCTTTTACAAACTAAAATTGAATTTACAATAAACTATTCTTGTTTCTTTCTTTTACAAACTAAAATTGAATTTACAATAAACTATTCTTGTTTCTTTCTTTTACAAACTAAAATTGAATTTACAATAAACTATTCTTGTTTCTTTCTTTTACAAACTAAAATTGAATTTACAATAAACTATTCTTGTTTCTTTCTTTTACAAACTAAAATTGAATTTACAATAAACTATTCTTGTTTCTTTCTTTTACAAACTAAAATTGAATTTACAATAAACTATTCTTGTTTCTTTCTTTTACAAACTAAAATTGAATTTACAATAAACTATTCTTGTTTCTTTCTTTTACAAACTAAAATTGAATTTACAATAAACTATTCTTGTTTCTTTCTTTTACAAACTAAAATTGAATTTACAATAAACTATTCTTGTTTCTTTCTTTTACAAACTAAAATTGAATTTACAATAAACTATTCTTGTTTCTTTCTTTTACAAACTAAAATTGAATTTACAATAAACTATTCTTGTTTCTTTCTTTTACAAACTAAAATTGAATTTACAATAAACTATTCTTGTTTCTTTCTTTTACAAACTAAAATTGAATTTACAATAAACTATTCTTGTTTCTTTCTTTTACAAACTAAAATTGAATTTACAATAAACTATTCTTGTTTCTTTCTTTTACAAACTAAAATTGAATTTACAATAAACTATTCTTGTTTCTTTCTTTTACAAACTAAAATTGAATTTACAATAAACTATTCTTGTTTCTTTCTTTTACAAACTAAAATTGAATTTACAATAAACTATTCTTGTTTCTTTCTTTTACAAACTAAAATTGAATTTACAATAAACTATTCTTGTTTCTTTCTTTTACAAACTAAAATTGAATTTACAATAAACTATTCTTGTTTCTTTCTTTTACAAACTAAAATTGAATTTACAATAAACTATTCTTGTTTCTTTCTTTTACAAACTAAAATTGAATTTACAATAAACTATTCTTGTTTCTTTCTTTTACAAACTAAAATTGAATTTACAATAAACTATTCTTGTTTCTTTCTTTTACAAACTAAAATTGAATTTACAATAAACTATTCTTGTTTCTTTCTTTTACAAACTAAAATTGAATTTACAATAAACTATTCTTGTTTCTTTCTTTTACAAACTAAAATTGAATTTACAATAAACTATTCTTGTTTCTTTCTTTTACAAACTAAAATTGAATTTACAATAAACTATTCTTGTTTCTTTCTTTTACAAACTAAAATTGAATTTACAATAAACTATTCTTGTTTCTTTCTTTTACAAACTAAAATTGAATTTACAATAAACTATTCTTGTTTCTTTCTTTTACAAACTAAAATTGAATTTACAATAAACTATTCTTGTTTCTTTCTTTTACAAACTAAAATTGAATTTACAATAAACTATTCTTGTTTCTTTCTTTTACAAACTAAAATTGAATTTACAATAAACTATTCTTGTTTCTTTCTTTTACAAACTAAAATTGAATTTACAATAAACTATTCTTGTTTCTTTCTTTTACAAACTAAAATTGAATTTACAATAAACTATTCTTGTTTCTTTCTTTTACAAACTAAAATTGAATTTACAATAAACTATTCTTGTTTCTTTCTTTTACAAACTAAAATTGAATTTACAATAAACTATTCTTGTTTCTTTCTTTTACAAACTAAAATTGAATTTACAATAAACTATTCTTGTTTCTTTCTTTTACAAACTAAAATTGAATTTACAATAAACTATTCTTGTTTCTTTCTTTTACAAACTAAAATTGAATTTACAATAAACTATTCTTGTTTCTTTCTTTTACAAACTAAAATTGAATTTACAATAAACTATTCTTGTTTCTTTCTTTTACAAACTAAAATTGAATTTACAATAAACTATTCTTGTTTCTTTCTTTTACAAACTAAAATTGAATTTACAATAAACTATTCTTGTTTCTTTCTTTTACAAACTAAAATTGAATTTACAATAAACTATTCTTGTTTCTTTCTTTTACAAACTAAAATTGAATTTACAATAAACTATTCTTGTTTCTTTCTTTTACAAACTAAAATTGAATTTACAATAAACTATTCTTGTTTCTTTCTTTTACAAACTAAAATTGAATTTACAATAAACTATTCTTGTTTCTTTCTTTTACAAACTAAAATTGAATTTACAATAAACTATTCTTGTTTCTTTCTTTTACAAACTAAAATTGAATTTACAATAAACTATTCTTGTTTCTTTCTTTTACAAACTAAAATTGAATTTACAATAAACTATTCTTGTTTCTTTCTTTTACAAACTAAAATTGAATTTACAATAAACTATTCTTGTTTCTTTCTTTTACAAACTAAAATTGAATTTACAATAAACTATTCTTGTTTCTTTCTTTTACAAACTAAAATTGAATTTACAATAAACTATTCTTGTTTCTTTCTTTTACAAACTAAAATTGAATTTACAATAAACTATTCTTGTTTCTTTCTTTTACAAACTAAAATTGAATTTACAATAAACTATTCTTGTTTCTTTCTTTTACAAACTAAAATTGAATTTACAATAAACTATTCTTGTTTCTTTCTTTTACAAACTAAAATTGAATTTACAATAAACTATTCTTGTTTCTTTCTTTTACAAACTAAAATTGAATTTACAATAAACTATTCTTGTTTCTTTCTTTTACAAACTAAAATTGAATTTACAATAAACTATTCTTGTTTCTTTCTTTTACAAACTAAAATTGAATTTACAATAAACTATTCTTGTTTCTTTCTTTTACAAACTAAAATTGAATTTACAATAAACTATTCTTGTTTCTTTCTTTTACAAACTAAAATTGAATTTACAATAAACTATTCTTGTTTCTTTCTTTTACAAACTAAATTGAATTTACAATAAACTATTCTTGTTTCTTTCTTTTACAAACTAAAATTATTTTTACTATTTTATATGTATTGTGCAATTGACATTTGCAATTTACTTAGAATTATTTTTTCTATTTTATATGTATTGTGCAATTGACATTTGCAATTTACTTAGAATTATTTTTTCTATTTTATATGTATTGTGCAATTGACATTTGCAATTTACTTAGAATTATTTTTTCTATTTTATATGTATTGTGCAATTGACATTTGCAATTTACTTAGAATTATTTTTTCTATTTTATATGTATTGTGCAATTGACATTTGCAATTTACTTAGAATTATTTTTTCTATTTTATATGTATTGTGCAATTGAAATTTGCAATTTACTTAGATTATTTTTTCTATTTTATATGTATTGTGCAATTGACATTTGCAATTACTTAGAATTCTTTTTTCTATTTTATATGTATTGTGCAATTGACATTTGCAATTTACTTAGAATTATTTTTTCTATTTTATATGTATTGTGCAATTGACATTTGCAATTTACTTAGAATTATTTTTTCTATTTTATATGTATTGTGCAATTGACATTTGCAATTTACTTAGAATTATTTTTTCTATTTTATATGTATTGTGCAATTGACATTTGCAATTTACTTAGAATTATTTTTTCTATTTTATATGTATTGTGCAATTGACATTTGCAATTTACTTAGAATTATTTTTTCTATTTTATATGTATTGTGCAATTGACATTTGCAATTTACTTAGAATTATTTTTTCTATTTTATATGTATTGTGCAATTGACATTTGCAATTTACTTAGAATTATTTTTTCTATTTTATATGTATTGTGCAATTGACATTTGCAATTTACTTAGAATTATTTTTTCTATTTTATATGTATTGTGCAATTGACATTTGCAATTTACTTAGAATTATTTTTTCTATTTTATATGTATTGTGCAATTGACATTTGCAATTTACTTAGAATTATTTTTTCTATTTTATATGTATTGTGCAATTGACATTTGCAATTTACTTAGAATTATTTTTTCTATTTTATATGTATTGTGCAATTGACATTTGCAATTTACTTAGAATTATTTTTTCTATTTTATATGTATTGTGCAATTGACATTTGCAATTTACTTAGAATTATTTTTTCTATTTTATATGTATTGTGCAATTGACATTTGCAATTTACTTAGAATTATTTTTTCTATTTTATATGTATTGTGCAATTGACATTTGCAATTTACTTAGAATTATTTTTTCTATTTTATATGTATTGTGCAATTGACATTTGCAATTTACTTAGAATTATTTTTTCTATTTTATATGTATTGTGCAATTGACATTTGCAATTTACTTAGAATTATTTTTTCTATTTTATATGTATTGTGCAATTGACATTTGCAATTTACTTAGAATTATTTTTTCTATTTTATATGTATTGTGCAATTGACATTTGCAATTTACTTAGAATTATTTTTTCTATTTTATATGTATTGTGCAATTGACATTTGCAATTTACTTAGAATTATTTTTTCTATTTTATATGTATTGTGCAATTGACATTTGCAATTTACTTAGAATTATTTTTTCTATTTTATATGTATTGTGCAATTGACATTTGCAATTTACTTAGAATTATTTTTTCTATTTTATATGTATTGTGCAATTGACATTTGCAATTTACTTAGAATTATTTTTTCTATTTTATATGTATTGTGCAATTGACATTTGCAATTTACTTAGAATTATTTTTTCTATTTTATATGTATTGTGCAATTGACATTTGCAATTTACTTAGAATTATTTTTTCTATTTTATATGTATTGTGCAATTGACATTTGCAATTTACTTAGAATTATTTTTTCTATTTTATATGTATTGTGCAATTGACATTTGCAATTTACTTAGAATTATTTTTTCTATTTTATATGTATTGTGCAATTGACATTTGCAATTTACTTAGAATTATTTTTTCTATTTTATATGTATTGTGCAATTGACATTTGCAATTTACTTAGAATTATTTTTTCTATTTTATATGTATTGTGCAATTGACATTTGCAATTTACTTAGAATTATTTTTTCTATTTTATATGTATTGTGCAATTGACATTTGCAATTTACTTAGAATTATTTTTTCTATTTTATATGTATTGTGCAATTGACATTTGCAATTTACTTAGAATTATTTTTTCTATTTTATATGTATTGTGCAATTGACATTTGCAATTTACTTAGAATTATTTTTTCTATTTTATATGTATTGTGCAATTGACATTTGCAATTTACTTAGAATTATTTTTTCTATTTTATATGTATTGTGCAATTGACATTTGCAATTTACTTAGAATTATTTTTTCTATTTTATATGTATTGTGCAATTGACATTTGCAATTTACTTAGAATTATTTTTTCTATTTTATATGTATTGTGCAATTGACATTTGCAATTTACTTAGAATTATTTTTTCTATTTTATATGTATTGTGCAATTGACATTTGCAATTTACTTAGAATTATTTTTTCTATTTTATATGTATTGTGCAATTGACATTTGCAATTTACTTAGAATTATTTTTTCTATTTTATATGTATTGTGCAATTGACATTTGCAATTTACTTAGAATTATTTTTTCTATTTTATATGTATTGTGCAATTGACATTTGCAATTTACTTAGAATTATTTTTTCTATTTTATATGTATTGTGCAATTGACATTTGCAATTTACTTAGAATTATTTTTTCTATTTTATATGTATTGTGCAATTGACATTTGCAATTTACTTAGAATTATTTTTTCTATTTTATATGTATTGTGCAATTGACATTTGCAATTTACTTAGAATTATTTTTTCTATTTTATATGTATTGTGCAATTGACATTTGCAATTTACTTAGAATTATTTTTTCTATTTTATATGTATTGTGCAATTGACATTTGCAATTTACTTAGAATTATTTTTTCTATTTTATATGTATTGTGCAATTGACATTTGCAATTTACTTAGAATTATTTTTTCTATTTTATATGTATTGTGCAATTGACATTTGCAATTTACTTAGAATTATTTTTCTATTTTATATGTATTGTGCAATTGACATTTGCAATTTACTTAGAATTATTTTTTCTATTTTATATGTATTGTGCAATTGACATTTGCAATTTACTTAGAATTATTTTTTCTATTTTATATGTATTGTGCAATTGACATTTGCAATTTACTTAGAATTATTTTTTCTATTTTATATGTATTGTGCAATTGACATTTGCAATTTACTTAGAATTATTTTTTCTATTTTATATGTATTGTGCAATTGACATTTGCAATTTACTTAGAATTATTTTTTCTATTTTATATGTATTGTGCAATTGACATTTGCAATTTACTTAGAATTATTTTTTCTATTTTATATGTATTGTGCAATTGACATTTGCAATTTACTTAGAATTATTTTTTCTATTTTATATGTATTGTGCAATTGACATTTGCAATTTACTTAGAATTATTTTTTCTATTTTATATGTATTGTGCAATTGACATTTGCAATTTACTTAGAATTATTTTTTCTATTTTATATGTATTGTGCAATTGACATTTGCAATTTACTTAGAATTATTTTTTCTATTTTATATGTATTGTGCAATTGACATTTGCAATTTACTTAGAATTATTTTTCTATTTTATATGTATTGTGCAATTGACATTTGCAATTTACTTAGAATTATTTTTTCTATTTTATATGTATTGTGCAATTGACATTTGCAATTTACTTAGAATTATTTTTTCTATTTTATATGTATTGTGCAATTGACATTTGCAATTTACTTAGAATTATTTTTTCTATTTTATATGTATTGTGCAATTGACATTTGCAATTTACTTAGAATTATTTTTTCTATTTTATATGTATTGTGCAATTGACATTTGCAATTTACTTAGAATTATTTTTTCTATTTTATATGTATTGTGCAATTGACATTTGCAATTTACTTAGAATTATTTTTTCTATTTTATATGTATTGTGCAATTGACATTTGCAATTTACTTAGAATTATTTTTTCTATTTTATATGTATTGTGCAATTGACATTTGCAATTTACTTAGAATTATTTTTTCTATTTTATATGTATTGTGCAATTGACATTTGCAATTTACTTAGAATTATTTTTTCTATTTTATATGTATTGTGCAATTGACATTTGCAATTTACTTAGAATTATTTTTTCTATTTTATATGTATTGTGCAATTGACATTTGCAATTTACTTAGAATTATTTTTTCTATTTTATATGTATTGTGCAATTGACATTTGCAATTTACTTAGAATTATTTTTTCTATTTTATATGTATTGTGCAATTGACATTTGCAATTTACTTAGAATTATTTTTTCTATTTTATATGTATTGTGCAATTGACATTTGCAATTTACTTAGAATTATTTTTTCTATTTTATATGTATTGTGCAATTGACATTTGCAATTTACTTAGAATTATTTTTTCTATTTTATATGTATTGTGCAATTGACATTTGCAATTTACTTAGAATTATTTTTTCTATTTTATATGTATTGTGCAATTGACATTTGCAATTTACTTAGAATTATTTTTTCTATTTTATATGTATTGTGCAATTGACATTTGCAATTTACTTAGAATTATTTTTTCTATTTTATATGTATTGT